>OU696595.1:2095794-2100794 GCA_916048095.2 Sacculina carcini
GCAGTGTGACTCGCACGCATCTGCTGTGTGTATTTCCATGCGCAATACTGGCGCCATCTATAGTTGCTCTTTTCCCAGCAGTAGCGGCGGTGATAAGCGGCTGACGAGTAACGCAGCGACAATCAGCGACCTCTATACGGCCAAGTCGAGCAACTTTGCTCTGAACACCCCGGCCAGACATAGTCATATTCTAGTTCAGGTTATTTAGACTATCAAACACGCTTTCTAGAAGAGTATTCCAGAATTTCTATTGTTATTTTTAATGTGTTTTTTGTTGTAAATTTAGAATTAGTTTGTTTTATAAAACACTTTTAGTTTTGACGTATTTGTCTGTTTTTGTCTTATTTTTAAATATTTTTGCGATTGTTTGTCTTATTTTGATGAGTCTTTTGCGGTTCTTGTCTTATTTCAACAAAGTCGTGTATGTTTTTGTCTTGTTTTGATGTATTATTATCGTATTTGTTTCATTGTCTTATATTTACGTATTCTTGTGTGCGTGTCTCTTGGCTTATTTTTTGACGTATTCTTGTTATTTTTTAAGGTATTTTTGGCGTATTTTCGACGTATTCTTGTGCGCTTATTGTCGTTTTTGGATTAATTTGTGCTTGTTTCTTGTCTTATTTTTTATATATTCTTGTCTTATTTTTTAGGTATTTTTGTCTTATTTTTTAGGTATTCTTGGCGTATTTTTTGACGTATTCTTGTCTTATTTTTGACAGGCCCTATTGTGCGTGTTTCTCGTCTTGTTGTTCAACGTATTTGCGGCGTATTATGTGTTTGTCACAGGTTTGTGATCGTGCTTTTCTGCTAGATCGTGTGAGTGTTTTTTTGGCACAACTGAAAACATCGCGCCAGTTGCCAGTTGTCTCGCAGCCAATGCGCCAAAATATGTCGCGGTCAGTCAATCTGGCATCACTGATTATCTGCGTGTTTTGTTTGGGCCAATTGCTTTGTTTGATGCTGGAGTCAAAACACGACAATAGGCAAATAATTACATCATTTCTGGATCAATCAGGAAAATTAACATACACTATATATATATATATATATATATATATATATATATATATATATATATATATATATATGTGTGTGTGTGTGTGTGTGTGTGTGTGTGTGTGTAAAGTAAATTGTTTTATTGCACTCCAATAAGTTGGCTTTTCAGTACAATTTCAAACAATATATATATATATATATATATATATATATATATATATATATATATATATATATATATATATATATATATATATATACAGACGAGGTTCACTCCAGAAGTTTTGAGACTTTTTAATTAGCAACAGTTATTTATTTCAGAGAAGCATGCAACTTCAGTCACCCTCGAAATAGGACCCCCGAATTCAATGCACTTGTTGTAGCGCTCCAGCCATTTCTTGAAGGCCCGCTGGTAGTCCTCCAAAGTGAAGGTGTCCAGGACCTCACTCACATACTCCTTCATCTCTTCTACATTCTCAAAACGGCGGCCCCTGAGCTCCTCTTTCAGTCTGGGGAACATGCAGAAAGCACTGTGGGACAGATCTGGACTGTAGGGAGGGTGAGGGACAGTTTTGATGCCCATCTCTGTCAGGTAGCTGGTCACCATGATACACTTGTTGGTGGGTGGGTTGTCTAAACTTCGCACAAACATTACGCATGTTCATATCTTCATGAACAACTCTGTGTGCAGTCGCCTCACCAACTCCAAATTGTGCAGCAACTGTAAGAAGGGACACACGACGGTCCTCATCCAAAAACTTGCGAGTTTTGTCCACAAGATCGGGCGTCCTGACGTCCTTCTTCCTCCACACCTCTCCTCATCGCTCACTTGCTCTCTGCCGTCCTGCAACTTCTTGTGCCACCGGAACACAGTTGCATCACTCATAAAACTCTCTCCATATGCAGTTTTTATCATGTCAAATGTTTGTGTGGCATTTTTACCAAGCTTTACACAACATTGTATCGCATAGCTAGTTGTCTTCACGACCTGGTTGCATGCTGAACACTGGTCACTGCGACAAGCTAGGTGCCACTTGCCACGTTCAGCATGATGTCCTAGCCGTTCCAAACAACGAAATTAGGCGCGTGCGTTTATGATAACTGGACCACTGTTATTTATAGGGCTTATCACTGTTGACAGCGCTTCTACTAACACATATTTGTACACATATATGCATACTTACACGGCATGTGCTTTTTCTGCAATAACCGACTTTTTTCGGCTCAACATATGCTGCCTGATAAATATTGAGCACTATTGAAACTATGTTAAATTATAAATGTTACACACCAGCTCTAAGCCAACACATTAACCTCCACTACACGAATAAATATACCTCCTGAAAGCTGAATATGTGATTATCGTTTATTTAGCACGTATAGAGTTAGTATCAAGTGTTTATTACGCTCACAATCAAATATTGCCAACTAGACAAGTGATGCATTGAACAGGGGTATCTTATGTACAGTTATTTGCCACCGAGATGTAGAGATTTATTTTGCCGGCACTGTATATATATGTGTCTTTGGTGTGTGTGTGTGTGTGTGTGTGTGTGTGTGTGTGTGTGTGTGTGTGTGTGTGTGTGTGTGTGTGTCAGGGCTGACAGTACAGTATCTTCGGGCAATAGTTCTGGGTTTCTAGTGGTCGGCTCGGCTGATCGAGAAGAAGCTTCAGGTGCTGCACTGTGTAATTATTACAACCTACGCTTCTCACTGTATCTGTCTCTGTCTGTGTCTGTATGTGTATGTGTGTGTGTGTGTGTGTGTGTGTGTGTGTGTGTGTGTGTGTGTGTGTGTGTGTGTGACTGTGTGTGTGACTGTGTGTAAAGTGAAGGAAATACCAACCTTATATGGGTGTTTCAGTACAAAATAATATATACTACCAAACTCACACAAATACACACACACACACACACACACACACACACACACACACACACACATACACACACACACACACACACACACACACACACATACAATTTGATATCGGAAAACCAATATACGGATTCAGAAGAGGCAAATCAACAACAACAAATTTACTGAGTTTTTACAGTAGAATTGCGGATAACACACAGGAAAGAGAGTGATGGCTGGACGCGATATATGTTGACTTTGAAAAGGCTTTCGATATAGTAGCGCATGTGAAGTTATTACACAAACTGAAGAAATACGCAGGAGTCAAAAATAAACTGCTGGATTGGATGGAGAATTTCCTGAACAATAGGTATATGCGCACTTGCATCAGAGGAAATTACTCGTCTTGGATGAAGGTCAAAAGCGGAGTGCCGTAAGATACGGTACTTGCATCAATAATGTTCATCCTATATGTCAGTGGTTCCCAACCTGGGGGTAAATTACCCCCTGGGGGTAATTTAACAATTGTTCGGGGGTAATGTAGGGGTGACAGGAAAATTTTAAGAGTTCTGAAATTCAAGAAAACATTGCGGTACCTTGTATTGGGATTAATGTTAACTTAGCATATTATGTTTATTGTTTGCATTGTGTGGATATTGTATTGCTCATATGGCGTGTTATATATAGTTGTGTGTGCACGCGTGTGTGTGTGTGAATGCTTACAGTAACATGTACAGTAACAAAGGGGTAACATGCGTAATATGGGATGCTAAATTGGGTAACAAGCTGAAAAAGGTTGGGAACCACTGCTCTAATTGAACGACTTGATGAAAATGAGACCAAGAACTACATACATACATATGTTTGCGGACGATTTGAAAATTCAACAAAACATCCACGATGAGAGCAACTGCCGACAAATGCAAGAATATCTCAACCAAGTGTCTGCATGCAACAATAAATGGCAGATGAAATTTAATACAGAAAAGTGTCATCTCATTAGGTTTGGCAGGGGCAAAAGACGACCACTCCGGAATTATACGATAGATGGGAAAATTCTGAAAGAAATTGACACAGAGCAAGATTTGGGAGTTCGAATAAATTCTAAATTATCACCGGAAATCATATATTGGATATCATAAAAACAACAAATCATCAAATATCGAACATCAAAGCGGCCTTTTCATATTTGGATCAAGACATGATGAAAAAGTTGATTATCACCAAAATCAAACCTCTGCTAGAATACGATGCACCGGTATGGAGCCCACATCTTCCCAAGCACGTGACGGCGATTGAGAGAGTACAAAGGTTATTTACAAAATGTATTGTGGAACTTAAACCACTGAATTATGAGCAGATACTCCAAAAAAGTGACTTGCCAACGCCAGAAGAAGGAAGAAAAAGAGATGTCAATTTCACGATGTCAAAAGACTCTATTTAACATGAAGGAATGTTTAAAATATGAAAATCTACCAGGAGACATGACAAAAATCTACTGAAAAAAACAATAAAACAATTGATTCTAAACGTTAATTCGCCTGAAAGGAAAACTGTATTTCTTGATGTCTTTTTTACGCGGAGATTTTCTGAGCTTCTTGCCGTGTCCCCTTCCTTTATCCTGCTTTATCAGTCCGATTTCCTGCTGAGCTGTGATTTCTGTCATGTTCCTGAAAATATGAATGAGATCACCCCGTGTCCTCCTGTCTTCCAACGTCGGTAATTTCAACGCATTTAGCCTGTCTTCGTAACTGAAGCTTTTCAGCTCTGCTACAAGCCTGGTGGCCAGTCTTTGCATGTTTTCAACTATTTTCACCAGACGCTTTTCGTGGGGACACCAAAGCTTCATCAGCTTCCGCATTAGTTCTGCATCTATAAAGTTGAAGACGTGTTTTATTCTGGTCAGCAAGGAGTACGTTTTGGCGCAGATATTATCAATGTGGGCCTCAGGGGACAAATATCTTTGCACCATGACTGCGAGGTCTTTTTGCTTATTCACTTTATGTGTGTCTATGTGTGTGTGTTTATATGTGAGTGTATATGTGTATGTGTGTGTATATGTGCATGTATGTGTATGTGGATGTATGTATGTGTATATGTATACACGTATTACACACATATAATACACATATGTGTGTACACATACA
>OU696595.1:2110794-2490794 GCA_916048095.2 Sacculina carcini
GACGACGGAGAGACCATGTTCCGTCTCACTCGCTACCTGTCCTGTGTTGTTAACTCGGGAGACGTGAGTGTCAGTGTGGGCCGGTCACTCTTCTACACTCTCAGCTCGTCTAGTGTGACAACATCTGGCAACTCTACCACGACTAATACTGCTGCTGCCGGTTGCCAGGCAGACGACCAGGTCATCTTGGCTTTTTCACATGTATTTATATATCCAATCATGTCTATTTCCTCATAAAATATATTATACTCAAAATCTATGTAGTCCACAATATATGTTCATGTTGTAATGTATGTGTATTATATTTGTTTCATCGTTTATTGGTGATTTTATTCGTAAAACATGTGGATAAGTTAGTAAATATGTGTAGCTTATAAATACGTCTGTGTAAAATACATATTTTTATCTATTTTTATTTATATACCCATAGCTGTTGAAGATAAACTATTTGTGTATGTCTGTGTGCGTGTGTGTGTTTATACAGTGTTTGTCAGTGGAGGTATATCAGTTGTTATACGATGCATACTCCAAGTATGGAGATTTATCACTGGCCGATATAGACCGTCTCAGACTTAAACATCGACTCAAGGTGCCATCATTATTACGTCTCGTTCAATTCACCGATTTTTGTGTATATATATGCAAGTTTATGGTCTCCTTCTATAAGTGAAATTTTCGTTGTGCTTCTACTATTGCACTTTCTTATGAGTTTGTTTAGTTCAGTTTTGAGAGAAGGAGTTGGATTTCTCGCGATTTTCCTGAATTTGCTGTTATCATTTAGTATTTGGCGCAGCTTGTTGTGATATTGCTCGCTTCCTAAAATGACATATGATGAAGATTTATCGGCTTTCCTAATTACAATGCTTGAATCATCTCTCAACTCCTTTGCTGCTTGTTGTAAATTCGCAGTGAAGATTGATGTTCTGGCGTGACCTCTTCGGATTTGGGCCTCGCTTATAATCTCAGGGGTATATATATATATATATCGCTTATAATCTCAGGGGTATCTCAATAATGTATATATATGTATATACACTCAAACAGTCAGTATACAGTTAAACACCGACATATGAGGCATCGATGAAGCGAGATGAACAGTTGGTTCGATAAGGTCTTGGACCCCACATTTTTTAGGTTTCTATTTTCTAGTTTTATATTTATATGTGTATGTATGTTCGTGTGTGTCTGTATGTATGTTATCAGGTGATTCAGAACATTGAAGACAACACAATGAACAGTATTATTCGCTCGTGTAATTTTGGCGACATTTTCACGCCCCAAGAACTCAAGGTGCCTCAAAATTGAATGCCGCCAAATTAGTTATCAATTTTACGATCTGTTAACGTATGTAGGGTACATTTAACTAAAATAAAGCTATATTTCACAACTAAATGCAACATGGAAGACGAAAATTTAAAATGGTAAGATTTGGGAAGTAAATATTTTTGCTTAAACATATTTTTGCTTAAACATATTTTTTCTCAAACATATTTTTGTTTAAACATATTTTTGCTTAAACATAGTTTGCTTTAAAATATTTTTGTTATACATATTTTTGCTTAAACATATTCTTGTTTAAACATATTTTGCTTAACATATTCATTGTTTACGTTTTTGTGTTTTCAGGAGTTGTTTGTTTACGTCAAAGAGGAGTGTTTGACTCTGCAATCTTACGGATTATCAGAGCTGCCAGGCGGGCATGTTGGCAGCGCTCAGAGTTACCAGCTGTACAAGGTCTGTATGATTTGATGATTTTTAACATGTGGTGGGATAAAATTGGGCGATTTTTAACGTTGGATGACTCATTCGTAATTTGGTGATTTCTGACTTTTCTTGTTTGAAATTTAGTGATTTTTATCATCTGTTCTGAGAAATTGGGTGGTTTTTGACCTTTGGTCGTATTCTTGATTTTTTTATTTCCAAGATTTTGAGTGAGTTTTGGTTTGTTTTGGTTTGTTGTTTTTTGTAGTGATTTTTCATTATGAATTTGGTAAGAATTTATAGCTTATCTTTTTTCATTTTTAAAATTGCTCCTTAAAACTGGCTTTATTTTATAATTGTGCCGTTTATTAAAATTAATATATCTCAATTTGCATGTCGCCTGGTTTTTGCCTGCTTGTCTGAGCCAACGAACTTGAGATCGTCCGGAAAAAAACAGGGTTTGAGGGAAATTCCAAATTTCAGTACAATATCCGTTATGAAGTGTTCTATTCCAGTTCTACAATAAAACATTCGCAAGGTCGTAATGTAAATAATAAAAATGTGATGCTAGACTTCTACAATAATACATGTGCATATATGTGTATGTGTAGGTGGATTTTTCCTTGTTCAATGTGATTTTCTCTCACTTCTCTTGCTGGGCTAGCGGAGCCATGGCCGAAGATATCTGCTCACGAATTTTCAAGGTCTCATCGACACATTGACACACCCACACACTCACACCGACACACACACACACACATACACACACATACACACTGACACACACATCCACACGCACACACGCACACACACACTGACACCGACACACACACACACACACACACACTGTTACAAAAGGAAAACTCGGTTTGAACACGCCTACAGTCATACTTATACAGAAAGGTGTCAGTGTGTGTGTGTGTGTCAGTGGGTGTGTATGTGTGTGTCAGTATATATATATATATATATATATATATATATATATATATATATATATATATATATATATATATATATATATGTGTATGTGTGTGTCAGTATATATATATATATATATATATATATATATATATATATATATATATATATATTATATACTCAATAGGCCTCCAAAAAGTTCGGTGAATTTTCTCAGAAAGGCATAAAAAGGACTTTACGAACAAATATTTACTGGCTTTCGAAATAATTCCCCTTCGATAATAATTATGTGCATCGAAATTATGGCGAATAATAATTCCCCTTCGATACAACGCTGACACCGTTCAAAAAGCTTATGGAAACTTCCAGAAAAAAGCCTCCGCCGGATTCGTTTGCAGAGTATTCGTCACACTCTCCTGAATGTCATCGAATTCCTCAAAGCGAGTGCCCTTCTAAGCAATTTTTAAGCGAGGAAACAGAAACAGGTCCGCTGGGGTCAGATCTGGTTAGTACGGTGGATGGTCGATCACAGTAACACTGCGTTGAGCCAAGAATTGGCGCACACCAATTGAAGCGTGAGCCGGTGCGTTGTCGTGCAGCAACACCCACGATCCAGTCCTGTACAGCTCTGGCCGAACGCGGCGGATGAGCTGCAGCAAGCGCTTCAAAACTTGCTCGTAGAAAGCGGCGTTCACGGTCTGGCCCGAAGGAACAAACTCCTTGTGAATAACCCCGTGGCTGTCGAAAAAGGCGATCAACATCCTCTTCACCTTGGATTTTTGAAGCCGACTCTTTGATGGTCGTGGAGAAGACGGAGAACACCAGGCCATCGATTGCCGCTTGGTCTCTGGGTCGTACTGGTAGCACCAGGTTTCATCCCCCGTGACAATGGTTGTAAAAAAGAGCGGTTCCCGCGACACAAGCTGATGAAATCGTTGGCGCATTCCATTTGTTTCTCCTTTTGTTCTGCTGTCAGTGTGTGCGGTACGAAACGTGAGCAGATCTTCCGCTTTCCAAGATCTTCACGAACGATGGTGCGCACGGTCTCTTTGCTTCTTGACATTTATTTGCACACACGTGCACCTAACTTCATTTTTCTCTGAGATATAGGACTATTCACCGAACTTTTTGGACACACCTTGTATATATGCATATGTATATGTCTGTATATGTTTCAGCATGTATGTATGTGTGCATGTGTGTGTGTGTGTGTGTGCATGTTGATGTCAGTTGATGGATAGTGACGATGACGGATTGTTGGACCTGCGAGATTTGACTGTGTCGCTGGCTCTGTTGTGTCGCTGTAATCTGGCAACTCGACTGCGACTTTTCTACTGTCTGCATCTGGCAACTCTACTGCCCGACCATCAACTGGCAACCCGGCATGATGTTGAACACAATAATACCCACCACCGCCAGCGTCACCATGAGAACAACTCAAAATTGCCTCAATCTTCAGGTTTCTTTCACACCAATTCAGTTTTTCTGAAATAAATGTAAACTAAAATAACTAATAAAATATCTAATAATCTGAAATAAACTCCGGTTTATTCAGCTTTGACAATGATGAATTTAAACGTTTTGTGCTGTTGGTTTTAAAAATTTCAGTTCAGGTTTTGAGTTCACATTTTATTGTTATTATTATTATTTAAATATAGTTATATACACTTACACACACACACTCTCTCATAGTACACATATGCTTATTTATCGCACTGTGTGTGTGTGTGTGTGTTAGAAATATTCGCCGAGCCCGAGGTAGCCAGCGATGCGAGTGTTTATTTTGAACAACAACAGCCTCATCATTGCTGTCATGACAGTAGCAGTGACATTAACAATAGTAGTAGGTGTCGGTACTGTACAAGTGGCGCCCCCTGGTGTTCACGCCGGCAAACTCTGAGTTTGTGGCAGATGAGGCAGTTGGTGTGGTCGCAACTACACACTGCTAACTCAACTGCTAACTCGCCGCCCCCACCAACGTCCTCCACAACAACCACAACTCGAACATCACTGGGTCAGATCCATTCACCCACGTTACCCACGCCATCGCATACATTTTGCCCATGTTTACACACATCTCATACATTTTTCCCATATTTGCCCACCCCATCTTATACATTTAACCCATATTTACACACATCCCATACATTTTACCCATGTTTACCCAAGTTGTTTGTTTACCCATGTTCACCCACTTTATTTCAAACATTTACCTTTATTATCCACATTTTTCAAACACTTCCCATGTTCACCCAGGTTATATCAGACATTTACCTATGTGTAACCACACTATTTCAAACATTTACCCATGTTTTCCCACTTTATTTCATACATTTTACCCATGTTTATCCACTATATTTCATACATTTCACCCATGGTTACCCACTTTATTTCATACATTTTAGCCATGTTTACCCACTTTATTTCATACGGTAATTTTTGTGTATTTAATTTTTCTAATGGTGTTTTTGCTACTTAAATTTCCCTCTTGTTTTATTGTTGAGTAAAATTATCTAAATGATTTTTATCTTCACAAATTCGGTTTCATTTCGGCATTAGTCGCAGATATTTTGGTGAATTAAATAGAAAAAGTATATAACTCAATACAGATATGGTAAATTTTAACGAAATTTCATAATATATTCCCCTGAAATTATTAAATACACCTAATCAAGAGTAATTTTACTTGATAAAATTATCTGAATTAGTGTATTTATTATTCTGATAAAGACGTTGATAGTTTTCAAGCTTGCATTTTCGCCGACAGATTGGGGGTCTGTCGCTGACTCCCCCGACCCCTCCCCCCGGCTGCGTCTTCCCCCACTCAGTCAGCGTCGGTTTATCTACATGTGGCGTACGCTGTACGACTTTTTCAACGGCAACATGGTGAATAATACTAGCACAACGACAGCAGCCGACAGGGAAGTTGCCTGCACCGATGGCGGATATGTTTTTGACGTCGAGGTTTTTCATTCCATCGCACGAGTTGGTGGGTGTTTCTAGGTGTTTTCTGCTATGTTTATCTAACTCTGTCCGTGTTTGTGTGTGTTTATTAACTTCACAGATTTTTATTTTGACAATATCATATTCTTAATATCTATATTGAAAAATATTCTTATTTCAGGCAGTTATTTTCCTATAAACATTTGATGTGTTTTTCACTCTAATATTCTTCATTTTTTTTTCTGTGTATATCATATTCTATTATATTTATGATTTTTTCTTTTCTTTTTACTGCTAAATTTGTCTATTCTAAATTCATGTGATTTTCATTTGGGGAACATTTTGCGTTCAAATTTTCTAATCTAATTGGGATATCATTTTCTAAGACTTCTTATATGCTTATTTCTATTTAAAATGGAAAATACGCAGCTAGCATTTATTAATTGGTTATTTTTATTTCTTGGCTGAGCAGAAATTTGCTAATTCAATGTGTTTTTTAAATTATGCGCGTTTTTTATTTTAATTTATACCGGATTTTATCATACAGTATCATACAGTTGTGTGTCTTTTTCAAAGGCACGCTGCTTTTACAAATTGGCGATGTTGCCAAAAAATTTCGCCAAAATAATGAGCAACAAAATGACGACGCTTCCAGTAACGCCCTCTCTCGGCAAACACCGAAAACACAAACAACAGACACGACACGTTCAGTCGACAGACACGACACGTTCACAGACATCAGACAAGTTCAGTCGGCTCCACAAGATGTCGCTAGCAGCGGAGGAAATTTCAATTTCAACTTATTATCGGAGGCGCTTGATGAGTCGAGTCACGAGACGGGAATTGAGCAAGATGGCGGCGCTGATAAACAGTTATGGCGGCGGCCATCTTGTAGTGATGTGTACGATTGCCAGTGGCAAATAACATTCGAGCAATTCTGGGCCAGCGTGCAAACTGAGAGTCCTCTGGTGGCGTTTTTTGAAACTAAACCGTCAGTGGCGGCGGTTGTGGCGCGATTGCGGCGAGTTCGTCGCCATCTGACCTCGTCAGAGTTGCCAGTTTGACTGGCAGATATTGTGAAAAAATTAGCGATTTTCGACCATATCACATATATTGTGCGTTGTGATTTGCGAATTTCATGCGAGTGTTTTTGTTGCGAGAAAATGTGTAATATTTGCACGATGATAAATTTATCAGTCAATTGTGTTCCGTAATCTTATTTTTATATCATATGTATTTGCCAATTGGAAAAGTTACTTACAAACAAACGGACAGAGGTGGTTTTATGGTCATATATACCCTTATGTTATGCGTATTCGCCATGCATACGCTCATATTTGCGTGTTTTTATGTGTATAGTTATCAGTATATGGGTATGTGTATATATTGGTCTTCTCGTGTTGCAATCACTGGCAGGCAGGCGATTATGGTAGTTTTCCCTCCTGTATAATTGCTTTCATCGCTGCTTATGTTGTTATTACGGGCAGAATTATTAGGAGGGGATTTATTCGCATTTGAGTGTAACTACTGCGTGTTTACTGCTCACAATATGATAACTGTTTCATTAAAATTACAATGTTTTTTATTATCATGTTTTGTATAACTGATCAAAGTGACATTCCTGGAAATG
Source organism: Sacculina carcini (assembly GCA_916048095.2). NCBI lineage: Eukaryota > Metazoa > Arthropoda > Thecostraca > Sacculinidae > Sacculina > Sacculina carcini. The sequence continues at coordinate 2,117,987 of OU696595.1, forward strand.
TATATTCAAACTCACGAATGTTTTTCCCTAGAAAATGACACCAATAACGAAATAGACAACAATAAAGAGATACACTGACACGCACAATATCAATTGAACCCCACACCCAGTACAGTACAGTAGCGTGACATAAACCCACACGTTCAAGCGTATAGACCGGGTTTACGTACTAATCTGTGCAACGCAATTATGCACTGACATATTGCAATCACAAATGCAATAAGGTGATAGGTGCAATTGGTACGATATCAACCACAAACACAATACCGATTCTAATAAAGATGTTTACATAACACATACTCACATTAAAAAGTCGAAATATCGCACTAACGCACACACTCGCCGTTCCACTGATATCGCATGCATTGAACTGGGTTACAAGTTAGACAAGTTGAAGTTCATACTAACGCCATCTACCGTTGGAGTTTTCATTATTCGACAATAACAACATGTATGTTCGTGGGTGTTTATGTGTGTGTGTGTGTGTATTTTCTGTGGTAAAGTAAATTGTGTTTAATTTTTTCTGCGTTTTTTCTGACGTAATGGCTCGCCATTTTTACAATCAATATTCATCAATATTGCTAGCTAGACATTACATTTTCGAAATTAATGTGATAAAATATCACAATTATCCATTAAATAAATGATAAATGTATGTTCTAGCAAGAGTTGTTTTGAGTTTGTTAGCAATAAAATATATCTGTTTTGTGACAAAAATTTCAGAATTGTATAAACTTTCATTAATTCATAGTTTTTATTGTACATTTTTGTCATTTGCCGTTGTCATTAATTCATATTCATATTTTTGTCATTAATTCATATTTTTAAGTTCATTGTAGCTAGCTCACGTGGTCACTAGGTCACATCTGTACAGTAAGGATACAAGTCCCAATTATGTCCCCATCCTTGTCCTGTTTGTTTTGATAAAAGTTTATAGATGGGACCTCAGAAAATATCAACTGAAATCACATGCATTTTATTTGCAGCTTCATCTTGCTGGTTTTATTGGATACAACTTCTCGCGTGTTATATTTTATTGCACAACTTCACACCACACGACAATGGATTATAGTGACACATTTGTCCATCAATGCTTTTATTATCAAATTCTTCTAGTGAAATACGCAAATTCAAAATGGCACATTAATTTTGGCGTTTTGCAGAGAATTGGCGTTATTTTTCATGTGCCTTTTTTCTCGCAATTTTCTCGTGCACATTATCACGAGGTACCGCACGAACAGGAAGACGGCGTTGTGCAGGTTTTTGACCTGCTTCTCACGTATTGTTGAACACTGAAGGCCGCTCCTCCCAGCTGCTCACCAATCCTGCTGTTCAGGCCATCTTCGGTGTGCGATTTGTATCTCATCTTCCTGCATACACACACAAACACACACACACACACACACACACACACACACACACAAACAAGTAAGATGTTTGGTTAAACGTACACCGATTCAATCAACTGTGAAAAACTGAGTATCTTATCACTTAATTTATAATTTCATAGTTCAGTTTATAATTCCATTAATAATATAATTTATAATTTTGGGAACTGAAACAATAAAATGTGTGCGTGGTAACTCATAAATACGGTATTTACTCAAGTATTTTATATATCTACGTCTGGTCAATTTAAATGTTCATAGCAATTTATCTTGCGTTCGGGACAGGAAAAAAGACAAGCCTGGCAACCGCTGTGAATGCCAGGTCTACATTGCTGCCAGTCTTGGCGGAAGTCTCGAGGAACACTGCGCCGAACTCGGTTGCCAGTTTGTCTCCTTCACTCACTGAAACTTGTCTATCTTCAACCTTGTCACTTTTATTTCCTGTAACACCAACATTTTGGCTTTTATTTATTATATTTTGGGCTTTTATTGCATTGTCATCTAATTTGTGTTTTTCTACGCTATAAAAACTTTACCACTTTGTCTTATTTTGTTTGTTACCAGTGGTTTCTGCGATAACTTTTTTCAACTTGCGATAACGATAAAACAATAACTTTTTTCCCAACCTGCGATGAACGATAAACGATAAAATATGTCAAACACCAACCTGCGATAAGCGATAAAAAGATAACGATAAAAAATGTTACCTTGCGATAACAAAAGCGATATATGATAATTACCTTTATTTAGTTGACATATTTTAAAAAAATGGCATACAAACTATTTGTCCACAGTGAGAATTAATTAAACTAGAGAAAAACTGCCACTGGAACCAGTATATGGCCTACTAGTTCTATTCCACATTAGATTCTCTGACTCAGACTCTCCCTCCTCAAGACAGCATCCAGGAGCTGCATGTTTCCCTTGGGCCTGAGGACGTCATCAGCAGTGCTGAACATGCGCTCCACGGCAGCAGAGCTGGACAAGGCCGTCTTGTACTTGATGAACAGCGAGATCACTTCTCCCTGTACATGATGGGGAATTGCCCAGGCTTCACCTCTGCCACCTTGCTCCTGCCCCAGGTGTCCACCTCCTTCTTGATAAGCTCCTCAATGTTGGACCCATCCTCCTCCATGACAGTGTGGCTCTCCAGGAGGGCAAATGGGTCGTCGCCGGCTTCTTTAGGGTTTTCTGTCACCATGTCCTGGTTCTGGCTGGAGGGGAGAGGGTCAGGTGACATTGGCGGATCCAGAGGGGGGCTCAGAAAACTGAAGCCCCCCAAAACTGTTTCTATGAACCCCTCATAACCAATATGTTCACTAAAAGAGGTCAAGAGAAATATGTTTCAGTAGAATTATTTAATATAAACATTGTCACAAAGACGTTGCATAATGATGCATGTACACGACTGATCGCCCCCAAAAATGATTTCAGCTCCTCCCAAAATTGCACCCTTGATACGCCACTGTTAGGTGTGGATTTGATGAAGGTGACGATCTCCCTGATGAACCACTCCTTGATGTCTTCTTCAAGTACAGGACCACATGTTTCAACATGATGGGACTATAGTTGGGGTGGGTTAAGGCGCATGGGATAAAGTAGCACACATCCTCCTGACTCGAGAACTCTAGCGAGACTGGCGCACTGCAGCTGTGAATAATAATGTGATTGGCCAGCTACACACACACTTGGCAGCTCTCATATGAGGTTTTTCAGGATTCACTTGCAAGCCAGTGTTGATCCTTCTAGTCTCTATCCTATATATTCTCTCAGCTTGAACTGGTCTGGAAACGTCAGGCGGGCTGTTGTGACTATTACCGCCGTGCACATTTTTTCAATTTTACAAACGTCTTTTGAATTTATCGTGTATCGTTCCTCATTTTTGGGACTAGCGATAAGTGAATGAGCCATAATTTTAGAAAACTTTGCGATAAACGATAAAACATTTGATCCCATTTTATCTCATCTCATTATTATCGCACGCGGCAACCTCTGTCTGTTTCTGAAAAATCTTTGGCAATTTTTTAGAGAGAAAAAATGAAGATGTATTTTTCAATTGCAAAAAATAATATCTAAACACATTGTGGTTTTTCATTAGACTTTTAGTGGCTGAATTTATATTAATTTCTGCTCTACCTTCTTGGATTTACATAATATCTGTATAAAAGATGTAGTTTTAATTGGGTCTGTAATATGAGGTGAGACAGAGAGAGAGAGAGAGAGGAACAGAAAGATAAATACAGAGGTAGGGAGCAGTTATCACTTGCCTATCAACATCAGTATGCAGTCGGCATGGGAGAATTCCACCATTTGAGACAGCCAGTCTCTCGTGTTGTGAAAACTGGCCCTGCTAGTGATATCATATACCAACAACAACGCTGCAACATACACACACACATACACACGAATTGTCATGCGTATATTTGTATAAATATCATATTATCAGATGGTTATTACCAAGTGATCATTACCATGAGTGTGACATTACCCGGCAATTAATACCATGTACAGTGGATTACCAGTTGGATATTACCATGAGTGTGACATTACCCGGCAATTAATACCATAAACAATGTATTACCAGTTGGATATTACCATGAGTGTGACATTACCAGGCAATTATTACCATGTACAGCGGATTACCAGTGGTTGATTGTTGGCGAGACTGTGTGTGTTACCAGATGAGGTAATTACCATGCGCGTCACGGTAGTAGGCGTTGGTAATGGAGCGAAACCGCTCCTGTCCTGCAGTATCCCACACCTGCAATCTAACATCAACTCCGTCCATATGCACCGTCTTATTCTGCAATAACACACACACACACATACATTCATATGTATATGCCGTAAAAATATCATCGAACGACACTAAGGAAGAAAGGTTTGAAAAATAGAATTACACGCCACTCAAATGTACGTTTTAATACGTTGTTTTATAAATGATTCAGTGATAGTTTAGACTATTTTACCAAACTGTGTCAGTATGTCAGTGTGTCAGTATGTCAGTATGACAGTGTGTCAGTGTGTCAGTGTGTCAGTATGTCAGTATGTCAGTGTGTCAGTATGTCAGTATGTCAGTATCAGTATGTCAGTATGACAGTGTGTCAGTATGTCAGTATGTCAGTATGTCAGTGTGTCAGTGTGACAGTATGTCAGTATGTCAGTATGACAGTGTGTCAGTGTGTCAGTATGTCAGTATGTCAGTGTGTCAGTATGTCAGTATCAGTATGTCAGTATGACAGTGTGTCAGTATGTCAGTATGTCAGTGGGTCAGTGTGACAGTATGCCAGTGTGACAGTATGTCAGTGTGTCAGTGTGTCAGTATGTCAATGTGTCAGTGTGTCAGTATGTCAGTGTGTTAGTATGTCAGTATGTCAGTGTGTCAGAATGTCAGTATGTCAGTATGTCAGTATGTCAGAATGTCAGTGTGTCATTATGTCAGTATGTCAGTGTGTCAGTGTGTCAGTATGTCAGAATGTCAGTGTGTCAGTATGTCAGTATGTCAGTGTGTCAGTATGTCAGTATGTCAGTATCAGTATGTCAGTATGACAGTGTGTCAGTATGTCAGTATGTCAGTATGTCAGTGTGTCAGTGTGACAGTATGTCAGTATGTCAGTATGACAGTGTGTCAGTGTGTCAGTATGTCAGTATGTCAGTGTGTCAGTATGTCAGTATCAGTATGTCAGTATGACAGTGTGTCAGTATGTCAGTATGTCAGTGGGTCAGTGTGACAGTATGCCAGTGTGACAGTATGTCAGTGTGTCAGTGTGTCAGTATGTCAATGTGTCAGTGTGTCAGTATGTCAGTGTGTTAGTATGTCAGTATGTCAGTGTGTCAGAATGTCAGTATGTCAGTATGTCAGTATGTCAGAATGTCAGTGTGTCATTATGTCAGTATGTCAGTGTGTCAGTGTGTCAGTATGTCAGAATGTCAGTGTGACAGTATGTCAGTGTGTCAGTGTGTCAATGTGTCATTATGTCAGTGTGTCAGTATGTCAGATATTGCACCCTGAAGTCGACGCCCACAGTTGAGATGTAAGTGCCAGCCAGAAAATGACCATCATTGAATTTGATCATGAGGCAAGTCTTGCCCACACTCGTGTCTCCCAGTAACATCACCTACTCTCTCACACACCAGCACACACACACACACACACACACACACACACACACACACACACACACACACACCAGCACGCACACACACACACACCAGCACACACACACACACGCTTAGCTAGTTTTTCAATAAGGCAAAAATGGTTCTATAAATAAGCGGTTCTTAACGTTTTTTCTCACTGATTCCCCACTTCTTAATGATGCATTTCTTCATGTTCCACACAACAGCGCTGATAAATTCAATAAATACAGTTGCTAAATCAAAGTAAATGTCAAGCAGTCATTAGAAAAAACCCAATTTGAATTGATAAAAAGACACATAGATGTCCTGTTCTGTCCAACCTTTAGCTTCCCACTTGACAACTCATACATTCCCCACTGGTGGGGAATTCCGCACACACAGGTTAAGAGCCACTGCTCTAAATGAATTACGAATACAAATCTTGCCTTAAACTTAGCTCATTTATTATATTTATATTTTTAGTCATTTATAATATTCATTTGCATAAGCTTATTGCTGTTTTGTTGAGTGGATTTATTATGGTCATGTTCAATATGTAATTATTTCTGGATTGTTCCTAGTAAATTATGCTGGAAAAACCATTTAAAAAATTATTGTAGATTTTTCAAAAGTTTAATTTAATCTCGAATCGTCTATGATTTAATTCTCCTATTTTATTTATTATTTGATTTCTTCTCTATTTTAATTGCAGGATTTATACGTGATTATTTATTATATTTATATATTTTCGTGCAATTTCGCTGACTTTTGCGGCAATTTCGGCTGTGCCGCCGCCACTGCTCCAAGTCAGCGCGACTGGCAGGGAATTAGGCTGGTAGGTGGCAGCACCGTAGCTTTTCGTCGCCGCCGAGGAAAAGGCCAGGCGCCGTGTTGCCAGATCATTGTTATTGCTGGCAACACTGGCTGCAACAGCACTGGTTCTGCGTCGTGACGTCATCTCGTCACTTCTCCGTCATATTCCAACGGTCATCCTCCATACATCATCACCAACTACACCATTACAACATCATAATTCGCCCGGGTTTTATATTTATTTTTGGTTTTATATTATCTGTATTTTGTCAGTGTGTGTGTGTGTGTGTGTGTTTGTGTGCGCGTGTGTCACTGTATGTGTGTCAGTGTGGGTATGTGTGTGTGTGTGTGTGTGTGTGTATGTGTGTGTGTCACTACTATTTTTAGTATACATATCTAATACTATAAGGGTATGTAATGTTCAGATTAGGCAAATCTATTCTATCCGTAGATATTTAACTGTCTATGCTGCCTTTAAACTAGCTAATTTTTCCATTCTCAGTAGGATTTAATATTGCTGCTCGCTTTTTCTTTCTCTGAAGCACCGCCAGCTTCGCAAACTTTAATCTGTTATTAGTAAAGTTTGTCGTCTAGTTTACAATCTCCCTGCTGGCTCTCATGTCTCTCCCTTTCTACATAAATTAGGATTTCTTCCTATTAAGGCACTTATTGACTACCGCGTCTGCTTAATTATTCATTCTACCCTTATTCTTCGTAAGACCTCGTATATATTTGAACTTCTGTCTTTCAAGAAATCTACTCGTACACTTAGGTCAACTGATGATTCTCGTCTCTTACTGGAACCTCCTTTTCCTTCTAGACATACTCACTATAATCGCTGTCTATCTATCTTAGGACCCCGTCTTTACAATAAGCTCTCCCCAACACTGCGTTCTATCAATTCTATCCCTCTTTTTCCTGTTGAAGTCCTATTATATCTTAGATAACATTGTGTACACTAGCGATGAATATAAGGTGTGATTTTCTCTCTGCTCTCTCCATCTTTTACCTTGTGAATGTATGCGTTTGTGTGTGTGTGTGTGTGTGTGTGTGTGTGTACAGCGCCTTAGAGACCCTCCAGGTGTAGGGCGCTATATACATTTTTCCATAATGTAATGTAATGTATGTGTGTCTGTGTGTGTGTGTCAATGTACGTGTGTGTATGTGTGTGTGTGTGTATGTGTGTCAGTGTGTGTGTGTGTATGTCAGTGTGTGTGTGTCAGTGTCAGTGTGTTCGTGCCGGTGTGTATTGTGTCATGTATTATTTGGTTGTCATTTATTGGTGTGTGAAGGGCATTCATCAAAATATCTCCCACACTCTCTCTCTCTATGTTGATCCACCAATTATGATTACTTAATGCACCAAGCAAAAATAATGCAACAATCAGCAGACCATTTCGTTGACGGTTCAGTTCGGTGACGGAACATTGTTCTACGAAATAAATTAATTAATAAACTTGCTATTGTTAAAATAGATAAACAAGAGGTAAAATGGGAGAAGACAATGTGAACTTTATATAAATATTGCATGCAACTGCAATCTCCATGCATCTTGATCATCAACAAATACGAGTACACACAGACACACACACACACACACACACACACACACACACACACACACACACACACACACACACACACACACACACAGAAGAGTATACAAATATTAAAAAGTAGAATAGATTAAAGAAGATTAATTAAGTATTTAAGAGTAGAAAAACACACCTTTTCGAAGAACTTGCTCAAAAACTCTGACATTACCATACCACTTTATACCATAGATTACCATTACATTTATACCAAGAATATACAGCACGCAATAGCACCATACTACCAGGCAACAGCTAGCACAAACACCAGTCAATGATTTCTGCTCAACGTGTATGTATGTTTGTATGTTTGTATGTGTTATCGATCGTAACAGGTGTGTTCTTATAACGTGCATATTTTCACGAATATATGCTACACATCGCATATATATATATATATATATATATATATATATATATATATATATATATATATATATATATATATATATAGATGCGATACACATATATATATATATATAAATATATGTGTGTGTGTGTATCAGTGTGTATGTGTCTCTGTCTCTCTCTCTCTCTCTGTGTGTGTGTGTGTGTGTGTGTGTGTGTGTGTGTGTGTGTGTGCTGCTATCTCTGCTGCCTTTAAGTTAGCCAACTCATTCATCTTTAGCAAAGTTCAGTATTGCTGTTCTCTTCTACTATCTCTCAACCACCGCCAGCTTAGGAAACTTCAATCTATTATTAATAAAGCATGGCGTATGATATTTAATCTTCCTTCGGGCTCTCATGTTTCTTCTTCTTTACAAAAATTTAGGTTACTTCCCATTAAGGCTCTTGTTGAGTATCGTATTTGTTTAATTATTCATTCAGCTCTTCATCTTCGTAAGCCTGCGTATCTGTTTGACCTCCTCTCTTATAAAACCTCATCTCTTTCTCTTAGGTCTTCTAACGATCCTTTTCTACTAGTTGAACCATCCTTTCCTTCTAGGCATTCTCACTACAATCGTTGTTTCTCTATCTTAGGACCTCGTATCTACAATAGGCTATCTCCCTCAATACGCTCAATCAAATCTCTATCTCTTTTCAAAAAACATAGTAAAAATTTCTTTCTCACTAAGTCTTATTACTGTCTTAATAATATTGTATATATTAGTACTGAATATAAGGTCTGATTGTTTCCTAATTCTGTCTTCTATGTGTATGTTCTTCATGCGTGTGTTTTCCGTTCTTGTGTCTGTATGTTTCTCCATTGTATGCTGTATGTGTGTTGTGTTGAGCTCTGTTATCTGTGTTTGTGTGTCTGTTGTGTTGTGTTCTCTGTCTATTTGTTTGAGTGTATGTCTTTGTGTGTCTGTTATGATGTGTTTTCTGGTTTGTATTTGTGTCTCCATTGTGTTGTGATTTGTCAATCTGAGTGTATGTTTGCTGTGTTGTCTTAATGTGTTGTATGTTGTGTTGTCTTCTGTGCTGTATGTCTGCTGTACTATCTTATTCAATATGTATGTGTGTATGCGTGTGTATTTTTGTGTTTCGGAGTATGTAAACGTGAGTGTATGTTTGTGTTTGTGCGTATATGTACTTGTCTGTTTTGTGTGTGTGTGTGTGTGTGTGTATGTGTGTGTGTGTGTGTGTGTGTGTGTGTGTGTGTGTGTGTGTGTGTATGTAGGTGAGTGTGTGTGTTCGTGATTGTGTATGTGTATGACTCTTGTGCTTGAGTGTGTGTGTGTGTGTGTGTGTGTGTGTGTGTGTGTGTGTGTGTGTGTGTGTGTATGTGTGTGTGTGTGAGCGCTTTTGAGACCCTCGGGTGAAAAGCGCGATATAAATGTCTTAATGTAATGTAATGTAATGTAATGTGTGTGTGTGTGTGTGTGTGTGTGTGTGTGTTTGTGTGTGTGTGTGTATGTGTGTGTGTATATATATATATGTGTGTGTGTGTGTGTGTGTGTGTGTGTGTGTGTTTGTGTGTGTGTGTGTGTGTGCGTGTGTGTGTGTGTGTGTGTGTGTGTGTGTGTGTATATTAGCATGACGGATCATTTTGTGAACCAGAATGATCATTAGATCTATCACTGATTACCAAGTGGAAAAGTATTGAGAAAAAACGCACGAGGCTATTTTAGCATAAATATCTTTTGACCGAATCAAATATATTTTCTCGTTGGGATTTTAAAAACAATTTTTTTCAAAAGAGGAATAAATTGTTGACAGCCGTTAGCTATTCATCTATAATAAATGTTATCTTGAAATAATGTATCTAATTTTGAGCCATTTTTAAAACTATTCCGTCTTGCATTTCGTCGGCCTGATTTGGGGTTCGTGCTTGCCAATATCTGTGAGATAACAGAAATTGACGCTGCTGAAATAAAAACAATATAATGTATTGCATAACACACACCGATAATTCACAATTGTAAAAAATAACACATTTGTCGCTGTGTAAAATCGCCACAATATATTCTACAATAAACAATAAAAATATAGCTATATATCTATATATGGAGTTATGTATGTTATTTGGGCTATATTCGACAATGTGATGTGTGTTTCAAAGCACACACAAAAACATACATGAAGACACACACGCACACACATTCACAAATTCACATTGACACACACACAAATATACATTGATACGAATATAAGAAATACACATTGACACACACACTGTGGACTCCCTGGTGTAGCGGTAGTGTGAGACAAGAGTTTGGCGTTTCACAGTCTTGGCGTAATTTGGCAGCATTATCATTATGAAGCCGATCCTAACGTTGTGAGCATGTTACGTGGTGTGTAGTTATTGTGCAATGGTATGTGTTTGTTGTCCAAGTTGTATGCTGTTCAATTAGTTCAATATTGTATGTTCCCATTCTATTTCAATTCATGAACTCAATTCGTTATTGTTAGTCGCTGGGTGTTTACGTTTCCTATTTACAGGTCTTGTAACTTATCCGATATTCTCGTTACTAATACAGCGTTGGAACGGGCCGCTGTGTTCCTTATGACATAATATCGGATATTACAAATATAACCGGATCTGTGAAAATGTCAAACCCTGAGCCAGCAGTTGATAACAAAGCTGGGGTAGTCGTTTCGATGGACGATCAGACTCGAGGTGAGGCTCCGTCAGCGGTCATGGACGACCATCCTGGACCCACTTCAAGTGTGGTAGCGGAGCCGGCCAACATTGGAGCGTGGCAGAGTCAATTGAGTTTGCCGGTACCACCTCTACAAATATCAGAAACGATATCTGAGTGGCGACCACTATTCATGGCTTCGGTCAGCAGTTTGCTGTGTTGCTTTGTTTTGCTTTTGCTTTGTTTAGCTTTCATCAATCGGCGTCCAGCAGAGAGAGGATTGGTGAGGGAGGTAATCGCAGAAATTACCACTCTGGCAGAGGCTTTTGATGTTCTGAGTCCAACACTGGACCCTCCGATTTCCAAGTACGACAGTATGCAAGAAATATGTGCGCGAAGATGGAGACCGGGGGAAATGGTCGATGATTTTTTTTACGAATTGAGAAAGTTTGCTAAACTTGCCCGAGTAGATATGGATGTAATGTTGACGTTGTTTGTGGGCCAGCTGCCGCGGGACATCCAAATGAAGGCCCGTTCTTGGAGATCGAGTCAGACTGGAAACTCTGATGCTCTCGGACGACTGTTGCTGGTCGAGGTCAAGCGATGGCTAGCTGACAAAGGTTTGCCGCTAGATGGGGGTTCATCAAAATATGTCGCGGCGATTTCGACTTTTGGGGCCGTCGACATCGACGGTCGTTGCCGTAGTCACAAAGAGTTGACAACAGCGAAATGTCACGGCGAGCAGGGCAGCTTCTGAACGTACTGCTCAACCAACGGGGTGTTTTGTGTGTGGCTCTCACGATCATTTGATGCGACAGTGCCTAGAGAAGTGTTGTTTGCGCTGCGGAAAGAAGGGTCACACCATGCGTAACTGCCGAGTTTCTCGATCAGGTAGCAATAAGTGAGTTTTCAAGATCGCGGACGTTGTGGGTAAGAGCGGAAGAAACTCTGACTTAGCCTCAATTCGAATTTGCTTCAATGGGCAGTCACGGATAGCCATGATGGATTCCGGAGCTTCGGCGTCGGTACTGGACCAGACCTCAGCTTCTCAATTGGGTTTGACTGAGTCTCTAGTAGTGAGAGTGGACACACAACAGTCAACGCTCAGAGGAGTCGGCGGATATGTACAGGTGTGTGGAGTGGTGTCAGTACGCGTTGATGCGGGCATGGGCGAACAGATGCACCACGATATGACTGTGATTGCAGCGAGAGATGCAATCGCTTTGACGCTGACGCTTCGCTTTGACGTTTTCGACGCTGTGACGGTATTCACGTTCGCAATGATGTATTAATGAAAGGAAATCGAATCGTTGTTCCAGAACAGCTGAAAACATCACTGACTAGGGAATACCACAGTCAGGGTCACTTTGGAGTCGATAAGACTTCATTGGCACTGAAGCGTGATCTGTACTGGATGAGTATGAAGAAAACAGTGAAGGAAGTTGGTAGCCAATGTGATGTACGTGCGCGGCAGAAACGATCATACCAAAAAAAGATCAGGATGCAAATACCCGATTATGGAGCCAGAGATTCGCGTCAAGCCGTCGCCATGGATATTGCTAACATGCCGTGGAGTGCTAATGGGTACCGATATTTACTTGTAGTAGTTGAGCTTTTCACCAAGTTTGTGAAACTGATACCGATGGCAGACCAAACTGCTACTTCAGTGGTCACGGCGTTCAGGAACGAGCGGATTTACCGCCATGGCGGACCAAGAGTGCTGGTGTCTTATCAAGGCAGGAATGTTGATGGCGGAGTCGTCCGAGTTCTTTGTGCGGAACTAGGGATACAGAAAAGACATTCAAGTCCTTACCATCCTCAGGCCGACGGGCAAGCAGAACGATCGGTGCAAACTGCAAAACAGACCATCAGATGCTTGCTGGACGAACAAGACAAGGGTACGGAAGCATGGCCTGAAGTGGTTCGTGAAGCGGCTTTTCATATCAACAACGCAGTCAATCGCAGTACGGGAAACGCTCCCACTCTCGTAATGTATGGTAAGGAGTTGCGGACGAATAAGACGGTTGATTTGGAAAATCTGCGTTTCGAGATTCATCCCGACGATGTCATCGCGGAAACCAAGGCAAATCACATCATCATTCAAACGGATGTAGAAAAGAGGACTGATCTAGCTCGTCAGAGATACAAACAGTACCATGATCGTGGGAAAGTCGAACCTGCAGAGCATAGGGTAAGAACAGGGGACAAGGTCATGCTGCGAAACGAGACTAGATCCGGGTTAGATCCCATGTACTCCGGGCCTCACAGTGTGGTAGATACCAATGGAGCAAACATATATATATCGAATCGAATCGACCTGAAAACCCCGTGGATTGCGTACATCATGACCGTTGCAAGAGACTTGTTGCCGAAGACGTCTCGAAAGACCCTTCCAGTGAAGCTGCTACGGCAGTGAACAATGGAGTACCCTGTGGACCACCAGATGAAGCAGAGTTACAAGGTTCGGACCCATTGCGGTTCTTACCGACAACTTCCCGATACGGCAGGCGTATTCAGCGCAACCGGCGTTTCGCTGATTTTTCCATGGGGGAGTAATTGTGAGACAAGAGTTTGGCGTTTCACAGTCTTGGCGTAATTTGGCAACATTATCATTATGAAGCCGATCCAACCGTTGCGAGCATGTTACGTGGTGTGTAGTTATTGTGCAATGGTATGTGTTTGTTGTCCAAGTTGTATGCTGTTCAATTAGTTCAATATTGTATGTTCCCATTCTATTTCAATTCATGAACTCAATTCGATATTGTTAATCGCTGGGTGTTAACGTTTCCTATTTACAGGTCTTGTAGCTTATCCGATATTCTCGTTAATAATACAGCATTGGAACGAGCCGCTGTGTTCCTTATGACAGTAGCACACCCGCCACACAAGCGGGTTCAAAACCCGGCGGAGGAGAATTTCATTGGGCGAATTAAATAATCCAACAGACCCTGTCCACCCAGCAGTAAATGATGGTACCAGATATCAGTCATGTGTTGTCATGCATTCTGGGGAGGTGGCCCTCTCTAATACGTCTTACGTCCATGTGACGCCATAGCGTGGATAGGGTCGGTTCTGCGGTGGCAGCGAGCTGCACGGGGCACACATGTGTGTTCATAAGCTTCGGCTTCTTCCCGTGTAGCAGCTGTCACTTAACCCGGGAATTCCTAGATGTACATATTTGTCTAGTTCACAAAAGACATGATTTAAAGACAAACTGTGTTACCAAGGCGTTTAGTATTGTTTTGCTTGAGTGAATTGGCAACCCTGGAATCCTGATGCGCATACACGGCACTCTCCGTTCGTTTTTCTCAGTATTGCAGCTGTTTCCATACAGTGAATACCGTCCGTGCGCTCAACAAAAAAATGACTTCCAGCGATCGGTGAGTAATTAGAAATCATGGTCATGTTTATTGATTTTTTTGTATGAATGTATTTGTTATAAATATGTCTTCCAAATTATATCGGTATTTGAGTTCACATTCCAGTATCCTCTTGATTATACATGTTAACATACTGACTAGACATATATGTCTATCTAGGAATATCTGGGTACAAAATTTCGTGTTTCTTGTTTCAGTCGGTGGTTGACTGTGAATGATATACTGGATATCCTGGAGGTCGATGAGAATGATACGGAAAGTGTAGATGTTGTCATTCAGCCTCCGGAAGGTGACTTGTCGGATGGCTATTCGGGTTCTGAGGACGAAAAAGAAAAGGATCCAGACCATTTTTCTGCTGCTGTTCTTCAAGCCCCAGCAGAAGTTTGGCATCCCCTTTCTGGCCATACCGACGAAGATTGTATTGCATCTGATATTGAAGACGATGAAACACCGACAACCTCATTTGGTGCAAGAAGTCAAGGGGGTATTAATAAACGATGCAGACGTTCTCAATCAACACGCCGTGTGCAGGGGAGATATATTCCAACTTGGAAGAGAGCGCAGTCACTTCCTCCTCGCAATCCAAGACCATTTCCTGAATTCAGCCACGACCGTTACATTGGAAAAACACCTCAGGAACTGTTCTTTCTCTTCTGGGATAATGCCTTTTTGAACTTCGTTTGCATAGAGTCGAACGAGTACTCCCTTAGAAACGGCAGGCCAAATCTCAAGGTAAACTCTTTATCACACTCATAATTTGTAAGCTATCATTCTTCTGTAAGTGCCAAATCATGTAATGTGCTGATGAAATTTACCATAAGACTAAGTGGACCACTATTTATGATATTCTTGTCCTTTTTCAGGTCTCTGTGGATGAAGTCAAGGTGTTTCTTGGAATCCTCCTTCTCTCGGGGTACGTGCCTCTGCCTTCATATCGCATGTACTGACAATCATCTCCAGATACACACAATCCGTTGGTAGCTGGCGCGATGATGAGAGACAGATTCGAAGCCATCAAAAACAACCTCCACTTTGCTCATGATCCCTGTGACAGTGACAGTTTCTGGAAGTTGCGCCCTCTTATGCGCCACCTCCAAGAGAGATGCATGGCGAACTTCGTAGCTAGAAGGAATGTTTCACATGACGAATCCATGATCAAATATTTTGGGAGGCATTCGCTAAAGCAAGCAATAAGAACCAAACCAATTAGGTTCGGTTTCAAATCGTGGTGTCAAAACACTCCTGATGGCTACCTTTTCTCCTTTGACTTCTATCAAGGAAAAAGCATTGCGGAGAACGCTGCAACACATGTCAAGGTCTGTGGCAGGTCTGGAGCCTCTGTTCTGACCTTCTGGAGAACATGAGACCCGACCTCAAGGAATTACCATTCCATTTCTATGTCGACAACTACTTCACTTCCATGCAGTTGTTGAAGGAAATGACTTGTCAGGGGTGTGACCTGACTGGGACAATTCGGGCGAACCGTATTCCAGGAGCCCCTCCACTGACTGGGATAGATGCGTTCAAGAAAAAGTCTCGTGGGAGCACGGAAGTGGTAACCTCTCACAATGTTATCCTTACCAGATGGAAGGACAATTCGGCCGTGACCCTGGCATCTACCAGTTACGGCGATAAACCTGTAAAACCTGTTCGAAGGTATTCCCGAACTGACAGAAAGCACGTGAATGTCTCCCGACCCCACGTTGTCGCTAAATATAATGAGTGTATGGGAGGAACCGACCGCATGGACCAGCACATCAATCATGCAAGAGTGAGTGTAGGAGGAAAGAAGTGGTGGTGGAGCCCGTTCACATGGTTGTTGGATGTCAGCGCCCAAAACGCGTGGAGATTGCACATTGGTGCGGGAGGAAGACAAACGCAAGTTGCTTTCAGGAGAGACATTGCTGTTTCGATTTTGACGAATGCTGCCTCGAAACGGAACTCACGGACATTTTATCGGCGAGTTGGTACTCCTGCTGCTAATGAACTCCGTTATGACAACATAGGTCATCTGGTCAGGAAAGCTGCAGAGAACAGGCGTGGGACATGTCGCTGTTGTCATATCTCGAGAGTGAGTTACATCTGCGTCAAATGCGAGGTTTTCCTTTGCATTGAGTGTTTTATTCAGTACCACACACGATAAGCCAGGCTCGATCAGGATATTTTTGCAACCGTATTGTTATGTTTTGTACAAGAATACATGTTTTGAACTCTATGTTTTTATAAACATGAGAGATAATAATTACTCGTGACTGGTATGTATTATGGATAATACTTGAGCAAATTAGAATAAAGGTATATATATATATATATATGTGTGTGTGTGTGGTAAGAGGAAGAGAGAAGGCATAAAATCCTTGCAAAAATGTCCAAGAATGAAATAAGAAAAACAAGACATAATCCTAAGAGCATAGTACATATGATGAGATTTTGTACCCAGATATTCCTAGATGGACATATATGTCCACCTCTAGTATGCCAAAACCAAAAGAGTTGCAGTTACCATACTTCAGCTACTGCGTCAGGTGGTCAATTGAAGTAGTTGACGTAAATCTGAAGAAAATCGGTTGAAAAAAATACTCTAGGCTAATGCCGGGTTAAGCATTAAACCTTTATTCATTTAACCACACACACACACACACACACACACACACACACACACTGACACACTGACACACAGACATACACAGACACATATTTCAGTATTATTTTGGTCTTGGTCGAGTGTGGACGCGTTAAGTTTGTGGTGACCTTGGGTTTGATTTGTGCTTATGCGTACTCAGCGGTTGCGATTTGAAGTGGGTCGGAGTTCATCGGTTGATTCAACGGATTGTGCGGACGTGTTACTGCTGATATCGTGAAGCCTGAGCGTGAAATGGACATGAAAGCCATATAACCATTATTGTAGTCGCAAGAACGATCATTCCACACGGCAATGAATTTCTTTGCCGATCAGTTGAAATCGAGGATTGTTCAACTAGAGGAGAGACAAGTGAACTAGTGAAGAGTCTGGAGTTCAGTCAGGCCGAACTTGACGATAGTAAGCACGAGAACACCAGACTGAAAGAACATCTGGAAAAGATCGAGGCCAGGCAAAATTACATGGATGACTTCAACAGACGCCAGAATCTGAGGTTCGTGGGCGTTGAGGAGATCAACGAAGAAAACTGGGAACAAACCACAGAAACAAGAGCCAAACTGGTAACTGACAATCTAGAGGTACCGGATAGCACTCTGGAGGCGCACAGAGTGAGGCCGGCGACTGTCAAAAACAGAGCAATTCATGTGCGTTTCAACAACATCGGCACAAGAAATGCAGTTCTACGCAACGCCAAAAAGCTGAGAGGCACGGGCATCTACGTTAACGAATACTTATGTGCGGCTTCGCGGGAGAAGATCAGGCAGCAGACGCCGGCCTTGCAAAAGGCTCGTAGCGAAGGAAAGGTCGCTTTTTTCAGGGGTGATAAACTTGTGGTCAAAAATCGCATCTATCGTCGGGACCCTCAGCGGAGATTGTCACAGCTTGAGCATAGGCAGAAAAGACCAAGGCTCCACAACTTGGTGGCCACAGACATACAACTGCTGCTAAAAACGCTGGTGACCACACACAGACGGCCAGCCCTGCAGGGGGAAACGACAGAAAAATCTACGCGAGCGTCGTCAGCCATCGGAGAGATCATAGGATAAGTAATAAGAACAGCAATGCTTTTGTTACTTTATCAAAACCTATTATGCCATTGTTTATAGTGCATTTACTTAAACCATGTGAGTCTGTGTGTGGACATGTAGGTAGGTGTAAGTGTGTGAGTGCGTCTGTATATAATCGTGTGCGTGAGGATGAATGCATGTGGGCGTTTGCGCCTGTGTGTATTCGGGGATGGCGAACTTGGGGAAATTGCCTTCTTCCGAGGCTCAAAGCATATGAAAGAGAGACCAGCGCCAGTGGTTCCATTTAAGGGATCATATGTGTACCATTTTCTCAGGAGGCATACTTTCATTTGTGGCCTCATTGAGGTGAATGCTGTCTCAATATCTGCTTGCATCCTACAGCCAAATAAGTGCCATTTATTTAGGCCAGGTTATATTCTATTCCGTCCCATTCTGAATAAGTTGGTATCAAAAGTCAACTATGTTAATCATTGCTAACATGGGTCAAACTATAGAAGATAGAAAGTTTGAAGATATTTTATCTGGCACACATGATTCTGATATCGACAACTATATAAATACAATATCTCCTCCGGACACTGAATATCTCCTACCCGAAGAACTTACCGCTGTGATCTACAAAACAGTGTACCTTAGGACCTTCAACATAAGATCAATACCAAAAAAAATCAAATATTTATTGATGAAATTCTAGAGGGGACCTCTCTGAGCCCTGAGATCATTGGATTAAACGAAATTAGACTCAACAAAGACTTCACTTTATTTCACTTTATAGAATTCCGGGATATAACAGTTATTTTAACGAAAGAAATGTTCACGGTGGAAGAGTGGCAATGTTCATCAAGGATAATCACATATCCAAGCAATTACAGGTATTCACAGTGTTTTCACAGCACATTGAAATGCTATCGGTAGAGCGTATTCAAAATAACTCACGTGCAATATGCATATCAGTTTACAGACCACACAAACGGGTGTTTCTGGAAATTTTATGAGACTCTGGAAAACATTCTATCACTTTTGAATGTTGCTGAAAGTACAAAACTACAAATGTTTTTGGGGATTTTAACATCGATCTTTTGAAATCAACTGAGAACACTGATGAGTTCGTAAATCTCATGTATTCAAATTATATTCTTCCCAGTATTACCAGAGCAACCAGAATAACAGAAAATACCGCAACTTTGATCGATCATATTTGGACAACTATTACTCACGCAAACTGTAGAAACTTCTTAATCGATACAGACCTGACAGAACATCATTCAGCGGTTTCGCAATTTCACATAACTTCTTCGACAAATCAGTGTAAGACTTTGGTCAAAAAAAGAATGATCGAATGATGAAAGAATGATTTGGAAGGTTTTGTACACTTGATACAGTCCACCAATTGGGACGACGTTCTGAGCTATGAACACGCAGATGAAGCTTTTAACGCATTTTATTCCTAATTTATCAATGCATTTCAAGAACAGTTCCCAATCAAAGTTTTGGTAAATAGAACAAAGAACACGATAAATCCGCAAATTACTGCATCACTGAGAAAGTGCATAACAGGGAAAAATATACTTAAATCACTCTCGAAAAAATGGCCAATTACATACGGAGAAAAGTATAGAAAACACCGGAATAAATTAGTCACCATACCACGTACGGCCAAACACCAATATTACAAAGATGAACTTTTTGAAACTATGGAAAACCAAAAAAACAATGGTCAATTCTGAATTCGCTATTGGGTAGAAAAGAAAATATATCTGAAGTCATACAATTGAATCCCCCTTGTACAAATACTGCGGAAGCGTTGAATATACACTTCTTGAAAAACACTAGCACATCAACAGAAACATCCACGAATTATAGGTGCTATCCGAAACCACCGTCCAAACACTCGATGTTCATGGAACCCACTACAGTTACCGAAATTTGTAGAGTGATTCATTCAAAGAAATCGAATTCAGCCGGGCATGATGACATTCCACCGAAATTGTTAGCATTAACATCTTCATTTATCTGCTTACCCTTATGTCATATTAGCAATCTATCAATGAGAGAGGGCTTTTTCCCAGACCAAACTAAAATAGCAAGGATCCTACCGATTTATAAAACTGGGTGCAAAGCCTCAATAAACAAATATCGACCAATATCGATTTTACCCGCGCTCAGCAAGGTCTTTGAAAAATCATTAACTCAAGACTATGTTCCTATCTGGCAAAGAATAATGAACTTTTAATACCGCAGCCATATGGATTTCGAGAAAACAAATAAACAGAAAAGGCAATTTTGAATTTCGTACACGAAGTCTACAAAAGCCTAGAACAAAGAGTTCCCCATCGGTTATCCACTTGACAAATACATTTGACAGTCTCGATCATCATATTTTATACGACACAATGGAGATTTTTGGCATTAGAGGGGTATGCCAAAAACTGTTTAAAAGCTACCTGCATAATCGAAAAAAAATTGTCACTTGCAATGATGCGAGTTCAAAAGCACTAACTATTCAGAAAGGTGTCCCACAGGGGCCTATTCTGGGGCCAACATTATTCCTAATATACATTAATGATTTGGTTAACGCCAGCCAAAAATTTCACTACACCTTATATGCGGACGAGACTACTATATTACTGAAAGATACCTCGCTGGAAAGATTGCACAATTGATTCAGGAAATGGAAAAAATTAATACATGGATCAAAGATAACAAATTAAAAATGAACATGAATAAAACAAAATGCGTTCTGTTTAGGAATATATCCCTAAAATTACAAATTCCTGATATGTTCGTAAATGGTGAGTCTATCTCTATAGTTGACCACACCAAATTCCTTGAAGTAGCCATTGATGAGAACTTGAATTGGAGGCAACACAGCAATGAAGTGTGTAAAAAACTATCGAAAATAACTGGAATTTTTTACAGAACAACACACAACTTGACCGCAGACTTTATGACCAACCTTTACTATTCCCTATTATATCCACATATGACGTACTGTGTGTCAATATGGGCGAGTTCCTGGCCGACTTTCATTAAAAATATACAAATTGCACAAAATAAATTATTTCGTTGTATTCACGTTAGGAAAAAATATACATCTACAGAGATTATTTATCATAGCAAAAATATATTGAACTTATACATGAATATTTCTCAGTACTATTGATACACAGGACGATTCGCTCAGAATCACCATTTCAACTGCTGAACAGAAAACGACTCACCAGATCAAACCATATGCACCTGGAAATACCATCTTACCGAACAGAGCTCTTTGAAAATAGTATTATATATTTCAGACCAAAGACTTTCAACAGTCTCCCAATAGACATTAAGAAACTTCTAATGGAAGGCAGCCTCTCAAATTTGAAAACACAATTGAGACAGCATATGTTGGTCAAACAATAAACCCTGGTGTGTGGTAATGTTGGCATGTGTGTATATATGAGTATGTATCTGCATGAATTCGTGGATCCGTATATGTATGTATGTATGTACGTGTATGTGTGTGTATATATGTACCGACAATGTATAAGTCCATAAGAAGCACAATCTTGTCGCACTTTTGTCACATGCAATTGATTATTATTTTTTCGCTGTTCATTGACTTGTTTGAGTGACGAATATACTTACTTACACACACACACACACACACACAGACAGACATATAGTGTTTGGTGAAAACTTAAACTCACGCGCACGCACAAATATATACACACATCGTAGAAATAGTCAAATATCTTGTGCTGCTTGAGTCCCAATGAAGGCGAATATGTCAGTGTGTCCATGTGTGTGTGTGTGTGTGTGTGTGTGTGTGTGTGTGTGTGTGTGTGTGTGTGTGTGTGTGTGTGTGTGTGTGTGTGTGTGTGTGTGTGTGTGTGTGTGTGTGTGTGTGTATGTGTGTGTGTATGTGTGTGTATTTCAACATACGCTGTATTTTAACACATACTGATATAAACACGCACACATAAGTCACATACACGCAGCAGCCGCATTGCCACGGATAACGGCCAGGCCGATGCGCTGTCGGAGCCAAGTGGCTTCTCGCGGCTCTCCTGATCGCTCCTTCATGCGACGACCCAATTCTCGCACGAGATTCTCCAGTGCCTCCCCCATTACGCCGCTGGTCTCCACGGCGAGCGGCAGGAACTCGTATTAGCGGTCGATGGCAGCGTACCTGCGCCGCTTCCTGTCCTCGGCCGCCCGTGCCACCGCTCCGGGTCTCACGGCGTTCTCTACCAAGTGGGTGATGCCGAAGTTGCTGGTGCAGGTGGCGTTCCAGCATATCATCCTGCCGCGCCGGAAGGGGTAGCACGTGATGCCGTCCGGTGCACGCGGCTCCAGGATTGCCGTGAGGCCCGCCGACGCCAGGCTCCTGAAGATGACATCATTCAGAGCGGTGTGACGCGGCAGACGGCCAGGATCGCGGTGGCAGGATAAATTGTGGTGACCCAGCTTGTCAGTCATGGTGCCGCATCGACACCTGTGTGGCTGTTGAACCGCCACACCCAGGCGCAGGGCAACCTCGACTCTGACAGCCTCGTCCGGCAGCAGGAGACCGAGATTAGCGACCGGCAGCGCCGACAGCCACGCTCCACTGTGCGGGACGGCTGCAGCCAGGAGCCGAGCGCCGTCCACCTGGTTGGCCTGAGTCAGGAGGCGCTGGTAGCGTCGGGTGGACGCCAGCTCGTCCAAGTGTGTGTGTGTGTAAGTGTGTGTCTGTGTGTGTGTGTGTGTGTGTGTGTGTGTGTGTGTGTGTGTGTGTGTGTGTGTGTCAGTGTGTGTCAAATGTGGAACCACAATAGACCACGCATCTCCATATTAAATATAATCCTATAATAGTAATTATATTCATAATAATAATTATCACGCCAGAGAACACCTGCCAGTATTGTTGCCTCTTGGCTGAGTTGCTGTGTTGTTATTGTCGTGTGTGTGCATATCTTGCAGCGAATTAGCCAGAGCTCGGGCCAGCGCCTCGTCCTCACTCATCTGTGTCGGCTGCACGGCACGATTCATTGCCGCCGCACCGGCGAGATTTCTCGACGGACCGGCAGGATTTTTTGACGGACCGGCAGTTGAACACGCGTGATCGGCCGGATGGCGGTGTCGGAGACAGAAATTGGCGCCGCACGCGTCGCAAAGCAGCGGCATCAGCTCGCGAGAACGACATCCCGTGGCAGCACAGCGGTGTTTAAACACTCGCCGCCGTTGGCGTGCGTCAGAAAGACGAGTGCCGCATAGACCGCTGTCCAAATGCCGACTGACTGCCACATCAGGCAGCTGGTCGCGATCTCCCGGTACAGGAGCACTGCACACTGGACATACAGGCACCTGACACACACACACACACACACACACACACACACACACACACACACACAGAGTTCTCTATTGCGACTTTGAATATTGCGAGCGTTGTTTCCAATCTGCAAAGTTTCGTGGATACCATATTAAACTTTGGCAAAGTAAATTTTGACGTGGTCGGTTTCTCAGAGACCAGACTAGACGCCGAAATTGCCCCTCTGTACAAGATACCTAAATATAATATGTATTCAGTGCACCGAAATAGACATGGAGGAGGGGTAGCAATGATCGTGAATGAAAAACTGTCATCATTGCCCATCAATGACCTTAACACGAGTAAGCCGCACTTTGAATGTGTGTGTGTTCAGTTAAATTATGGCGATCAGAAGCACTTTCTCGCATCTGTATATCGTCCACCAAGTGGCAACTTTTCTGATTTTATTGACGAGCTTAATCATATATTTGACTACATTCTCTCTCACAGATTTAAATCTATTTATTTGTTTGGTGATTGGAACATAAATATCGGCGACTCAAATTACCAAGTGAAAGAATTTACAGAACTAATGTTCAGTTTTTCTTTATTGTCATGTACAACTAAACCCACGAGGGTAACCGAAGATTCAGCATCAATAATTGACCATATATGGACCAACCAGTGGGAGAACAACTCACGCAACCTCATTATATTGAGTGATATATCAGATCATTTTATAGTGCTGTCGTATTTCCAAAAGAAAAGTCATATGGAGCGTCAATCCAAACAATTGTTGAAACGGGACTTTGGTCAAAAAAATTTATTATCTTTTTCCAATGAGTTAAGTGATTTCAAGTGGGATCATGTATTGTCATCAGTTTGCCCTAATGAAGCATATGATTTGTTCTCCGACGCTTTCAGAGAAATGTTTGGATGTCATTTTCCTTTGAAGTACTTCAAACCAAAGAAAGCATCAAGCTATTTAACCACAGGATTAATAAACTGTATCAAAGAGAAGCACAGACTAAGCAGACTAGCGTATAAGTGGCCGCTCACCTATAAAGAGAGATTTAAAAGATATAGAAATATACTGACTGGAGCGTTGAGAACTGCCAAAAATGAATTTTTCAGAAACCAGCTGAAAGTTAAACAGGGCAACCCAAAAGAAACGTGGAAAGTGTTAAATACTATTCTGGGTAATAATGAAAGTGCTATGAATAGAAATATAAAATTGGACCAGGTAGAAGAGAAGGAAACAGCTGAAACCTTCAACAAGCACTTCACTGGCTTGATAGACAAAACAAATGAAAACACTAATATATCGGGACCGAGCTTCACCACCTATCTCAAACAACCGACATTGTCCTCCATGTATTTGTATCCTTGCGCTGAATCAGAAGTACTATCATATATTAATTCATTAAAATCTAACTCTGCTGGTCATGATGAAATTCCTGCATCTATTTTGAAGCGGATTGCTATTCACATAACCACTCCTCTAAGTCACATAATAAATTTGACTTTGTACAAGGGTGTCTTCCCGGATAAGTTGAAGATTGCTAAATCTCTACCCTTACATAAATCGGGTGTGAAATCTGATGTAAATAATTATAGATTAATATCGATTCTACCAGTTTTCAGCAAAATTTTCGAAAAAACAATCGCAAAAAGATTGACTGATTATTTAGAAAAAAATGGCTTATTAACTAAATCTCAATTCGGGTTCAGGAAAAACCGCTCAACTGAAACAGCCCTTCTTCATTTTGTATCTGAAATTAACAATAAAATGGATAATAAAATGCATGTGGCTGCCGCATTTCTGGATATATCAAAGGCGTTCGACTCATTAAATCACAATATACTGTCGAAAAAGCTACAAAATATTGGAGTGAGAGGTAATGCTCTCAAATTGCTGAATAGTTATTTATCTAACCGATTTCAATATGTAACATGCAATAATGAAAGTTCTAGTCAAAAAATTATCAGACATGGTGTCCCGCAGGGCTCCATATTAGGGCCCATATTGTTCTTGATCTACATCGATGACATTGTTAATTGTGCTGATGCACACTTCACAATTTATGCAGACGACACAAGTATTGTAATCTCGGACAGAAATATACACAATCTGCATGCTAAACTTTCTTCAGTGTTAGACAAAATCTACAATTGGATAAAAACTAACAAGCTGAAACTAAACGTAAAAAAGACACAGTTAATGTTATTCCAAAATCGATCGTTGTCACATTGTATAGGTGCAGTAAAGGTGGATGGTGAAATTATTCAGAGAGTACATGCAACCAAATTTTTGGGTGTAACAGTAGATGATAATTTAAATTGGAAGGATCACATTGACTCGCTATCTACAACATTATCGAAAATAGCTGGAATCATCTACCGTACGAGATACAGTTTAACACAGGATGCGCTTTTGTCATTATACTATTGCTTATTTTATTCCAAATTAATCTATTGTATTTCAATTTGGGGATGTACATGGCCTTCATTTACAGAAAAATTGAGTGTTGTACAAAAGCGCATGCTACGGATAATGTCGTTCATGAGAAGAGCAGAAACTACCAAAAAAATATTTAGTGAACTTAAAGTACTCAAAATGAAGTATGTACACAAATTTTTCCTATTACTAAGGGTGTTCAGATCAAGGAAGTGTAACGAAAGTATATTTCACGTACAGAGGCATCAACAATCCACGAGAAGGAACAACCTTGACATAAAAATTCCGAGCTACAGAACATCACTGTATAAAAACTCTATTATATACCGTGAACCAGAAGTTTGGAACTCCTTACCCAACTGGATAAAATCCCAATGCTACTTCATGTCAGTTGACACATTCAAACGATATATTAAAAAAACACCTCTATACTTTGCAGAGCGGAGAGTGACAAATCTGGGTATAGCAAGTTAATTGGGACATTGGGTGTGTTGTTGGGTATTGAGTTGCGTCTTTCTTTCCGCCTTGATATTGTCTTATAATAATATAATTTGTCCTGTACGTGAGATTAAGTGCTTGTTGTGTGTGTTATTGTCACACACACGACTGTTAACTGTCACTCTTTTTTCACTTTGATTAAATGTATATGAAAGTTGTGAATATATGGCTACATAAGCGAGATTATTATGGTATGAATGGTTATATAGGTGATGATATATGCGGATAATTTTTTTGTGTGTCTAAATGTGTCCGTTTATTTTATCTGTTTATGTTAACTGTTAACGTTTGACAATATTTCGCTGTATCACGTTCAATTATTTATCAATGCCTGTCTAAAAGTCCGCTTGACAGGCACTAGCCTAATGTTTTGAGTTGAATTTTGCAATGTTATTGTTTGATGGAATTGGCAATAAACTCAATAAACAAAAACAAAAAACACACACACAGGCATACAAACACACTGTTGTCAAATTTTTTATTCGGGTAGTGGGACAGGACAGAAGACAGCTGCAACAACTCAAGGGGGTGCCAACTCTACTGAATTATCGTTCCCCCTCGGACATGGTAGTACAGGGAGGGAGAAAGCAGAGGGTCGGCTTTAAGTCGCCTCTTACACGACACGCAGCGGGTACGACGGCAGTATTCTTATCCTCTACCACGGGGGTGAACAGCAAAGCAACAAGGGATAAAGCAATAAATACATATTAACCAGACGGGACAACGCAAACAACAACTCACTGACTGGGCCTGCAAACGACTTTCTTGTTTAATCAATACATGTTTTGTTCGGGAGAATTGCCTTAGCATCGGCACTTGTTCTACTTGGTTATCTTCTCCTCTCAGTTTCTCATCTCTTTTCTTCTTTTTTCTCTGATTCTCCAGAATTCATATATTACTTGTTTTGTCTTGTTTCTTATTTGATTTATGAACAGCAGCTCGCCTATTAGTTCTTCTTCGTCCTCTATGTATGGTCGTAGGAAATTTTTTCTTCAATATATGCTGGACACCAGAGCATAAAGTGTTTCAGATCCTCCACTTCTTCTCCACACATAATACACCTTCCTTCTCTACCTTTAGATATCTCTCTATCATTAAGTTGTAAGTTATTTGTCCTAGCTCTGTACATTATCTCTGAAGATCCTCATCTTGTTTAATTTCATCCTTCCATTTGCGAGATATCTTCAAACTTTTCTTTTCTTCTACTTCCTCCCTCCATCTTGCACTATCCCATTCCTTTATTCTTTTCTTAAGCTCTTGCATTCTCACTTGTTCTCCCTTCTCAAATGATAATGCAATGTTCTCTATAAACTCAGGTGTTGATTCAAGCCAGTAGTTTTTCAGACTGTCTCTTCTTGCTTGTACTATTGTATTCAGTAATGCTTGTTTTTTATTGTCTAGAATATATTTAATGTATTATATCTGACTTGCCCATATTCTGCTTTCCATATAACTAGACCCGATTTCTCCTCTCAGTGCGCATACTTGTGCATATCTTGGCGCTCCTAATATCACCCTATACACTTTGTTTTCAATTATTTGCAATTTGTGTATTTCCTTCTTGTTGTATGTAACAACGACGGCAGTACTACGCTCTTCCAATACGGGTTACCGATCACAATTTTATTACAACTCTGTTTTGTTAGGGGCTACGTCATATTGGCCATAACTTTTGCTCTCACCAGTATATTTTCTTTATGTTTCTTGAAACAATCCTTCTTATCGGTAAATATGATTCCCAGGTACTTTATCTCCTTAGTTACCTCTATTCCGCTTATTCTTTCCGGTTTTTCTCTTTGGTTGAATACGGTGGATGAGGCCTGTGCGTGTGTATTTGTGTGTGTGTGTGTGTGTGTGTGTGTGTGTGTGTGTGTGTGTGTGTGTGACGGTGTGAGCGTGGAATCGTGTTCGAGGTGTTGGCGGGAGTGGTGTGACGTCTTGTAGGCGCACGTGGGGCAGAAATGTCCACGCGCGCATGTCAGTAATATATTTTAGTTGTCTGTTGTTTTTACATCCTCTTAATAAGAACCAGCACATTTCACATGAAGGATAAGATATAAGTTTATCATTTATATATCGTGTTGGAGCATAGATAATATTTCAATTTATCAATCCGTATTGATCATTGATTGTTTCTCTAACTCATTGGAGGTTGTATAGTCATAGTAATTCATCATTAGGCTATTGTCTGATTATAAGATACGCGATTTATATACTGTCTCTACTGAAAATTTGAATGCCGCACAGTACTATATTCTGTGTTGTGTGCTGTGTGTTCGTGTGTGTGTGTGTGTGTGTGTGTGTGTGTGTGTGTGTGTGTATATTTTGCTTGTGAGTGCGTACTTACGTGTGTGAGTAGTTGCTTATGTGTGTGTGCGTAGTTGCTCTTATGCAGGTGTGTAGTTGTGTGTGTGTGTGCGTGTGGTTCAATGAGTGCGCTGATATGAAAGCAAGTGATAATTCAAGGGCAACATGCATGCATACAGAACCGCTATCCTTTGAGTGGCTCGATATTTTTCTTTCGTATGAAAGCTATAAAAATTACCAAATCGTATTTTGTTGCTATATGTTGTTCTTATACGCTGTGAATGGATGTTCCTATACGCTGTTTAGCAATCAGCAGTATTACCAGTATGAAAATGATTAACGAGGAAACATTCAAAGCTGACATTGATGATACAGAAAACAGTATTAACAGCTTTGGTGTGTACACGGTGGACACATTTAATGAAGCATTCAAAAATTCGCAATGTTTCAGTATGTTACATATAAACGCACGCAGTCTCAACAAGCACATTGATGACTTGACAACGTTGATGAGGGAACTAGAGGTGAATTTCGATGTCATCGCTGTTTCTGAGACATGGGTCAATGACAGCACAATTGACTTATGCCAAATAGACGAGTTTGAAGCCTTCCATCAAATGAGGCATGATAAGAGAGGCGGTGGTGTTGCAATATTTGTCAACAAGAAACACCAATCACAACACGTGCCTCGTCTCAGCGTAAATGTGACGGATGTCATGGAAATGATTACAGTCGACATAACCATTGATCGGCGTAAAATACGAACGTCGTGTATTTACCGACCACCAGGCACAATGGTGCATACATTTTCTGAGGAAATAAATAAGTTGACTGAATATTCAAGCAACAACTATTGGCTGCTGATGGGTGATTTCAACATAAATTTGTTGAACACTGAAGGCCACGCGCCAACGCAAAACTTCTTCATGACCATGACCAATAATGGCTTTTATCCCTTAATAAAGTCAGCGACCAGAGAAACTCATCGCTCAAGCACCTCGATTGATAATATCTTTACCAATTGTGTTTCCAGTACATTGACGAGTGGTGTAATATGCGAGGATATCTCCGACCATTTCCCAATTTTTACAAGACTTAATATTACTCAATCTGCACGAGAAGAACATCTCTTGCTGAAAAGGAAATATTCACCTAAGCGATTACTACGACTCAAGCAGGAGCTGGAGCAGATAAACTGGGAAATGATAGAAGTTGATAATGTGAATACGACATACGAGCGATTCCTTGAATTATATATGCGAGCAGTAGATAATCACATGCCGCTACAAACAGTGAAAAAGAGAGAAGTACAGAAAAGGCCGTGGATAACAAAAGGCATCAGAATATCTAGTCGCACCAAACGCCAATTGTACACGAAATTTCTTACAACTAAAGTTGAAGACCACAGGAAGTTGTATTTATCCTATAAAAATATGTTGTCCAAGGTGGTGATTCAGAGCAAAAGACTATACTATCGTGAGTTTTTCGCGGATAGAACGGTTTCAGCCAAGGAAAAGTGGACAAAAATAAAAAATGAAATTAAGATGACATCTCGGAAAAAGGAACGCATTCATAAACTAAGAGACGACGGGGGCACTTCAAATGTGGTCCGTACTATATCAGACCTATTGAATGACTACTTTGTTGATGTCGGAGTGGACCTGTCAAGCAAATTACCAGGGTCTGACGTGAATCCTCTAGAGCATGTTGAAAAAGTGAACGACTCAATGTTCATTAGTCCAGCAACGGAGTGGGAGGTATTCAACGTTATTGGACGTAGTAAGAGTAAACTATCTACAGATTGCAATAACATTAGTATGAACCTGTTAAAAAGTTGTTCCAGATATATTTCCAGGCCACTTGCGTACATTTTCAACCTATCTATCACAACAGGTATTTTTCCGACGCTGATGAAAACAGCAAAAGTAATTCCTCTTTTTAAATCAGGAGATAGGTCTGACAAAGGAAATTATCGTCCAATATCGATTGTAGACACATTTTCGAAAATATTTGAAAAGTTGTTCAATGACAGACTGAAGAAATTCTTATGCAAACATCAAATAATCAATGAAAATCAATACGGCTTTCAATCAAACAAGGATACATCACACGCTATTCTAGACATGATCAATGAAATTACAGAGTGTTTTGATAGAAAAGAAAATGCTGCTGGCGTATTCCTCGATCTAAAAAAAGCGTTTGACACCGTCAATCACGATTTACTGATAAAGAAATGTCAATGTTATGGAATTCGAGGCAATGCACATGACTGGCTATCAACTTACCTTTCCGAAAGAAAGCAATATGTTGAATTGGATAATGAACGGTCAACACTGCGAACAATACAATGTGGAGTGCCCCAGGGTTCTGTATTAGGTCCTACTCTCTTCTTGATATATATAAATGATATCTTCAGTGTGGCAAAAAATTGCAAAATAATAGTATTCGCTGACGATACAAATTTGTTTTTCAAGGACAAATGTGCCAATAATTTGTACGGAAAAATCAATTCAGAAGTAGCAAGCATACACAATTGGTTCATCTCCAACAAACTCACAGTGAACATTGCCAAATCCTGTCATGTATTATTCAATAGAAGGGCTCGCTGTCAAGTCGGTACCGTAAAATTAGGGAGCTCAGTCATCGAGAAGAGTGAAAAAACAAAATTTCTAGGAGTCATCCTTGACGGTTGTCTGAACTGGAAAGAGCAAATACATAAAGTGTCTTCCAATCTGAGCAAAATTAATTTTATATTGAGTAAAACTAGGAATATATTCGATAAAAAAATAAATATACAGTTATACAACACGCTGTTTAAACCACATATGCAATACTGTTGCGAAACATGGGGAAATACGTTCACAACAAACTTGGAACCAATAAGAATCGCCCAAAGAAGAGCATTGAGAATAATAATGAATAAACACTTACATGAGCGTTCTACTCCATTGTTCAAACAACTGAACATTATGAAATTTGACGACCTGATCAAATACAATACTTTAATGAAAATGTTCAATGCATTCCAAACTCGTCTTCCGAAGAATATACAAAATAACTTCGAAGTAAATCCCAGGCATGTGGACAAATTTGCGGTTCCTTTTGCACGCACAAAAACAAGAGACCTGACACTTTTTCATCAAGGAATCCGACTTTGGAACCAATTAGCAAGTCCAATCAAAATGTCCCAATCGATGTCAGCTTTCAAGAAAATACTAAGAACACAATATATTCAAACTTATTATTGATACACATGTTGCTTATGCGTATGGGAACATCTTAACAGTGTGGCATGATGAAAAAGCTTTCATTTTTATTATTAGTTGTATATGTTATATATGTTAATGTATATTGTATGTTGAAAAAGGGCAGTACAAGCCTCCAGGCTTCTTATGCCCAGCCATCCTACATTGCAAATTATCAGGTATTTTGTGAGTGAATGTTTGTGTTATGTTGGGTTTGGCAAATATATGATGATGATGATGATGATAAAGACTAACAATATAAAACAAGCCAGAACACAGTGTATAAACACTGAAATGTATGACACTGAGAACAACAATATCATAACAAACAATAGATACGCCCTGATTATATCGCACACTCTTGAATTTATCGGTATGTTTCACTCGTGAATTAATCATTCAAATTCAATCTTCTTCTCTAGTCAAGTCAAGTGCTTGGTTCGCTTGCTTGCTGTTTTTTGGTTGGTGGGTGTTATTCTCTTTCCTGCTTGTATTGATGCTTATACTTCTTTGCTCGGTGAGAGGCATTGACAAAAACACATATCAAAGGCTAATCTGCTAATCGTTGGTCTGTGGCTCGTTGCTGCTGCTTTTTGCGTCCTTGGACTCGTTGCGGTTTAATTGCGTCATTCGTGCGGTGTTGCGGACATTTCGAGTAATACGAACGATGTCATGCGGCGATCAGGACAAATGCTACGTCTGCAAGTCCTCCAGTGGCGACTCCTCAAAGTGGATCGGTTGTTCCCTTTGCGACGGCTGGGCCCACATAAAATGCGCATCCCTTGTGGGCATCCGGGCTGAGATGATCAAACAGGTAAATTGGGTCTGCTCGCCATGCCTGACAAAGGCTAAATTCGCCCTTAACCTTTCCGACAGCGTGTCCAGTATCCGAGACCGTCTTGCGGGAGTTGAGTCGACACTCAACTCGATTCACTCATCATCTCGGCCATTTGCACCACTAGCGACAGAAAATCAACCAGCGAGACCCACTCACACCGTGGTTCTAAAATCCCGTGATAAATCGCCGGTCTGTCCGCGCAAGGTTGCCTCCGCTCTGTGCGATATTCCGATCAAGTCGTCCCGGCGTGCGGCCAATGGTGGCTTCGTCCTTCGTTGCTCCTCGTCTAGCGATGCGGCGCGTGCCGTTCACTGCGTACGTGAGGCCATTCCGCAGGTCGACGCTCATCTGCCCAGGGTTGCGCCACTTCGTCCCAAGGTTACGGTAGCGAACATCCCTATGGGGTTGGAGCCATCTACGTTTGTCGATCACCTTCGCCGTAAAAACACTGCCCTTGCTGGGATACCTGATAGTGATTTGCGTCTCCTTTTTTTCACTGGCGTTAGGCACAACTCCCAACATGCGGTTCTGTCGGTGACTCCGTCGGCTCGCGCTGCCCTTACGTCCGTTGGTGACAGACTGTTCGTGGAGTTGTGTTCGTGTCGCGTGTATGATCGCTTTTGGGTGGCCCGGTGTGCCCGCTGTGCTGGACTAGGCCACAATGAGGCCAAATGTTCGCGTGCGGAAATTTGCGGCTATTGCGCTGGCTCTCATCGCTCTGTCAACTGCGACCGCACAGCGCCGCCGAAGTGCAATAACTGCGCAGTCTCGTCTCGCCCCCACTCGCACTCATCGTTTCTCTCGTCGTGTCCTTCGTTTGTCTCTGTTCGCGAATCTATTCGTTTGCGCACTGCCACTTCTGATGACCTCCTGTTCCATCCCTCGACTGTGGCTCTGTCCTCTCCACCTTCCTCTCTTCCTTCTTCATCGTCCTCGCTTCAATCGTCCGCCTGACTACCTTCCCTTCCATCCGCGCCGTCGTCCCGTTCCTCTGCCCCCTCGCCTTCCTTTCACCATTCTTCCAACTCCTCACCTGATGTTCAACCTGCTGCTTCTTCATGCTCTTCTTCATCTTTTTCTATCGGTTTCCTTAACATAAGATCTTGTCGAAACAAATTCACCTACCTTAACCACCTTCTCTGCTTTCATGTCCTTTCAATTCTCTGCCTAGCCGAAACCTGGCTATTTGAGTCTGATATTCCATCTTTCATGGCTAACCTTCCTTCTAACTTTTCTTTTCTTCACAAATCTCGTTCTGATTCTAAATTCTCTGGTGGTGGAGTGGGCTGCATCTTTTCCAAATCTCTTCCAATATCTCTCTTATCTGATCCCATTCCTCCTCCTTCTTCTTTCGAATTTCTTCCACTCTGTATGTCATCAAGTCGCTCCTCTCATAAATTCTGTATTCTCGTTATCTACCGGCATAATCACCCCCGGTCTACTCCTCTTTTCTTCTCTGAATTCTCCTCGCTCCTTGACGCTATAGTTTTTTCTTTCTCCAGCCGTTTCATTATCCTTGGTGACTTTAACTTTTGGGTTGACTGTCCCTCTCGCTCCTCCTTCGCATCGACTTTCATTTCTATTCTTGATTCTCATGGTCTAGTCTCCCCTGTTTCCTCTCCCACTCACACATCGGGTCATTCTCTTGATCTAGTCCTTTTCCCTTCTCCAGTTCTTTCTTCTGATGTACCGCCATCCGAAGTCATTGTTCTTCCTCCTGATCCTCTCTTCTCTGACCACAGTCTTATCCTTACGTCATTGCCGGCGTGTAAATCCTCTAATCCTCCACCAGCATTCACCCTTTTCAGAAATTTCAGGAATTTTAATCCTCTTACGTTTCACAATCTTCTATCTAACCATTTCCCTTTGCATGTTCTTCACTCACTCCCTCCGTCTTCAATTTATCCCTTCTTATACTCCACTTTGTCTGATATCAATAACCTCATTTTTCCTCTCTCGTTCCGCTCTCACCGTCCTCGTGTTTCTCCTTGGAGCTGTCCCTCTCTTACTTGTCTTAAGCGCCGACTCCGTGCTTTGGAGCGTATCTGGCGACGCACTCGGCTCGCGGATGACTGGTCGGCCTTTTGCTCTGCTCGTTCTAACTATATTTCCTCCCTATCCTCTGCTAGGCAAGCTTACTACTCCTCACGCCTTTCCTCTCTATCTCGCTCTCCCAAAGCCCTCTGGAATATACTCAACTCTCTCTGCGGTCTCCGTCCTCCCTCTGCTAGTTCTTCTCTCACTGCTGACGAACTCTCTTCCTACTTCGTGAACAAAATTGTATCTGCGCAATCTAAAATCCCTCTCGTGAATGTCCCTCTCTCTCGTACTACATCCCACTGCCAGCTCTCGTCTTTTTCTCAACTGGTCCTCTCCGACTTCCTTTCTCTCCTGTCCACATGTAAATTCGTTTCCTCTCCTGCTGATCCCATTAATTTCCGAGTTATTGTTCCATCCTTCAACTCCTTGATTCCTTACCTACTTCACTTAGTCAACTCCTCTTTCTTGCACGGTGATTTTCTTGCCGACAAGCACGCCCATGTACATCCTATCCTCAAAAAACCTTCTCTCGATCCTTCTTTATGTAGTAACTATCGTCCTATCTCCCTCCTCAGCTTTTCCTCCAAACTCCTCGAATCTGCAATTTTCTCTCAGTTATCCCCTTATGTCTGCAATGCTCTTGACTCTCACCAATCCGGTTTCCGCCCTGGTCATTCTACTGAATCCGTTCTCATTTCTGTCTCCCAAGGTATTCTTTCCTCCTTCTCTTATCGTCATTCTGTTCTTCTAGTTCTACTTGATATGAGCTCTGCCTTTGACTTGGTTGATCATTCTATTCTCATCGATGACCTCCTCCATCTCGGTGTCTCGCATTCCGCTCTCTCACTACTTCGTTCTTACTTGCATGGTCGCACTTTTTCTGTTAAGTTCAATTCCTCCGTTTCCACTGTGCTCCCTCTTAAGTCCGGTGTTCCTCAAGGCTCTATTCTTGGTCCTCTCCTTTTCAATGTCTACATGTCCTCTCTTTGTCCCATCCTTAGGCGCTACTCCATTCCTTTCCATATTTATGCAGACGATATCCAATTCTATCTCCCTTGCTCTCTCTCGCATCCTAATACCTTGTCTGACGTACTTTCTGCTATCTCGACCTGGACCTCCTCACGTCGCCTCCTCTTGAACACTTCTAAATCTGAATTTATCGCTCTTCATCCTCCTCGTATTGCTCCTCCTTTCCTCCCCTTGTCTCTTTCAGTGACTGTTAAAAATCTCGGTGTTATTTTTGACTCTTCCCTTTCCTTCTCAACCAATATCCTTTCTACAGCTCGCACTTGTCGCTTGATTCTTCGCTCGCTTTATCCCATCCGTCCCTGTCTCGATCAGCCCTCTGCAATCAAGCTTATTCATTCTCTTATCTTCTCCAGGCTCGACTACTGCAACTCACTCCACTTCAGCTGTCCTAATTATTCTTTAAAAATTCTTCAGCGCGTAATGAATCAGTCCTGTCGTTTTGTTTTGCATCCTATCTTCTGTCGCCATACTTCTCCTTTTCTGTTTCAATTCCGTTGGCTTCCTATTAAATCGCGCATTCACTTCAAAATCTGCTGCATAATATTCAAACTCTTACATGCTCCTAATCAACCTTTATATCTTTCTGATCTGCTCTATCCCTCTTCTAATCCCACTTCCCGTCATTCTGCTCCTCTATGCTGTCCTCGCGCCCTCAATGAATCTGCCTGGTCTTCTAAATCGTTCTCGTTCTACGGTCCTCGATTATATAACTCGCTCCCTTCTCATATCACCTCCTCGCTCACGTATCGATCTTTTACCTCTTCTCTACGTAAACATCTTGTCGAAATTTCCTTTGATCCCGTGACTCATTCCTTGACTCCTTTTGCCTCTCTCTGATATGTGTGTGAGCGGGAATGCATGTATGTTTGTGTTTATTTATGTTTTAGTCTAATTATGTTCATTGTACTCTGTTATTGTGTTCTTCAATCACTCTTCAATGTGTTCTTCTCATTGTGTAAATGTGTTCATTGTGTTATTTGAATCGTGTTATATTTATTCATTCATGTGTTCTTTTTATTGTTTCTGTAATAACTGTTTAGCTTTGTCCGCTTGTACATACTGTTTAGCTGCTGCGCGCCCGTGTATGACAGGCGCTATAACAAATACATTGAATTGAATTGAATTGAATTCTCATTGTGTAAATGTGTTGCTTGTGTTATTTGAATTGTGTTATATTTATTCATTCATGTGTTCTTTTTATTGTTTCTGTAATAACTGTTTAGCTTTGTCCGCTTGTTCATACCGTTTAGCTGCCGCGCGCCCGTGTATGACAGGCGCTATAACAAATACACTGAACTGAACTGAACTGAACTGAACTGAAATAGTTTAGTTTTGGGCAACAAGAGTATCAATAAAATGAAGTTAATTAAAAAACTAACCTGCACGTCTTTTTTATATGCCGAAGCACAATTATGACTACGATAAGCGAAGTGCTGGGAGCAGAAAATATTGGAACAAGCATCGCACTTCATTGGCAGAAAGTCGATTTGGCCACAACTTTGGGCCGAACAATATTTTCCAAGATCTGGAAACTCCATCGCCAAGCGAAAAAGTAATCAGCAGTACTCTGACAAACAAGGACAGCTTTATATAGCACACAAACACGAACACAACAAAGCCAATAATTGTTGGAATTTCCAGTGTATTCTAGAAGCTTTTTTGAATCAAACGCGTCATATATGTCGTAGTCCTTGATACACACACAAATATTCTATAATAACATCAATGAATCTGAAAAGAAGAATATATATGAAAATAATTAATGATATATTTCAAATAGCATTTTGTTATTCATTCGCTTCACCAATTTATTTGTCATGCTGCCAAGCAATTCCCGCGAAATTTACCACGATTTATTGGACTGTATATTTGAGCTTGTGCATGATTGTATATATTCTTCTCAAATAAATAATGAAAAAAGACACTGAGAAAATAATTTGCAAATTGACTATTGGAAAAAATTAAGCTCAGACTGCGAATAAGTATAGATCCTTTTAGGATAAAACGTTTCCAAATATATAAAAACAAATGCAAGAATAAATAAAAAGATGTATCAATGTTGTTTTAAGAATATTTTAAAATATACTATATAGCAGAGACATTGGTTCCAGGAAAAATATGAACATGTGCTCACAAAGAAATGCTTAGCTAATCAGTTAACAATTTGTTAACCATGAAACCAAAACTGATCTGTTTTAGCACAAATAAAAAATAGCGAATACACGAAATGTGAAAATCAAAATAAATGGTGAATCATATAGTATCAAGTTTTAACGTGTGGAACACATTATACTTGACACAAAATCTCGTATAATTCATACACAATCTATTATATGGCCTCATTATTGACGCTAAAAGTGATTCACCGACATCGCAATTATATTTACTACTCTGCCAGTTTTGATAGTGGACATCTTTCTTGCAATTGTATAAATCTGGCATCACTGCTTCTTAATCTATCTGGAAATTCGTGTGTGTGTGTTAGTGTGTGTGTGTTAGTGTGTGTGTGTGTTAGTGTGTTCTTGCTCCCGACGTTACCGCGTCACAACTTTCCTTCAGCAAAGTTGAGTCACCGCCATGGAAACACCTGACAACACAACAGAACCGAACAAGTGGGTGCTGTGTTTGTGTGTTTCTGTGTTTGTGTTTGTGTGTTTCTGTGTTTGTTGAGTTTGCTCGGGTTGGCTATTATCTTACGTACAGGCTGCATCGCACCACTGTCTGTGTGTTTGTGTGTGTGTGTGTGTGTCTGTGTGTGTGTGTGTGTGTGTGTGTGTGTGTGTGTGTATGTGTGTGTATTATTGTGTATGTGTGTGTGTGTTTAATATTAACGAAGTTTTATATTTAATAAATGAAAATATAAGAATCACATTTCAGAGTTAATTTTTTAAAGTTCTGTTTACTAAGTAAGTAAGGAGTAGTAAGTTTACTAAGGATTTAATACCATATTTACTGCATGTGAATTGTATTTGGGCTCTCTGCTGATTTTCTGGATTTTTTGGTATAAAATGTAATTATACCATGCAACCATGATAGACTTATAGCAACTGAAACTGCAAATTGCAATTTTCAATTAGTCTTTGTGCATGTTTGCTGACATAAATTATGGTGTCATTTTGTGCGCAGAGTGGTCGTGGTCATGGATTACCTGCTACTCACAGGACTCGGGCTGGTTTTTGTATTTGGATTGATTATTTGTGTATTGGCCATCGTTCAGGCTATTTATAGGGAAATCCAATTTTCAAGGAAAAAGTGATCACGACTGATAAATAAAATTGCAACTGCTTGCAACTGCTGTTATTATATGCGCCTTGTTGAATAATCTAGTTGTATGCACTTATGGACACTGCACTTTCTGTGTGTGTGTGTGTGTGTGTGTGTGTGTGTGTGTGTGTGTGTGTGTGTGTGTGTGTGTGTGTGTGTGTGTGTGTGTGTGTGTGTGTGTATGAAAGACAATCAAATATACCCTCGAACATGGTTGTCACTCGTTGTGATCTACTTCATCTACTTCTTTTAATCAAGAGCGTGTTAGCAGACATTTTGAAATTAAATTCGAGTCTAATAGCTCAATTATCTCCAGTATGTGTGTGTGTATGTGTTGGATGTTCATGTTGAATTATGCCATTGTTTATATATTAATATTAATGTCAGTGTTTATGCACATATTGACAATTATTTTAATGTATTCAAGAGTCAAGTTTGTCCACGATCGTGGAGCAGATACTTGAAGAATGGAAACATTATTTCAACGTCTACAAACGTGATTGCAGCATATTCAACCAGTGGAAAAATAGTTACATCTGAATGAGACACAGATCTAAACTAAGACACAGATCTAAACTAAGACACAGATCCTAATCGAAACACAGATCTAAATTAAGACAGATCCTAATTAAGACACATATATCATTTAAGACATAGATCCAAATTATGACACATATCCAAGTTTGTCCCCTTCAATAACCTGAGCAATTTTTCAGTTGCACAAACTCTCAAACACAAAGTTGTCTCGCGCGCGCCCATTTTCACCAGGAACTGGATTTATGCTGTGTACAGTGTTTATAGTGAGCTTAGGGAGTAATACTTTCTCTTCTGCTATTGATTAAATCATGTGAGGCAATATCGAAAACTTCGATATCGTAAACACAGAGCCCTGTGTTGCCCACGTATTATTAAACGACACCTCCAGTTGGACGGGGGAAAATGGATGGACATTTTGTAAAATAGACTGCATGCCGCTCGAATAGAGGTTTTACGGTACACACACACATGTGTGTGTATGTGTGCGTGCGTGTGTGTGTGTGTGTGTTTCGTTCCCAAGCATTTGAACATTTTTTTACGAGGCTCGTAATCTGATATGATAATCTGGTTATCTGTGTACATCACTCTGGTATCGTTTGTAGACAGGCACATAATCACACTAATTGCAGTGCACAGCAAGAGCGAGGCTTTCAACACGTGGCTTGCATTGCAACTCCTGCATCATTCATGCAACATTCTGCCTGTGCCGATCACTTGATATTAGAGTTGCATAGTTGCACGCTATTTCTGTGCTTCGTGTATTGCACACACACACATACATACACACACGCACATACAGACACAGACATACAGACGCACACACACACACACATACACACACACACACACATACATACAGACACATATACACACACATACACACACACACACACACACACACAGACACACACACACACACACAAACACAGCCAGACACACCCTTGCCTGTGTGTTCACTGTCCGTAATTCGGTGTGTGTTGGCTGTCAAGTGGACAAAAGCAACGAATCGGAGGGGTTTGGAGATTCGGTCCTGACAGACCTGAGCCAATGCACACGACAGCATTCCTGCCCAAAAGCTGCAAAACCTATAAGAACCAGCTCTAATTAGGTCACAATATTCAGTCACTTCAAACTATTACGCAATCTTATTTGCTAAGTTCACTAATCCTACAAGATTAACTGCTATTGTATAGTTTTCTAGGAAAAAAAGTATCCTAATTTTCGATCGATTTCATCAACAAAAAAAACTATAAAACGATTGTGTCATATTGTTAACTTTAACTTGCTAACTGTTTGCAAATGTTGACATGACATTTCGACCATGTTCTCGATTATGAATGTTTGTACGAAACCCAGGTGTGAATTCCAAGTGTATTGTTTTCGTTTTCGTCGAGATACACACTGACACTCACACTGACACACACTCACTGACACACTGACACACACTGACACACACACACACTGACACACACACAATCAAGGCGAGATAATACTGCGCACGATGGTGGCTATTATCATAAGCAGAAGACCCAGCATCATAATACATCCAGAGCCCAAATTAATGTAGCTCAATATTTGCATGGAATCCACACCTCTTGCTTTCTTAGCCATGATTTCTGCCACACAAAAAACACACACACACACATACACACACACACTATAGCTTTTCATAATCGAAATGAGACTTTAAATGTTATTGCCTGTTGTCATTCTCGTTGTGAAATTTTGTTTTCTACCTGTCCTTCGTTGAATGTTATGACTGGTGCCATAAAACGCGCCATTCATGCATGACACAAAACCATAACCACTTCACCAGAATCAAAGCCGATCGAATCCGAATCCGAATCTTCCAAGACGGATGATATTCTTCAATGAATTTGTTGTTCATATTTCATTTTTCATGGCAAGTAAACCAGCTATTGAAGATTATGGGTTATTTTGGAATTCGATGCACTATATATGTGTGTTTGAACCAACCACCTCTCAACACTTTTAATAAATGGTTATTTAGCAGTTCTTCGTTTGAACCGAATGTTGAATAATTTTTAAACAAAATAATGACACGGCTTCAACTCAAACACAAATAAAAAAATGATATTGTTATTTGCCAAATTCAGTAATTCCAACCTACCGTATCAGGTTTGTTCCAAGGCGGGTGTATACAGCAGAGCGAATATAGAGCGAATGCTCAAATAATACACCTGCACAGGTTTGTATGTGCTGTCTGTAGGTAAAAATATCTCTCTCGATTGCCAATAAAATATATTTCAATATTTTCGTCGAAGAAATTGAAAATATGAAGTCCATTTGTTTAGTTTTGATATATAATCACTTGTTTATATATTTGTTTAATTAATTGCTATGCAATCAATTAATTACACAATAACCGATACAAGAAATATTAAATTATACATATTTTATTTTGAATAAATACAAGCTCATACACGCTAACTGCTTCAATGTCAAATTTGCATTAGATTGATATATTTGACAAAAATGGCTATAAATTACAATTATGAACATGGTGAACAAGAGACGATCTCGGTGCCGCCCTGTGTAGAATGTCTTAGGTTGTTCATCATTTTTGCAATTTTCAGCTATAAAGATGTGGTTTTGTGTTGTTTTTTAGCTTACAATAAGATGTAGATTTGCTTAAATTAAAAGAATATTGCTCAATAAGTTATGGTCAGCGCGATTCACTAGTAATTGGCGGTAATACTGAACTGATAATACAAACACGTTTGTTGGGCTGGCAATCTTTTTGAGTTGATTGGAAAATCTGAAACAATGTGTCATGCAATTTTTCATAATGATTACGTTCTGAGAGTTCTACTTTGTTGGGAAATATAAACAAAATAACTGTTGAATTTACAAAATCAAACACGAAAGTATGAAAGCAATATTTGGTTGTTTTCCCAGATTTTGTCAATTTTGTCTTTTAATTTTGGCCAGAATTGCTTGAATGTGTATATTTTAAGTATAATAAAATGATTCATGGACTGTTTAGCGGCTTTGTCAGCTGTGATGTTAGTCGGGTGTGATTCACTAGCAGAACAGATTCATTAGTTTGTCATTGTCTGGATTACTGCTTCTGCTGATAATTCTGATCGATCGATCGCAGTGCTCGCTTGCGCCAATGCTCACTGTGTACCAGTAAGACACTGTGTACCGCTCACTGTGTACCAGTAAGACAGAGCTGTGATCCTGGTGTCAGTGTTCAATCACTGATCTCTTGTGCTTGGGAAACGTCTTTGATATCAGAGCCCGGGACACACCATGAAGAAACAATTTTTCCGCGTGAAACAGCTGGCCGATCAGGCGATTATGCGGTGAGACACTCATTATCTCCGCTCTTTTCACCACCATTCATTTATTTCTGCTCATTTGACCCTTCGTTTTTCTCTCATCGTTATCTTTTCTTCATTTCTGTTTTTCATTTTATTCTTTGTCATTTCTTTCTTCTTTATTGTTGTTCTTTGTTTATTTGTTATATCATCCTGTAGCAGCACCAAATACAGCGCGTACAAAACGATGTGTATTGGTGGCTCGTAACTATGTAACTAGTGGTAATGATAGAACTGAATGAAAGCTGACATGACACACACTGAACACACAGACATATCGTTACATGCATGCACACAAGTGAACTTGACACCCACACACAGACACACAACACACATACATACAACTGCATCCATACACACGCATGACTCATACAGACGAGTGGCTATTACTGGCAGCCAGTGGTCTTCAACCTCAGACCGGCCACAGCCCCCCTCAGGTGCTGTGCTCCGACTGCAAGAAGCGGCGAGGCGGTCGCACGGGTCTGGAGCGCCGAGGCCATACGATGCGAGCGGGATGTCATGCACCGGTAGATGAACCGGAATCAGCCGGTTCAGTCGTGGGAGTGGACGCTGAAACCGCGGGAGAATCGGGCGGTGAG
Source organism: Sacculina carcini (assembly GCA_916048095.2). Taxonomy (NCBI): domain Eukaryota; kingdom Metazoa; phylum Arthropoda; class Thecostraca; family Sacculinidae; genus Sacculina; species Sacculina carcini. Next base: position 2,161,411 of record OU696595.1, read on the forward strand.
TTGACAACATCACCTGGCGGATCTTGTTCGGCTCTTTCCAGATGTGCCGGCTTGAGCCTGTCGATGGCCACGGCGTCTGGTTTACCACGATTGTCTATCGTGAATGGCTTGTCGTCACGCTGCAACACGGCGTAGGGACCCTGGTAATGTGGTGTCAACGGGGTCCTGTGACCGTCGACCCGGTTGAAGACGTGGGAGGCCTTGTTCAAGGAAGGAATGGTTTTTCCGTTCCGCTACGTTGCCACGATGTCGATACAGGCTTCAGATCAGCAAACGACTGAACCAAGCGACGAGCCGTTTCGCTTGTCGGGAATGCGTGACTGCCTGTAAAAAACTGGCTAGGCAGCCGCATCTTTTCACCCAAGGCCAGCTCGCTTGGTGATGCACCGATGTTTGGCTTCAGCGACGAACGCATGCCCATCAACACGACCGCAAGTGCCGACGACCACTTGACTTTATCACAGACGGCGGCTGTCAAAGACGCCTTGAGCTGTCGATGAATGCGCTCGATGAGGCCGTTTTGTTGGGGCATGTAGGAGCACGTCGTTCTAATCTGTACACCAAGAAGGGTCCATAGCTCTTTCCATGAATCGGACACAAATCGCCGACCGCGATCCGAAGCAATCGATAAACACATGCCGAAACGAGACACCCAGTCCAACAGGCATTTGGCGCAGGTTGCGGCTGTAGCCTCGTTGAGTAACGGACCGCTTCCGGGTAACGAGTGAACCTGTCGATTATGGTGAAAATATAGCGGTACACGTCTACTTCTGGAAGAGGACCGACAATATCGACGTGAAGGCTCTCGAATCGACTTGTTGGTAGTGGAGGACGTTTCAGAGGTGCCCGTTGATGACGGGTAACTTTGCACTGTTGACAACGCATGCAGGTTCTTGTCCATGTTGAGAACTTGGCAGCGACTCGCGCGAACACAAAACGTTCAGAAATGAGGCGACGAGTGGCTCGAGCGCTTCGATGGCTCATGTTATGAAGCTGTGTGAATATGTCGCGTTGCATCACTAGCGGCACCAACGGTCTGTCTACGCCTGTAGAAATGTCAACTAGTATGCTTGCTGGCGATCCGTCCGATGTGCGTCGCTCAATGGTGAGGGATGGCGAAGAAGCAAGCGCAGCGACATCCGCGCACTTCTGCTGTTCGATTGCCAGTTGTGATTTGTCGAGACACTGTTGGAGTTCGGCGTGAAGTGCAAATGACGACAAATGCGAGACTTTGTGAGGTTGCTCCGATGTGGGACGACTCAAGCAATCCGGGACCACATTATTAAGGCCACTCACATGTCTAATATCAGTAGAGAACTCGCTCAAAAATGCTAATTTTCGATGTACACGCGGTGATCGCTCGCTAACACTGGTAAAGGCGACCACAACTACAAGCCCGGGCGACACTCTAGGAGATGCCGAAAACGTTTCACGGCACTGAAGAGTGCAAACAGCTCTTTGTCTCCGGTGCTCCAGCGCAATTGAGAACCCAGAAGCATTCGGGAATGAAACGCCAGAGGAACCCATGTGCCCTGTTGCCACTGTAAAATGACAGCGCCCACCGCCGTGTCAGATGCATCCGCTGCAGCTTTAGTTGGGGCTTTGTCGCTAGGAGAAGCAAGACGTGATGCTCTCGCTAGTGCACATTTGGTAGATTCGAAGGCATGTTGCTGAGGCTCGTCCCACACTAATTTTTTCTGTTTGTTCTTGCACACAGCGTGCAGAGGCTGCAGAAGCTTGGCCAAGCTGGGAACGAAGCGGTGAAAATGGTTCACCATGCCGAGGTAGCGCTTGCACCCGGCGACGTCAGTTGGCGGTGGCATGGCGACCAGATCGGCAACTTTCTCAGGAAGCGGTTCTATGCCGGACGCAGACACTTTCAATCCTAGAAATTTAACCCTTGGTTGACCGAAGGAACACTTTTCTGGTTTTACAACAAGATCTGCCGAACGGAGGCGCCGAAACAATTCTTGAAGGTCTTTGTGATGTTGTGTAGCGTCTGGAGAATGAATCATTATGTCATCAATATAACTGTACACGTTGTTCATGCGACGAAGTACTGTATCCATAAGCCTCTGGAAGGTTTGAGCAGCGTTTGACAATCCAAACGGCATGCGACGATACTCAGAGGCCAAATGATGTGGTAATGGCGGTCTGCTGTTGGTCAGGTCCTAATACCGGAATTTGAGCAAACGCTCGAGCGAAATCCACTGTGCTAAAAATGTGGCGCCGTTCAGTCTGTCAGCAAACGTTTGCAAATGAGGCACAGTGTAGCGACCTGGTACTGTAATTGCGTTGAGACGCTCGTAGCACCCCACCATTCGCAAATACTTGCCTCCATCTTTCTCCACTAGGTGTATGGGGCTGGACCAAGCGGAGGAAGATGGTACGAGAATCTCCTGCTCAAGCATGTGCTCAAGCTCACGCTTAGCAGCTGTGAGCTTTGCGGGCATCAGGCGTCTTGGCCGGGCAAATACCGGATTGCCTTTCGTTATAATACGATGTTCCACACCCGGGACGGTGACGGGCGGAAAATGTGAGGGTGGTGCGCAGAGCGCTCTGAATTCTTCAGAATTGCTGACACCCGAGAACCCAGGGCCGTCGCGATGTGCAGGATGAGTTTGGCTAACGTGTACGACAGCGGGATGATCATGCTTCGCCGGAAGAGCTGGATTTGTAGACAGATACGTCGTGCTGTCCACCAATACCTTCTTCTTGAAGTCAATGACCAATCCGAATTCCCTGAGGAAATCGGCTCCAAGTATTGGGGTAGTCACTGCAGCGACCAAAAACGAACATTTGTATGTGCGACCGAGACCGAGGTCAATTAGATTCTCACAGCGAACGTCAAACACCGGAATGAATGACCCGTTGGCGGCACGAAGAGTTGGAGACTGCAAGGGTGGAGGAGGCTTAGGACCCACAGGCAACAAGGAAACCTCCGACCCACTATCGACCAGGAAACGACGACCTTCGGTGTCAACCACATACAGTAGTGGACACTCGCTGTTGCAACCTGTAACGGCCCTCACTGCCGGCTGCTCGAGGCGTTTCCCGACATGTCTGAGGTTAATGTGCATCGGCCAAGGCATCTCCGTACTGCCGGCCCGAAGCGTCGGTGGAGTCGGCACCAGCGGTCTACAAAGTCAGCTGAACTTGCAGGTTGCTGAGGAAATCGTGGCCTAGTCGACTGAGGCTGCAGCGCATTGGACGTTCTGGTTGCTGCCAGTACACTCGCACTACAGTACAGTACACGGGTGATGATGTGCCAGCCATTCTCTGCACATCATCTGAAGGCTCACAGGCAGCCAACACAAAAATGCTTCGCGGACTATTTCATGATCCGTATCATTGGGGTATAGGGCCGCTAAGTCCGCGTTCAGCTCAGTTGGTTTCCGTGAGCCCAACTCGCGTGGAAGGCTCTCAAAACGCTGGAAATGCTCTGAAGCAGTGAGATGAAGCCGTGAACGTAACCGCCTCGTCAACTCGTTGTAGCATGACGTTCCCAGGGGGCCGGTCACCAAGTCCTTCACGAGTCTGAACTGATCCGGAGGTAATTTCGACAGCAACTTGCGAAATTTGGTTGATTGCGCTCGCAGTCTGGCGTCAACCGTTAAATTGTCGCACATGGCTATCCATGTGTCGACGTCACTTCGGTCGATACTTGGCAGCTCTACTTTAACTGCCATGGTGGCACTGCCTTCCTCAGATGTATTCTCCATCTTTGATTCAGATGGGCTGACACTCGGGATCACCAATGTAGCAGCAGCAAATACAGCGCGTACAAAACGATGTGTATCGGTGGCTCGTAACAATGCAACTGGTGGTAATGATAGAACTGAATGAAAGCTGACATGACACACACTGAACACACAGACATACAGTTACATGCATGCACACAAGTGAACTTGACACCCACACACAGACACACAACACACAGACATACAACTGCATCCATACACGCGCATGACTCATACAGACGAGTGCCTATTACTGGCAACCAGTGGTCTTCAACCTCAGATCGGCCACAATCCAAATATATTCTTTATTTTCCAAGTCGTCCTCAGTTTGAAGGCACAACGAAGAGTTTACAGCAGGATTTGGATATGATAGAGGAATGGAGCGGGACATGGGGGATGTAGTTTAATGCGAGTAAGTGTCATGTTATGGAGAAAGGTGAAAGTGCAGAAAGGCCTTCCAACAACTATAAGTTAGGGAAACATATTTTACGGAAAGTTAACGATGAAAAAGATTGAGGAATAATTGTATAAAACAATTTGACCTCGTATAAACATATTGGGAAAATATCAGCACTAGCATATAGAACGGTAAGGAATATTAGAATAATTTTCAAATACCTAGATGAGGACATGCTGAAAAAGTTAATGTGTGATATCATTAGGCCCCAGCTAGAGTATGCGTCGGTGGTGTGGTCCCCTCATAAGATAAAGAACAAGCGTAAATTGGAGATAATTCAGAGGACAGCGACTAAAATGATTGATAGCATGTGTAGTTTGTCGTATGAGGAAAGACTAAAAGTGCTTTGTTTACCATCTTTAGAACAACGTAGGCTGAGGGGCGACTTGATTAATATTTTTAGACATAGAATAGGTATGCACAAGTTAGATAGGGATAATTGTATAGTTTAGGATAATTCAGGCAAGAGGGGTCATGGAAAAAAACTGAAAAGGACTAGATGTTTGAGAGATGTTAAGAAGTATAGTTTCCCATATAGGTGTGTTGATGTCTGGAATCAGTTAGGGGAGAATATTGTAGGAGCTAAAAGCGTAGGAGCATTTGAAGAAAGACTGGATATTGTGTGAAATATTGGGACATTCAGGGAAGATAGGTTAGAGGGTGGGTTTGAGACAGGACAGCACGAGCATAGCTCAACTCCTGTGCTAAACAAATATGTGAGTACAAATAGGTGAGTATATGTTGTAAGTTCAGTATTAGTGTGTGTTTATGTGTATTAATTTTGTGCCCATATATGTGTCTATGTGGCGTGTCAGGGCCGAGAAATCTGACGTGATGGGAGAGGATTTGATTGACACTGAGCGACGAGTGGAATCACTGCGCACCGTGTGCTCTGCACTGCGCAAAAAACTATCCGATTCTCTTGTTTGTGTGTCTGCCTCATCGTTGCCAACACAACTCTCTTCTGTCGTCTCATTGGGCGGTCTGGACGCACTCAGCGACGAAATGTCCAAGAAAGTGGTAAGACCCGCAAGTCACTAGCTATTCGACAAAACAAGCTTGAACCAATGAGTTATACTGCTGTAAAACATTGATTCATACAACTTGAAATTCACCGGCTTTCAAAAGCACGCTCTCTCTCACACACACACGCACACACGCACGCACACACATCACAACTGCACTCACACTTCGCAAATTACCATAGCTATACATATATTCCAGACTTAGATTTGTGGACTGCGTGGTGTAGTGGTAGCACACCCGTCTCACAAGCGGGAGGTCGGTGGTTCGAAACCCGGCGGAGTAGAATTTCTTAATTGGGCGAATTCTATAATTCAACAGTCCTTGTTCACCCAGCAGTAAATGATGGTACCAGATATCAGTCATGTGTTGTGTCATGCATTTTGGGGAGGTGGTCCTCTCCAATACGTCTTCCGTCCTTGTGGCGTCATAGCGTGGAGAGGGTCGGTTCTGCGGTGACAGCGAGCTGCACGGGACACACCTGTGTGTGTTCATAAGCTTCGACTTCTTGCCGTGTAGCAGCTGTCACTTAGGCCTTTAACATTAAACCTTTAACCTTGTAATCAATCCATAAGGTTTGTTAGATTGTTAGGCTTGTTATCATGATTTGAATGTGCGTTTTAACCGTAGTCGTTGTTACATTTTGTTTGCTATGTGTGTTGTCTTAATGTAATATAACTGTCTTGATGTATTATAATGGTCTTGATGTATTATAATTGTCTTGTATTTCAATTCAATTTAATTGTATTGCGTGGCAAATATTATTATAATTGTATTTTTCTCTGCCTTATCTTCTATTTTCCTATCTACTTGTGAATTTTCTATCTTCTCACATATTCTGCTATGGTTCATTATTATTGCTTGCTCATTGCTATTATTGTCTCAATCACGTTTGTACTTTGTGTATATGAGCGCCATACAAGTACATTGTAAGTATTAGACTAATACGCCAATTAATGAGATGAATGCATCCTATGATTAGCATTGTCAAAAGTTATTAAAGGTACTTGTTCACCTAGAGGCCACTTACTTTCATACTAAACCTAAAACAACACAACAAATGGTATGTGATAATTAATAACAAAAGTTATTACGATACCATAAGGATTGACGTATTTTCTTCCTTCAGAACTGTAAGAAGAAATTATCCTTTTTCAGGGATTATAGGTGATTTTAGGTTACTTTTTCTCGAAAATATAATTATTTTCTATGAGTTTTAGGTTACTTTTTTGATAGCCCTAATTATCACATTAAATGACGTCACACATGCAAATGCACGCGACAATGTCAATGTTGTTTTTCTGTGAGCAGAAAAAGTTGCCTCCATATCAAATGGCTGCTGTTATGAAGGAAGCAGCAGAAAGTCTGGGCTCTCACACTCTGCTCGGGTGAGAACCCAAGAATCTCTATTAATAATTGTATTAATGATTATAAATATAGACTGAAAACTAGATATACGATTAAATTAATTTATGTGATTGAAGTTTATTATTGCCGAATTATTATAAAATTTCATATAATGATAATATTCGTAAAATCAAAATGGATTTAAATGATTGACTTTAAAATAAATCAGTTCATGGATTTTTTCACTCGTAATTTTCTGTTTTTTTGTTTTGTATTTCACTTAAATATCAATTAATAGTAATCATATTGACAAATCACATTTGCACATTTGAATATCAAACAACGACAACTGGAAGCGAACGATTGATGTGTACATGAATAATTAAATTTTCACTGTTTTTCAGTGGCGTTTTCGACAATTGCGCCGCACTGGAGACACAACTGGCGCTCGAGCGGCTGGAGCACGAGCAGCAGGTGCAGCTGGTTCTGCTCAGCGAGTCCAGCTGTCTCAGACAACTGCTAGACTCACAACTGCCTCAATTGGCCAAACAGCGGCGTCAACTCAGCAAACTAACTCTCGACATGGACTCACTGAAAACCAGGCCAGAATAATAATATTAATAATATTAATAATAATATTTATAACTCTCGATATGGACTCACTGAAAACCAGACCGGAATTATAATATTAATAATAATTTTGCTATTAATCGTAATCATGTGTTAATATTTTTTATCACTGGTAATTTAAATCACTTAATTATAGAAATAATTTTTATAACGGTGATAATACTGGATGTAAATGGTGTATGTGTGTGTGTGTATGTGTGTGTGTGTGTATGTGTGTGTGTGTGTGTGTGTGTGTATGTGTGTGTGTGTGTGTGTGTGTGTGTGTGTGTGTATGTGTGTCGGTGTGTCGGTGTATGTGTGTGTGTGTGTGTGTGTGTCAGTATTGTCAGTGTGTATGTGTTTCTCACCGAGTTGTTTCTCACCGAGTTGTTCAAGGCGAGACAGAGTCAGAGACTCGTGGGTCCCGCCTTCCAGTTGTCATAACGTTCTTTGAATTGTTTTATTGTCCTTTGGTCTGTTATGTTTGCCGGTATATTATTCCACTGATTGATGCAACGGTTCGGAAAACTGTATTTCTCCACGTCCCTGTGAATCCTCTTTTGTAGAAGCTTTTCATCTTGTCCTCGTTTAGATGTTGATATTTCAAATAATTTGTCAACGTGGATGTCTTCTTTGCCTGTAAGACACTTGTAGATCATTATCATGTCTCCTCTCTCTCTTCTTTCTTTGAGTGTAGACAAGTTCACTCTCTCCAATCTCTCCTCATATCCAATCTTTCTTAATTCTGGCGTCCATTTCGTCATTGATCTTTGCACCTTTTCTAGTTTTTCAATATGTTTTTTTCAGGTGAGGGCTCCACACACATACTGCATATGTCAGAATCCATGTATGTAAACGCCATTTTCATATTTGCTGCTTTGTAGTTTGCTTTTCTGACTATATCGCTTATGTGTTTTTCTGGTGTCAGATCCGAATTTATTTTGATTCCGAAATCTTTCACAACATCTGCCTCTTTCAGAACTGATTTTTCTATTCGGTATCTCCAATTTGTCCTTCTCATTCGTTTGCAGTCTTCTTCTGTTTTGGCAGTTTGTTGAATATTTATGTCATCAGCGAACATGTTCATATATGTACAGTGTGGTTGAACTTCTTCTATATCGTTTATATACACCAGAAAAAGGGATTGGTGCCAGAACTGTGTGTCAGTGTGTGTGTATGTGTGTGTCAGTGTGTGTGTATGTGTGTGTGTATATATTGCCTTGTGCTTTCACCCAGCATGTATGTATGTACAGGAATATGAATGCTTGTATGTTTTTTACAATGTATGTATTAGCGCAATCGAGACGTCAAGTATGACTTGCGATTTATAAATGTTTTAATAATTGAAAAGGAAATGAAAATATGTATATACATGTGTATGTGTATGTGTTTGTATGTTTGTGTGCAGATTGCAGAATGTTCAACGTCACCACTCGTCAACATCGGCTTCTTCGTCGGCCGGTTGTATGACGTCATCAAATATTACGTCACTGATGACGTCACCTGCCTGCGCGTCATCAACGAGCGGCGCATCCTCCTTGCCAGCCGTCGGCGCCGGCCATCACAGTAACAGTCATTATCAGATGAAAGTGGACGGTGTGAGGGACGAACTCGATGCTGCCCAGCTCAAAGTGCAACAACACAGGGTCTGTTTGTCTGTCTGCCTCTTTGTATGTGTGTGTGTGTGTAGTTGTACTCGCCTAGTTGGGTTACAGGATATGAGCTAAGCTCGCACTGTCCTGTCTCTTGCAATATTTGTCTAGTTTTTCTTTAAGCAGCGATACACCATTGTTTGACGTGTGTGTGTGTGTATCAAAGTACAACATCACAAGGTTTTTATGTCTGCCTGTTTATGTTTTCACTAGTTGTGTGTGTGTGTGTGTTTGTTTGTGTGTTTGTGTGTGTGTGTGTGTGTGTGTGTGTGTGTGTGTGTGTGTGTGCAAAAAACACTCAAAGAATTTTTTCATGGTGAAATCGTATCATACTCTAGAGAACATTGTCTATATTAGTGATGATTATAAGGTGTAAGTTATCTCTCTTCTTTCTTTACCTTTCACTTTCTGTGTGTGTGTGTGTGTGGCTATGTGTGTGTGTGTGTAAGTGTGTCTGTGTGTGTGTGTAAGTGTGTCTGTGTGTGTGTGTGTGTGTGCAGCGCCCTAGAGACCCTCTAGGTGTAGGACGCTATATAAATATCTACCTAATGTAATGTAATGTAATGTGTGTGTATGTGTGTGTGCGTGTGTGCGTGTGTGTGTGCTTGTGTGTGTGTATGTGTGTGTGTGTGTGTGTGTGTGTGTGTGTTTGTCAGGATGTATTGGCTAGTGATATGTTGCAGTTGTTGTGTCGTGAGCCAGAGCTGGCCCAGTTGCTGCTTCAACTTGTCAAACTGCAGCGAGAATATTTCACCAGTTGCTCGCAACTGCTGGAGGCCACCGTCACTGCGCTCGAGACTAGCTTCAGTGAGCACCTCCAAATATATTATTTCACTGGACTCGATGGTGTATTGGCAGCACACCCGCCTCACAAGCCTCACGTGGTTCAAATCCCGGCGTAGGATTGTTTCTTTGGATGAATTCTATAATCCAACAGTCCCTGTCCACCCAGCAGTAAATGATGGTACCAGATATCAGTCATGAGTTGTGTCATGCATTCTGGGGAGGTGGCCCTCTCTAATACGTCTTCCGTTCTTGTGGCGTCATAGCGTGGAGAGGGTCGGTTCTGCGGTGACAGCGAGCTGCACGGGACACACCTGTGTGTGTTCATAAGCTTCGACTTCTTGCCGTGTAGCAGCTGTCACTTGTGACATTCAACCTTTCAATATTTAACCTTTTCACACTATTCTTCATAAGCTATTTGAGTTTGCTTCGGTTGTTTCTCAGTTATACCAATTGGAGGGTTGAAGATCGAACTGAAGTACTAATTTATGTCTTCCTATCTATCAGAATTATTCGTTTATTTTTTAGTCTAGTGCCTTCCTGACATTTAATTTCCGTGGATCAACTGAATATATCGGGTTGTTCAGCTGTGTTGTGTGGAAAATGAAGATTTGGCTCACTAAGAAGTGGCAATCAGAGAAAATGCTTAAGAACCACTGATTTAATTGATTTAAGAACCACTGATTTAATTGGCTTTTCCCACCGATTCCACGTGGGATATTTTTTCTAGCAAATATTTTCGTGTTGTGTTCAGGTTCTGCTTGTACCAAGCCTGTGTATGGACTATCATTGGGCGAGCATTTGCGCATTACTTGTCGAGAAATTGCCACACCGCTGCAACTATGTGTTTGTCGTCTTCTGCAACTGGGACTCGATGAAGAAGGAATATTTCGCATAGCAGGCAGTGAGTTCACTGCGTCAACCAATCACAACGTGTCTAACAATTAGCTCAACCAATGATAGCGCTTGTTATCGACGCCGACCAATCAGATTCGAGCATCTTGTTTCGTTGACCAATCACAACACGTTTAACAAGATCAACGATACAATATTTTCTATTCTACTGATACATCTATTGAATACATTCAGTATTATTTATTTGATATTCCATTTATGTAATATAAGACCAAATTAGCATAAAACAATAAAATATCTTGAAATAATATATTATTTAATTCTTTATGTTAGTATTTACTATTATTACTCTATATTTATATTTTATTGATTTAAACTATTTAATGCGTCAGGTTCGTCGCGGGTGCGCAAGTTGAAGAGCTGCTTGGACTCTGGCGCGTCACAATTGTCTCAGTTGGCTGACTATTGTGATTCTCACGTACTAGCCGACGCTATTAAGTGCTACTTGCGTCAACTGCCTGATCCTCTCATGACCGCACAACTACACCACAACTGGCTACAAGCAATCTCCATACAAGTCAGCAATTATCATAATTATCATTCATTAAAATAATTCATATAATACAGTGGTTCCCAACCTGGGGGTAATTTAACAATTGTTCGGGGGTAATGTAGGGGTGACTGGAAAATTTTAAGAGTTCTGGAATTCAAGAAAACATTGCGGTACCTTGTATTGGGATTAATGTTAATTTAGCATATTATGTTTATTGTTTGCATTGTGTGGATATTGTATTGCCCATATGGCGTGTTATATATAGTTGTGTGTGCACGCGTGCGTGTGTGTGTGAATGCTTACAGTAACATGTACAGTAACAAAGGGGTAACATGCTTAATATGGGATGCTAAATTGGGTAACAAGCTGAAAAAGGTTGGGAACCACTGATATAATAGTAATAATAATGATGACCAGAAATGGTATTTCTAAGTATGATTGGTTATTGGTTTATTAGTGAGTGTTTTATAGACAATCAATAAATTTTTCAACAATCCCTATATTATTATTATTATTGTTATTATTTTTATTATCATAGTCGTTATAGGTATTTTACGGTAGGTAGATGTTTTGATTATTTTGACAGATAAAAAGTTGAAATTGGCTCACATATCAACGACTGTGTGTGTCGGTGTGTGTGTGTGTGTGTGTGTGTCGGCGGTGGTATCAGGAAGAGGGTGAGAGATTGCAGAGTTTGTGGTGCACACTGCATCAATTGCCCGATACTAATCGTGTTAACCTGCGCTATCTGCTCAAATTCCTCTCTCACCTCTGCGAACTACAACAGGTAACACGTTCATATTTCGCACTCATTCAACTGTGTATGTGTGTGTATGTGTGTGTGTGTGTGTGACTCTCTGTGTGTGTGTGTGTGTATGTGTATCTGTGTGTGTGTGTGTATGTGTATCTGTGTGTGTGTGTGTGTGTCTCTCTTTTTGTGAGTGTGACTATGTGTGTTTCTCTGTTTGTGTATGTATGTATGTGTATGTGTGTGTGTAAATGAATGTCCAAGGTTATGTGAGTGTGTTTTTAAATTTATTAACACTATATTTACATATACACACACAATACATAACGACTTCCAAAGCGCACACATACAAAACATTATTTAAAGTTGCCCAGTTGGCAGATGGCGTTTGTTTGTTTGTGTGTAAATACATGTGTGTGTGTAGCAGAAGTGTGTGTGTATTAGTTATATGTATATGTGTGTATTAGTATTTATATATATATATATATATATATATATATATATATATATATATATATATATATATATATTTACAAACTTTCAAAGATTGCAGGTGAATACTCGCCAGGCTATATGTACGGCAATGTGAAAACGCACAAAGACGGCAACCCATTGAGGCCTATCATTTCACAGATCCCCACTGTGACGTACAACTTGGCGAAGCGTCTGAACGCAATTTTGCAGCAGTATGCACCGTGTGAACACAGCATCAGCAGTGCACACGACTTTCTGGAATTGCTGCGCGCGCAAGACTTAGCTGACGGTGATTTAATTGCATCTCTGGATGTTGAAAACTTGTTCACCAACGTGCCTGTCGACAAAACCATCGACCTTATAATGGATCGTGTGTACCGCTGTGAAGATACAACACCTTTGGAGGTGAAAGAGGATGTTTTGCGTGCACTGCTGAGTATATGCACGAAAGAGGCCCCATTCACCTGTCCAAGCGACCAATTATACCAACAGATTGACGGAGTGGCTATGGGCAGCCCGCTCGGCGTTTTGTTCGCAAACTTCTTCATGGGTTCCGCTGAAACTAAAGTACACTCGTCGAACAAGCCAGCGACCTACTGCCGATACATCGACGACATCTTCATCCGAGTGAAGTCATCTGACGAAATTGACACTCTCAAGCGTGCTTTCGAAGAAGAACCGTCACTAAAATTCACGCACGAGAACGCACTCGACGGTCGGCTGGCATTTCTCGATGTGCTAGTACAGCTGAATAGCGGAGAGCTTAGCACAAACGTATACACCAAGCCGACAAATCTGGGACTGTGTCTGAATGGCATCAGTGAATGTCCAACAAGATATCTGCGATCTACAATCAGCGCATACATCCGTCGGGCACTGACACACTGCTCAAGCTGGGCTTCAACGCACAAAGAGCTCGAGCGTGTCACACAGGTGCTGCTCAACAACGGCTATCCGAACGAGCAAATTTCAGACGTGATTGCTGCAGCGCTGAACAAACATCTCGAGACCAACTCTTTGAGCGACGCACAACAGCATATCACCTTGTACTACAGAAACTATATGTCTTCTGCGCACAAAGTGGACGAACGCGTCATGAAGGAGATTGTTGAGAACAATGTGAGACGCACTGAATCAGAAAAAAGGTGAAATTGATAATTTATTATCGTTCTTAAAAAACATCGAGTCTGATATTGCGCAACAAAGCATGCAATGACAGGCCAGACAAGCTGCAGCGACATCATGTTGTCTACCGGTACACCTGTGAAAACGATGAGGGGCGCGGACCTCATTCCTACATCGGGATGACAACAACAACGCTGTCGCGCCGTTTGACCTGCCATCTCAGCAACGGTACTATCGAAAACCACAATGCATCGGCGCATAACACAAAGATTAGTCGAGAAGAAATAGTGGCAAGAACAGACATATTGGCGCACGAAACTGACAACAGGCGCTTGAAGCTTTTGGAAACGATTTACACAACAACAATGCGCCCAAAAATCAACGTGCAATTGGAGGAAAATGGTGTTCTCCCCACCCAAAGACCCCCATCAAGCAGTGAGCTGGACGCGCCCATGCGCGAGGTGCCACAAACGGCGGCGCGCAGTAACGTGAGCCATAGGCGTCATCGACCATAGGTGCGAATTTCGCACACCGCGCGCATACACGAGGCGTGAAAATAACACATACAATTGACGACCTATATAAACACACAATCGACAACGAACAAACGGCATTTAGTTGAGCACATTGTCTGAGGATGGAGACCGGCTGCTCCGAAACGTTACACATCGGCGAATTACTGCACAAACTCAACAGCGATCATCAAAAACTCGCACGAGCAATCGAGACGACAAAGAAGAAGATTGAAAACTGCAAAGCGGCAATCCAGTTTAATCTCGTTTGTCTGAATGAGAATATATATATATATATATATATATATATATATATATATATATATATATATATATATATATATATATATGTATATGTGTGTATTAGTGTTTATATGTATGTGTATGTGTGTGTATTATATGTATGTGTTTATATACATGTATATGTGTGTGTGTATTGTGTATGTATGTGTGTGTGTATGTGTTTACGTGCAGGTTACCCGCATGTCTTCGCACAACCTCGCCATTGTAATGGCTCCCAATTTACTGTGGAGTTGTGGTTCCAATGACGCGGGAACCACTAGTGAATTCGACGTGCTTCTCACTGGCAAATACGCTATCATAGTGGAGATGCTCATTGACCACTGTGACTGGTTCTTCAACGAAGGTGACCACTCTCTCCTCCTCTTCCCATCTTCACTGGGGCTATTGTTAAAGGTGAAAGGTCTCAAGTGACAGCTGCTACACGGCAAGAAGTCGAAGCTTATGAACACACACAGGTATGTCCCGTGCAGCTCGCTGTCACCGCAGAACCGACCCTCTCCACGCTATGACGCCACAAGGACGTAAGACGTATTAGAGAGGACCACCTCCCCAGAATGCATGACACAACACATGACTGATATCTGGTACCATCATTTACTGCTGGGTGGACGCGGGATGATGGAATACAGAATTCAACCAATTATGAAATTCTGCTCCGCCGGGATTTGAACCACGGACCTCCCGCTTGTGGGGCGGGTGTGCTAACCTCTACACCATGGAGTCAAATAAATTGTATTGGTGACTTTCACACGTCTTCACAAATGGATAAATATGCCAGTGTTTGTCTGTTTTTTTATCAATCGTATTTTTGGGTTTATTTTCCTGTTTCTACGAAACAGTCTCTTATACGTATTTCCTAATATTGGTAATTTTTGTGCAACAACTAAATGATTATTGTATTTCTCAACATCTCTGTGTTGTATTGTGTTGTTGTGTGGACAATGAAGATTTGACTGTCGTATTATTGAGACGAACAAGTGGAGAATGTCAGTGTGTGTGTGTGTGTGTGTGTGTGTGTGTGTGTGTGTGTGTGTGTGTGTGTGTGTGTGTGTGTGTGTGTGTGTGTTTTGTTCCGTGTAGAAGTGGATTTTTTCGCTGGCCTGCCGCGTGATGAGCACGAAAGCTCACCTGCTGAGGCTGTCTGTGTTTCTGGGTCAACGACCTCTGACATTGCAACAGAGCCAGGGGTCAATGACCCGATCAATGATCATATTGTGACCAGCGACGAGGTTGAGCCCGCGGTGGGAGCTTGTACTGCATCAAACAACCAACCATCTACCAGTGGTAATATTCTCATATCATACGGATTATATGATGTATAGACCCTGTTGCCATTACGCGCGTGTTTTAATAGCCGAAATTCCGCTGGATATTTTCCATGACGGGGCTTAATATCCACATCTATTTCACAGGGTAGACAAATTCAGTCTGCCAAAGTTGTATTTATCCAAAAATAACAATGTTATATATATATATGTTGATAAAGTACAAATATGTGCGACAGTTTGATGAAAAACGTAAATTAACACGTTTATGATAGGGAAAGAGGATTTTTTTTATCAACATATTGTTTTTGTAGAAGAAACATATCATGTGCTAAAATACTACATGTAGAAAAGTTGAAATTTTGACGAGGGCTTATTGGACCTAGTACTATTAAAAACCTTGTAGGTCATTATGAGGGCTTAATGACCAGTATCTATATATTGTGTAGTCATCACTTATGTTTTGACGTTTGACCTTTTAATGAATATCATACATTGACCTCGATCGTGACCTTGTTTGACCTTCAGCCATGGGCAATGTCAATATGGGCACAGCAAAAACTCACAGGCGATCTCGCAGCTCCGACCAAATAATCTCGCCTGAACAGACATCTAGTGCTGGTACTCACCCTGGTATCACGTATACGGCCTCTGCTCAAATATCCACTCGCAGGTGTGTGTGTGTGTGTGTGTGTGTGTTTGTATGTGTGTGTGTGTGTGTATGTGAATGTGTTATAATTTTGTTTATATATGGGTAGAAAATGTGCTAATGTCTCGTATTACACTGGCCAACACGATTTTTATGGCCAAAGGTTTTAAAACAAATTCTAATTCAATTTGGGCCGCTGATTGCGAAAATGAACTGCGGATTTTTCTATCACATCAGGATTTTGAGCTATATCAGTATCTATTTTTATGAAACTTTCTCATCATCCTTTATATCAAAGCTGTCATGATCAAAGCAAATGATTTTGGTAGTACAGTTTTCATATCCATAGTGAATGAATAACAAAGACTCCAAGTTGTATGTACAATAAATATAATACAGTGACATAATTCGGATATAAAACATAAAAGTACATACATATATATATATATATATATATATATATATATATATATATATATATATATATATATATATATATATATATGAAGCACAAGATCAACGGCAAATTACAGTTATATGAATTTTCTTTTCTTGGCTGATTGGCTGATGTACAGTTTCTGGATTATATCTCATTAAGCTCCAGCAATAATCTGTCATCATATGTGAGTCCCATCGGCCTTGATACCGATCTTCCATTGTTGTAATGTCCTGATGGAGCCGTTCTCCGTTTCCCTCGCTCACAACCAGAAGGATTTCCGCAAAATTGTCCAAATAGCTGTATAAATAGTGAATTTTGATACTCATCTTACACGCAAGAACTCACAGGCTCATTAGTAGCTTTCACATAATCTCTTCACAGTTGTCTGATTTCGTGTTCCTTAGGAAATTCTGTACCACATTACAATATGCATTCCAAGCTCTTATTGTTGTCTCATTTATCGATTTAATAAAGTTCTGATCCCTCATAAGTGTTCTAACTTGAAGTTCATAAAATATTCCAGCCATTTTTTTGTCTTCACTAAGATCAGGAAAAGCTGAACAAATATATCTAAAACATTCTCCACTTTTATCATGAGCTCTAACGATCTGTTTCATCAATCCAAGTTATATGTGCAAAGGAGGAACGACAATTATCCACTAGACGATCATTGATGACATTATTATTCCCAGATACCAGATTCTGTCGTTGAAGCCATTCATTTTTCCACCCGATGCTTTGTTGTAGCTCCAGTGAACTTGTGAAATTCGTGTAAATAATATACCCACAGCGAAAAAACGTGACGTGATGGGGAAAATGTAAGAACATATTTTAATTCAGCGCACTCAGATTAGTCCAAATCTGTTCTGAAATTACATGCCAGAAGAAAAACGTTTTGCTAGCAGACCAGTGTCATAAATGTCTGGTGTTTTATTATTATATAGAATGCGTAAATATTAGTACAATAAACACTAATTTACAGCTTGATTTATTTTCAATTACCTTACAGTTGATACTTTACTTTGCAGTTAATTTACCGTTTAATTCAGTCACTAATAGTGAGATAATCAATTTACAGTTCCACACTGCGGCGACGCAAGAAGACAGCACCAACGCCACCTATACGTCTCGCTGGCGAAGCTCATAAACAAAGCCTGCGACACTCGGCTGAAGATGGCGCTGTAAGCGGATCGCCTGCGCTGTCGCAGCGCCATCTGGTGGTTAAATTTGAAACTGAGCGCTCAGTCGATTGTCAGGCGTCGTCGAGTAAAGACGTACCGCCTGCCGGTGGCGAGTCGCGTGAGGTGACGTCTTCTGTGGTGAGTTTTCTGAATTATCGTCAATCAGTAATTCCACCGCTCCCGCAATCAAGAATTCCAAAAAGTTCTAGACAATTTCTGCTCAATCACTTTACAAGTGAAACGACAAAATGGAGCTAAACTAAAAATTGGGCTCTTCTTTTGCTCCACTAGTTTTACTTTGGCGAGGGTACTGCTTGAGGAGGTTTTTCACTTTACTGAAGGTAACTGCGCTATCCTTGTCAAGGACAAGATAGCGCAGGTCATTGTGACTTATACATTCTGCTGTGCCATTCAATAAATCCCTTTTCGCGCTGTCTTTCTACTTCGCGTTGGTTTGTGTGTGTGTATGTGTATTGATTTAGCTGAACCGAGCTCAGAGTTTCAGTGTTTCGTCAGCTTCATTGGGAAGAGCCACGTCCCCGGCGGCAATTGTTTCCTCTAGAGGCTCAACAGCGCCCTCTATAAACACGGCCGCCACGCCCAAAGTTTGTTTATCCGATGGTGCAACGCTTGACGCTTCTCCTCCTCCGATAACTGAACAAATCGGGACAAATTCAGCGCCACCTATTGGCGGTCGGAGTAAACCGTATGTGCCAGAACGTCCCAAATCGTTGATGGTGAAGAAGAAACCTCCAAGACCTTCAATTATGCCTGCCACAACAGATAGTGGAGCCGGTGTTTGTTCCCGCCAGGTGGGTGCACCATTTCAACTTCACCGCTAGCAAGTTCAAATCATTATATCATTCGAACTTGAAAACTACACCAAACAACTACTAAACGATTCTAGTAATAACATGAAATGAAACTAATCAACGCCAAAATGAGACAGAGTATATTGCACTGCACCGGTAATTCTAATAAGTGAAAGATACTCGTAAATTATCCCTCGTGATTCTAGAAAGAGTCTGTCATGAATTGATCACACTGAATTACGATCTTACGAATTACGATCAAATCGATTTACGAATAATTACGAATACGAAATACGAATTATAATTACGAATTACGATCAAATCCAAAACATTACATTACGATATATTCGTTTTATTTTTATTTTGGTATTTTGTTTGTCGTTTTTATCTTTTCCGCTTGTGTGTGTGTTGTGTTATAGGCCAATGATAGAATTACTAACACAGACACGACATCATCTGAACCTAGCGGTCCAATCGGTGAGTTTAGCACTGTGCATACATTCTAGTATGATTTAATACGTTCAATTATAACTTCACCTCATGCGTTGATATACTATATATATATACGAGGGGGTATCGTAAAGTTCTAATTATCACCCGGAAGTTATTTAGCTATGTCGATGAAATTTTGTCAGTGTAATCACTGGTCCTCATGTGCATTACGGTGCAAAAATGTTCTCTTAGATTTGTTTATTCTTTTTCCGGGTGTCGCTTGATGTCATTAACCTGCATGATGGAGAATACTGAGGCTCGCAGCGTGATTAAGTTCCTGCATTTGAAGGGTTACAGTGCCCGGCAAATCCATGATGAAATGAAGTCCCTCACATGTCCCTCACAGACGAGCCAAGAACTGGACGACCATCACTCACGGACAATGCGGCCAGAGTGAAGAAAGTGGAGGAGCTTATCCTGGAAGACCGACGAGTAACCATCCACGTGATCACGCATGAGACTGGTCTTATTTACGGCAGTGTGTGGAAAATTATCCACGGCGAACTGCACATGTGTAAGGTGTCAGCAGGCTGGGTTCCGCTCTTACTGACTCCTCTCCAAAGGCAAACACGGCGTGACCTGTCGAGGCAGATGTTGACTCTTTTGGAGTAGGATGAAGAGGATTTCTATGGTTGTCTGGTAACTATGGACGAAAGTTCTATCTGTATGATCCATCTGATGATCTTAGATCTATCTGTATGATCCAGAGACCAAAGAGACGAGCAAGGAGTGGAAGCACACCACATCCCGTCCCCCTAAGAAAGCTAAGGTGCAGAAGTCCGCAGGGAAGGTCATGCTGTCGATTTTTTGGGACTGTCGTGGAGTCATCCTAACAGAGTACCTTGCAAAGGGTCAGACCATCACTAGCACATACTACTGCACACTTCTGAACAAGTTGCAAGATGCTCCAAAGAAGAAACGCCGAGGTATGCTCACCAAAGGAGTCCGTCTCCTTGCCGACAATGCACCCGCTCATCTCAAGCTGCGGTTGAGGAAGCAAGGGATGTGGCTATGAAATATTGCCGCAGCCGCCCTATTCTCCCGATCTCGCCCCAAGCGACTTTTTCTTGTTTCCAGAGATGAAAAATCCACTGAGGGGTCGCCGATTTGATGACACAGATGACGTCATTCAAGAGGTGGAACAGTGGTTTTCAACGCAATCTGAGGACTTTCTTAGCTAATTTCATGATTGCGGAATTTCTGGCATCGCTCAGTGCGAGCCCGATGGCCTCGCACTTGGTGGTATTTAGTGTGAGGCCGATGTCGTGCAGTGCTGGGACGAGACGCCTGATATCTGATTGCCCGACGTCTGAAGGTCCTCCTATTGTGGCGTCGTCCAGGTACCAGACTTTCAGCGGTGACTCGAGCTACTGAGCCACCGGATCGACCGCGAGGGTGGACAGTGCGGGACCGAGGGGTCTCCCTGCTGCACGCCGTGGCACGACCAGATACGTCTGGTACCGTGAAACAGCGGTGTTGGATGGTCGTATGCCTGTGCGACGGGGAATCGGCCACTCACCTCATCTAGCAGGGTGCGGCGGTTGACGCAATTGAAGGCATTGGCCACGTCTAGTTTCCCCAGAACGGGACCGCGCTGCCCCTTGTTCGCTGAGATGAAGTGGCGCGTTGCGTGCACGGCCGCCTCACATCCCATTTTTTACATACGCCCATCTGCACTGGTCGTAGCTCGTGCGCCAGTCTGCCGGCTACCAGCTTGCTGGCGATTCGCCGGAAGATGCTGCCCACTGCTATTGGGCGCAGACCCCCCGATTTTTCCCTAAGGGCTACGAGGCGTGCACTGAAAAATGCGCCCTTGGCGAAGTCGGGAATCAGGCCCTGTGTGCAGCAGCAGTTGATGAGGGCAGTGAGCGCCTTCAGCAGCTGGCTTCCGGCCTCCGCTGTCTGTGGGTCGAGAAGCTGGCGCACGTGCATGGGCCGGAGGCCGTCCAGTCCGCCCGACGAGCTTTTCGGCTACGCGTGAACGGCAGCTTTGACGTCACTCGCATCGAACGACGGCCCTTGTGGCAACTGGTTCTGTGGCCACTGTGGCTCGCCCTCGGTTGACGGCGGCTGTTTGGCTTCCAGCGCCCGTGTGACGTCATCGCTGACACCGGCGACATCGTCGTCTGATGTGAGGATGCGCAGAGCCCCACTAATATCGCCGTCAGCGCACTTGGCCCTCACGCTGCGAGACACAACGGCATCCTCGTTCTGCGGCCGTGCGCGCGCGTGATGTGTACCGGGCTTTGGTATTGTAATCCCGGTGCTCAGAGGGCCTGTCACAGCGTAAGACATCAGCTTCCACCAAGCAGTGGGTGTGCGCTGCTGCAGAGCCGCCGTGATATGCTCGGTGAGGTCGTCTGCAACACGGTGATGCAGGGCGCGGGGCACATGCTGCCGCACGTGGCGCTGCTATCGCAGAGAAGCCAGTACAGTGGCGAGATCGTCCGGTGTGTCGTCGTTGGTCTCAATTCCCTCCGGTTGGTGAATGTCGCCGCACTCCGCCTGCAGTCGTAGACAGCCGCGACAATGCCACGCCGGCAATATGTCAGCTTGTGAGCGAGTGACTCCCACACACGTGAGGTGATAGTTTTGGTCGCAAGCTGCACAATATCGTCGCACAATATCGTCGTGCGTATCGTCGTATCGTGCGTAATATCGTTTGTTGGCACTGGGCGTGTTGCAGTGGGCGCACAGCTGCTGTTAGGATATGGAGTCGGGTGTTTGCTGATCCACTCCGATGGCGAGGCAGCGGGCCAGGCGGCATCCAGCGCATCTCCTGTTCGTCGGTGTTAGTGGACAGTTGCCGCCGCGATTGCAAGACATTTTGCGGTCCTTATTTCTTGAGAAAACTATTTGCACGCAGGGCAGATTGGTGTGTTGGGGCCGGCTCTCGCAGCAGCATTGCACACACCGCAGACCGCATTTGGTGTTGCCATATCTACTGTTATATACACATGCGGTATTTACGCATGATTCGGTGAACAAAATATGCAAGGGTGGTGGATGACTAGAAATGGTGACTAGGGCACATAACAAAGAGGCACGATGTAAACGAACGAACACAAACACGCAAAGCTATATACACGCACACTCGCCTAACTGTCTAACTGTCGTCGCAATGATGAATAATCACTAGGGCCACACTATACGCACTGTCGCACTGGGATATATACACGCACACGCCTATGACACGCACACCGCTCAACCGCCGCCGCGATGATCGATTATGACAGGTGTCGCGGGCGAGCTTGCTAGCACGTGACCGGACACTGACAAAATCTCACGGGCAAGTTTAAATGTACACACTGGGAAATTGCGGGAGCCAGGGCAAAGCACAACCTTCTTCGACGAAGGATAAATCGCTACTCGAAGTGTGTGTGTGTGTCAGTGTGTGTGTATCAGTGTGGTTATCAGTGTGTGTGTTCGTTTGTACAATGCCGCATTGTAAATATTGTACTGTCTGCGCATCTGAGACATATTGTGTAGAAATTGCGCAATATGAATGTTTCAATAAATTAAAATGTGTGTGTGTGTGTGTGTGTGTTATTACAGTGGTGTCTAGTGATTGTGTTCGTGGGTCACGCACTGCCAAGTTACCACTGCAACACCCCACCACTCCTCCGCCCCCGCCCCCCTGCTAGGGGGCACTGTCTATGTGGGTGTGTGCGTGTTTGTGTCAATGTGTGTGTATGTATGTATGTGTCAGTGTTTGTATGTCAGTGTGTGGATGGGTTTAAAGCACAATATTATTATTGCTATACTTATAGTGCGCAATATTTTTTCGCCAATAATTTTTGCTTGTTTTTGGCTGTGTGTTGTGTGTATATGTGTATGTACCAGTGTGTGTATGTGTGTGTGTGTGTGTGTGTGTGTGTGTGTGTGTGCGGCTTCAGTTACTTACGCATTTAGATGTTAAGGATTATAAGATGCATATGCATATGTGTATGTGCGTATATATTGTGTAGATAGAGTGAGGATTATAAAGAGATAGAGAGTTTACACACACACATACACACACAGAGAGGGGCTAGTTGGGATTGGTTGATGTGTTTGTGTTGTTAAAGAGAATGTGAGCTAGTCGTCGTTCTAGTTGCCCATTGCTTGGTGGATGTATGTCCGTGTATGTCAGTGTGTGTGTGTGTGTGTGTGTGTGCCCGTGTGTCGGGAGATAGATGCTATAAATGGTTGACCATTTTGCTATTGGATTTTTTATATGGTGCTTGTGTTATGTAGACGTATACAATGAGTGTTTTGCTCTCTCTCTTCTATCTCTTTCTCTCTCTGCCTGTCTGTTTTTGGTAGTTTTGCCGGTGTGTATTGAAACGATGTAAGAAAGAACACTGTTATAACGAATACATGCTGCCTGCTGGCTGTATGTATCTGTGTGTGTGTCTGTCTGTCTGTGTGTTCATTCTGGTACTTTTCTGGAGTCATTTCATTGGGGTCTTTGATCTCATCTGCAGGCAGAACTATTGGAGTGTGGAAGTTACGAAACTACCGTGGTTTTGTTTCAATACTTGTCTGTGTGAATTTGTTTTCTATATCAGTCATCAATTATAAAACATGATAACTGACAATTGTAAAACATGAGAACTGACTTTCTGACAACGTCCAGTGATAGTAGTGATTAGTTTGTGAGTAGTGATAGTAGTGATTAGTGAGTATTTCCAGTTTAATATGAAGTGTAAATCCGAGGCATTACACAGTGAACCGGACAGTGCCTGCAGAGCGCACTCAGAGCGCACACACTCACAGACGGCTAGTCAGTAAACTCTGACCTTCAAGCAGTTGATTCGTGATGGTGGTGACCAGTTCAGTTCAACAACATGGCAGTGACACAGCACGTATCACTCAACAAACTGTGAGAAGGGCGATATATACGAGGTACGTTAAATAAATAATGAGAAAATGTCAACAGAAATACTATATATTTTTCATATTTATTATATATTATTTATTATATAATAATTATATATTATATTATATTATTTATCATATTTATTATATATCGTATTATTTATTATTTTTACTATATATATTTTCATAAGCTTACAAAATTTTGTCTCCTTCAAAATAATTGCTTCCCTCATCTACACACATTTCCATGCGTCTCTGCCATTCTTGTAACACTAACTCAAAGTCCGTCTTCTGTAGTCCCTTCAGGTAACTTTCCGATGCATCTTTCAGATCCTCTGTTGACTGAAATATGGTTCCCCTGAGCCTGTCTTACATACGTGGGAAGAAGAAGTCATGAAGAAGCTAGGTCAGGTCTGTAGGGTGGGTGTTGTTTGACTTTCATTCCCCTGTCGGCCATCCAAGTGGTCACCAGGGTTGACTTGTGGCATGGAGCATTGTCCTGGTGGAACCACTACTGACCATTCCTCCACTGCTGATGACTCTTCTTCCTCATCTTCTCCCTGAACCTTTTCAGAACAGTGAGATAATATTCCTTATTGACAGACTGACCCTGACGAGCCCATTCAATGTGAATGAGCTCCTGGGAGTCAAAGAGAGGAATGACTATGACCTCATCTTGTCATTTGTTCATCTCTGCCTTTTTGAGCCTATTAAACCACCGGTAGAAACCTGCTTTGCTCATAATTTCATTCCCATAGGCTTCTTCAAACAATCCATAAGCTTCCTGTTCTGTTTTCTTATGTTTAACACAAAATTTGATGGCCTAACATTGTTCCATGTTTCCTTGCATCGTGATGAGTGCTCGGAGATCGGCAAACCGGATCAGACTGGCTCCACCACAATCACCACGGCGCTCAGACCGGCTAAAGTAGAAAGTTGTCAGTTAGTAATTTTGTAGAGTATATGCATGTGTACTTCTCCATGAAAAAGTATTTTGATCATACCATATTTAATGTCTCTCCTGACATTTTCTCATTACTTTGAACGTACCTCGTATATACACCGGCAATGTGCGAGGAAACACAGACGCGGTTTCAGGCGGTTTCAGACGGAGGTCAGTTACAAAACTGCACCAGCCAATCGCTGGGTTCCCGGCCATCATTTGAAAACGTTCATGAACACATTCAAATCATTATTGGTTATCGTCTGCATACCGCAGCACGACCTTTTCACAGGTCTCCACAGAAACGTGTGTACATCAGGTGCGTCACAAACTGATCACACAATCACCCTGACAGACGCGTATCGGTCCTGTGTGTCGGAAATATCAACGCCCGTTCATTAATGCCCAAATTGAGCGAGTTAAACGCGTTTCTCTACAAACGAAGCTTGGATGTATACAATTTCCAGTTCGGGCGGTTGTTGCATACAACGAACTGTTAGCAGCGAAGTAACAGTCATCATCAGCTCACACGTATATATTTTATTCATACATGCATTTTATCCTATACAACAGGCATTTATACATCAGCATGACCAATATAAATTATGTGTATATGTTTGTATAATGGTATGTATGTACATACATGGGTATGTGTGTATATGTATTTGGATGTATGGTACTAATTATGTCTCATAATGTAAGGTACTCATAATAATCACCTAGTGGACGAGTGCTCAATACAATGCAGTTTAATTTATAATTGAAACACGCAATTGATTCTGCAAATTTTTCTGCTGTTTAATTATTTTAACACAAGACCAGTTGGTTGTAATTACCAACTGGACCGTCCAATATTGATTAGTCTGATGGGAAAGCGATTCCCCGGCGGGTGTGCCAGCAGCCCCATCGTCCGGCATAATGATGAACTACTAGTTCGTCTACTGGCCGCTAGATGACACTCGTGAGACAACCACCAATCTCTATAGGTGGGACGAGCTCCTTCATGTAGGACGTTCTGACGCCGACTGAGACTATTTCGACTTTTCGTCGCTAGAGGTCGCTGTTTGTACAGGCAGCTGAACGGCCGCTCTGATTGGCTGCGTGTCGTCGTGACGTCAGCGGACGTCAGTTCTGATTGGTGCGCGGCACTGTTAGTGGGCGTGGCTTTGTTCGTGGAACAAGAGCGCCATCTATGAACAGGAACGGCAAACCACGAAACCGCTGGGCTAAAACCCGCCTAATAACAACAACAACAACAACAACATGTATTTAATATAAAGACAATTCATAACACGTCACGATAATTCAAGACATCCTCTAAATTTTTACCAATTTATATATATATATATATATATATATATATATATATGATGCAAAAAATGACGGGTGCTAATTGGCACTAGTCGTCGCCCGCAGCGTTTAAAACATCCAACTGTCACTGAGATCGGATTAGGTTGGTCCATCGCACGCTGTCGCCGGTCAGAGAGGCTGCGTAAATATATATATGGCTATTAATTTATCATCAATATATCATTCTTTTAATTAAACAGAGGTATACATGCACACACACGTGCAGACTTACAATAAAATTATAATAAACACAAACAATTATTTCTGCATATCATAAACTCGATAAAATGTGTTATATTTGTTTATTAGTAAACATTTCTCATAAAAAATACTAGGTATATTTGTGTTTGACTTTTTTCAAGTATTGTATAGATGTTGGATATTTCTAGAGTATATGTTTTTTTCTCAATATAATTGCATCACCTGTGAGTACAGTTGTCTGTCAACATGAGCCTTTCGCACGAGTTCTTCAGCCCAAATCAGCAACTTTCTTAAATAGGCGGGCGTCGAGGCTAGAGGGGTGCGCCGAAAATGACCGCCGGAGGCTACAGAGGTGGCGGAAAAATTGTCGGCGTGATTCAAATGATAGATCAGTCTGTCCAAATCTCGTAGTAATTTTCTGTAAACAATTTAATGAATTCCAGTATCAAAAAGAATTAAATTAATCATTTCGTTATCGAAAAGAAAAAGTATTCTCCTATGGCATTTGTAGGACAGGAAATTAAGTGCAGAATCAATAGGGTATATAACAATATATTTATAAATTATTCTGTGTTTTAATATAATAACTTGTGGTCATATGTGCAATACATAGTCGGTGCAGAACAATGGTGTTGTTCGCGCGCATGTGCAGTGCAATGTACCTTCACCACACATTATTATTACGGGCCAACTTTCAGCACAGTATTTTTATCAATTTCTCTATATAATATTATATGGCATTAATGTTGATATATTAATCATTAATTAACTAACTTTTATCAGAAAACTGTAACAATGAAATAATAATAAAACAAATCCACTCAAGTGTAATTATTCATATATTTCGTTTGTTCATTCGTACCTTAATAGCCTAGCCTGGCAACTATGATCATGTTGCACATAGCTCACGGTTGCCAGATACTGAGATTTGGCTGTCGAAAATAGGCCAAGGAAATAGCACAAATGCGGTCGCAACATTTTCAAACGTTGCCAAATATCATCTCGCTCGTAAAATGACAATTCACCATGTTCTAGTCGCAAATACACACACACACACAAGCACACACACATTACATTACATTGCATTACACTAATATATATACATCGCGCTTTTCACCCGAAGGTCTCAAAAGCGCTCGCACACATGCACACACTCAAGCATAAGAGTCATACACATACACAATCGCACACACACACGCACACACACACACACGCACACACACACACACATACACACATACACACACACACACACAAACAACAGACAAGCACAGACACAAACATACATTGCCGTTTACATACGTAAAAACACAAAAATACACACACATACATATTGAATAAAAAACACACGTACACACACATCAGACAGCAGATTGAGACAACTCAGCAGACATGCAAGGACATACACTCAGATTGACAATAGACATACAAATACTAACAACAAAACTCAACATAACAAACAAACAAAGCCATACAATCAAACAAATAGTCAGAGAACGCATTAGACACGCAAACACAGGATTTAACACAACAACACACAGACAGCATACAGCGTACAATGCGAAACATACAAACACAAGAACGAAAAATACAGACACATATGAAACACATACACATAGAAGACAGAATTAGGGAACTGTGGTTTGATTATGAATTGTGAGCGAGAGAGAGAGAGAGAGAGAGAGAGAGAGAGTGTGTGTGAGCGCGTTGGAGTGTGAATGGTTTAGTGTGTGTGTGATTCACGTTTGCGCTCGTGTCGTTTTCTGTATTTATAGGTATGTCTTTGTATGTGTGTATGAGTGTCACGCTGTGAATTGTCCATGCCCCGCGGCGGCGAGCGAGTGACCGGCTCGCCGCTGATTGGTTGTTGCGGTGGTTGAGGACTGTGCGTGTGTGTATGTGTGTGTGTTTGTCCGTGTGTGCTCCCGTGTGTGATGGTCTGGTCGTGGAGTCGTATTCGAGGTGTTGTCGGGAGTGGTGTGACGTCTTGTAAGCGCGTGGGGCAGTGATGCCCACGCGCACCTGTCTTTAATATATTTTAGTGTTTTGGTTTCTTACAGGAACAATCAGACCTGTAGAAACAGGTGGAGGTTGTGCTAAAGGCTACAACCTTCAGCACATGTTCTATCTTGACATTCGAGTGCATTTTTATTGCACTCGAGACTGAACCACTGCAGGTGAAGACGGAGCTGAGATATACATAATGGGAACATGAATCAATGACAAGCCCGCCTACCTGTATCGGCTCGCTTTCGCTTTCGGTGCCATTTATAACGAAAAACTTGGTTTTCCCTGCGTTTATTTTCATCTTGTATTCATCGCAAAAAGACTTCAAATTTTTCATCTTGTCCTTCAATCCTTCCCTAATTGTTGCCACCAATACAGTTTAGTCCATCATCACCAGGGCATGCAACCAACCTAGAAAACCGTCTGGATCGCATTTCCTCTTAATCATTTTCACAAACTCGTTCATGTAAATTGTAAACAGGACACAGGAGGTCGGCGAGCCCTGCCTAACCTCTACTGATGCAGTCACGGTAGCACCCTCAATAATTGATTCAGCCACATGATACATGGCCACCAGCGCTCCCAGCATTCTTCTTCCGCACCCGATCCTCTTCAAGATGTCAAACAGCTTCTCACGAGGAACACTATCGTACACCTTGCTAAAGTAAACAAACGCCACAAAGAGCCTCTTTCTTTTTCTACACGCCATGTCGGTCAGGAGCCGCAGAGATACGATATGCTCTATGTAACTACGTTTGCTCTGAGCCCCCGCCTGTTCGCGAAGCGGACAAAACCACTCATTCAGTCGACTGCACAGAACCATATTATAAAACGTACTTATGACATTTATCACGCTCATTCTTCTGTATTAATCGACCTGTCACCACCTTCATTTGATTCCACGCTTCGGGGTACACGCTCGAGTCAAGCACCGCGTTGAACAGAGAGGTGATGACAGGGGGCCACTGTGCGGGCAACATTGTAAGTACACCTAGACTGACGCCATCAGGTCCGCATGCTCTATCGGCCTTCATTTTTCGTATCTGACACTCAACCTCTTGAGGAGTGATTGGGTTATCCAGCACAGGTATTGTTACATAAGTGTCCACCTGCAAAATAGGCGGAGCAGGGCTGGGGTTCAACACACGTTCAAAATTATCCTTAATGAGCTAATAGCCTTCCATACCCTTGCGTCATCGCTGTCTTCCAACAACCGCTCCCATCTTCCAACATTCTGGCTGTCTCTGGTCTCAGTCCTCCGTGAATACTGGCTATTTCTCGCGCATTCATATAGCACGTCAGACACGCCACACACACGGAGGGTCGGACCAGGCATATAATTTAGCACGTAGCTGCGAAACCCTCAACCACTATCAGCAGCACAAATCACCACGAAAATGGGAATAACCGGAGCAACACGAAAACACATCCGCACAAGACAAGGTCTCAAACAAGAGTCAACACACACACAAACACACACACAGACACACACACACACACACACACACACACAAACACACACACACACACACACACACACACACACACAAGAAGTACAGGTGGTGTTAGTAGGAAAATTTTGCCTGAAAATTAGCGCAAAATATCGCAACATGCTTTTTCCGTGTTTCTCGCCAAATTAAGACTATTTTTATGTAAATTTGGTAACTCTTAATATATATTTTTCTATTATATTCTCATTATATTTTCTTATTATAATTATTATTATAATTAATATATATTCTTATTTTAAATATTATTATAATTCTTATTATACTTTATATTATAATTATTATTATAAAATTTAATTATTAACTTTTCACAAGAAATTCTAATCTATGATCATGCAAATTGTTTGGAAAATTGTAACTCTCCTACAAAAAATCAACCAAAATAGAAAAACCTACCTTAAATTAAATATATTTTAGGTTGAAAATCTTGCAATTTACTACAATATAATTCTCCAAAAAATTTCGCTAAAATATGTTGTTATATAACTGGTACTAGCGCGCACGCTCGCACGTACACACATAGAGTGTATGTCTGTCTGTGTGTGCTGCGCTGTGTGTGGTTTTAGCTTGCGAGTGTTGTGTTGTCAAGGTCGTGTGAAGGTCACTGTGTTTGCGTGTGCGTACGCTGATTGGCTGTTGGTGGAGTGACTTCACTGGTTTTGTGACGAGTATGTTCGCGTTTGAGCACTGAACGGGGTGACTGGTGGACACGGTGTGATCGAGTGTGGATGTGTTGTGTTGTATGCAATATAGTGATTGATTTGTGCAGGTGTTGTTGCGTTCCACTGCGACCTTCGTTTTTTTCTACTATATAAAATTTAGCGAAATTCTCACCTGGAAACCCGCAATGATGATGCTGATTATGAAGCAGAAATGAACGCGAGCAATTATTCTTCGTCGAGGCCAAATGTCTAGCTTTTTGCTGAAGGCATGCGCCGACAGCGACACCTATAGTCACCGCTGTAACTAATAGTACAGAAAGCAACCACGCCAGCTCTGATGTCGTTATGTCGCCAGCGTCGAGAAAATGTCTTTCTGTATGAAGGAAGAAAACTCCATGAAAATAAATCAAATGAATATACAGGGTGGCCACAAAAACACTCCTTGATTTCAAATATTTATTACATGATTTATTGAGTTCATAATCAGTCGATTTGGTGGCTAAATTTACAGAAAACAACAAAGTTTCATATGAGAGATGTCATAGGCAATTAATAGGCACTCAATGTGTGTTCCTCTTGTTGCCCGGCAAGACACTCTCTCGAGTCGAGTTACAAGAGAAACAGAGATATACCCATAAGACAGAG
The DNA here is from genome assembly GCA_916048095.2 of Sacculina carcini. Taxonomy (NCBI): domain Eukaryota; kingdom Metazoa; phylum Arthropoda; class Thecostraca; family Sacculinidae; genus Sacculina; species Sacculina carcini. The sequence goes on from OU696595.1 coordinate 2,192,606, forward strand.
AAACACGTTTCAATTTTTGCCACGGTCACGTTTAAATTTTGCCAGAGTCAATGGAAAATTATCTTTATCTGCTGTCGAAGATCATCTTCAGTGATGAAGCGACCTTCCACCTCAATGGGAAGGTGAACAGGCACAATGTGGGAATATGGGGGACACAGAATCCTCATGCCACTCTTGAGATTGAACTTAACTCTCCCAAAGTGAATATTTTTTGTGCAGTAACGGAGAGGTTTATGTACGGACCGTTTTTCTTTGAAGGGTCGTCCATTACTGGCCAAACCTACCTGGAAATGTTACAGACCTGGTTGCTGCCAAGACTACAAGCTGGTGAAGGTGATGACTACATTTTTCAGCAGGACGGAGAACCGCCACACTGGTCTCGCAATTTCCGCGAATTTCTCAACAAAAACCTGCCAAACCGATGGATTGGTCGTGCTGGACAAGATGACAATGTGTTCTACGATTACACCAGATATGCTACAGAAAGTCTCGATGGAACTTGACTATCGCCTTGACATATTCCGGGCAACAAGAGGAACACACATTGAGTGTCTATGAGTGCCTATTAATTGCCTATGACATCTCTCATATGAAACTTTGTTGTTTTCTGTAAATTTAGCCACCAAAATCGACTGATTATGAACTCAATAAATCATGTAATAAATATTTGAAATCAAGGAGTGTTTTTGTGGCCACCCTGCATTATGCAATATGTAATTGACATTTTAAATTAATATGCCTAATTTTACAAAATGAATAATATATTTAATATATTTCTGATATGATACAAAAGGTTTTTTGTTACGTGAAAATAATTAAACGTATCAGAAACAAAGTGCAGCAAATATGTTTTATTTCATTTATTCTGCTATATTTCTGCGTCAAATCGCTAATTGTATAATTGCCTGTTGATCGTCTGTGCGTGCGCATGCAGGGCCCATACATCCATCTCATATAAATGTGTCAAACCCGGTCTTGTCACCTGATAGTGACCAGATCGTAGTGACCAGATCGTCCAGAAAAATCACGCCACTTGATGATAATTTTATTACCCGTTCGATGAGTAGTCTTACCGCTAAAACAATAGCAGGTAATCCAATTTCGTCCACCCGGGGAATACTAGTGAGGAAAGTATGAGGAAACTAACATCAAATAGTCGATGAGAAGCATAGTTACGCGTTTGCACTAGATCTGCCTCAGTGGTCCGTCGCACGTTGCATAAAAGAGATATGCGAACGATTCTCGACGCCACAAAGCGGATTAATACCTCAGTAGTTGTAGGCCAGTTGGAGGTTCTATATCTTTCGGGTATTGGTCTTGTTCGGTCTTATTTGTCGATTCGTTTACTTGTGTTGGGCCTTGTTATGGCTTGGTCGATCGTGTTTTGTGTTCGAGCTGTTTCGCCACTATCCTCCGTGTGTAATATTTGATATCGCATCGCATCGCTACGCTGCTGCTGTTGACAAGTACAGTGTTTACGTTTGTTCAACAAGCTGGACCGGCAGACCTCCGTGGGGGAGAGTTATTAACGTGAGCCATTGAAAAAACTAGTCTATCACAACATTCAGAAAAATAAACGTGACAACCTGGTGCCTGCGATCTAGTGCCAATTGAGGAAAACGCTACTACAGAAAGCAAGTATATACAAACTCAATTAGAAACGGGTATAATAAAAAATGGTATTAAATTTTAGGCTTAAAATGACATAAATGTGAGAAATCCTTTGATATTTTCTCAACTTCGGAAAATATATGTATGTATATATCTCTGGAATATACATGTATTAAATTATTTATAAATTCGTCTCACGTACGTCTACACAGCAAACCATCATATCCTTCTATATCGCTGTGCACCAGGCTGAGAGGTCGAGGACACACACGCACACATACACGCGTATCAACGACAATCGCCACCCGACACTGGCGACATCTGGTGGTGTTGTGTTCGTCACACGAAACACACTCTTCTTGCGGACACCCTGACTCACAGACATATTGCATTATATTAGTATAACATCCAAATATAGAAACTGACATGGACTAAAACAACGCGTATATTATAGAAACGGACAACACAATACCTTGAAGGTTAAAGGTACCAGAAAAGGACTCAAGTGACAGCTGCTACACGGGAAGAAGCCGAAGCTTATGAAAACACAGATTGCTGCCACCGCAGAACCGACCCTCTCCGCACTATGACGCCACAAGGACGGAAGACGTATTAGAGAGGGCCACCTCCCCAGAATGTATGACACAACTCATGTCTGATATCTGGTACCATCATTTGCTGCTGGGTGGACAGGAGCTGTTGTATTATATAATTCACCCAATTAAATTCTGCTCCGCCAGGTTTCGAACCACGAACCTCCCACTTGTGAGGCGGGTGCGCTATCTTCTAAAGCACGGTGTCTTGGCTAAAAATTGAATCAACCCCCCGTCCGAACTCTTTACCTTTTGACCACAGAAATGTTACAATGTATTCTACTATTGGCAAAACAATTACACGTCATTGTCTCAATAAACACAATGAGACATTCAACAAATTATCACAGACACACTAAAAATAGGCAGCTCAGTGGTTCTTAAGCTTTCTTCAGTCTTCGACTAACCTCCAGTCTTCGACTAGCCTTTGCCGTGTGAGGTTGTTTTTCGTTCGCTCCTGGTTAACCTTTCTGTTTACCGTTTACGCCCGTCGTGTTCGTGAGGCGCGCCTGACCATCCCGTGTCTGATGCTTTGTATTGTAAGCCACCCTCATTGTGTCTTCCGTCACGTACGCCTGCGTCCGATCATTTTCTATGCGTGTGTGTGGAAGTGTTTCCGTTCACGTGTGACCTCGGTCGGTCGTTACCTATGTGGGTATTAGATGCCTGCATTCGTTTCTATACGCGTCCGCGCATAGTTTCATTCGGAACTTGTCTACAGTGTGAAGCCTTTCACAGGATAACCATGGTTGCACCCACGAATGGTATTTATTGTATTAGCGACACCACTACTGATAATTTAATGTGTGGCCAAGGCGGGCACTTCCTACACCGAAAGTGTGTCAATGTAACACCGTCGTTGCTGCGACTGATCGCCAAGTCGTCAATCAGATGGCATTGCGCCACCTGTGATGATACTTTCTCGGCTAGAGCAAAGAACACTGTAACACCTGATCACACACTGCCAGCACATCCCGATAATGTTGACGCCTCATCTGAAGCCAGTCTGCCGCTGGTCCTTATGGACACAATCGATCAAAAAATTGCCGATGCGATTGGCAGTTTTAGATTTGACATCGTCAAGTCTCTCTCGAATAGACACTTTGATGCTCCCTTGTCAAACGATCCTGGCGCTGCCCTGTCATCTGTTGTTTCGTCGACTGCTGTCTCGTCGGCTACTATACCATCGGCTGCTGTCTCGTTGGCTGCTGCCCCATTGACTGCTGTACCCTTGACTGCTGTACCGAGGGCTGCTGACTCGTTGGCTTCTTTAACACCGGTTGCTGTCTCTTCAGCTGTTGTCCCGTTGGCTGTTGTTGTCAGCTGTTGTTCCGGCAGCTGCTGCCTCGTCGGCTGATGTCCCGTCGACTGCCACCTCGTCTGGCGTGGCCCCATTTGATGTCACTTTGGCTACTATCGCGTCTGCTGCTGTCCCGTCGGCCGCTAGCTCGTCTGTTGCTGCCGCTAGCTCGCGTAAGACTTTTGCTTGTGTCTTGAAAACATCGTCGAGCTCAGCCGAAATATCTAAGGCTCTCAGCTCGATCTCAGTATCGCAGGTAAATACGAACAAATCGTCTGTCGTGATCAAATGCGACACGCAAGACAGCCTGTATAAGGCACAACCTCAACTTTCTCACGCATTTCCAGGTGTCTCAATCACGCTGCCCACTTCTGATCTGACTAAAACCACTCTCACCAATGTCCCTGAAGTAATAAAGGCTGAGGAGCTTATGGATTCCATCAGCCGGAAATCCTCAACTGTCACTTCATTCGTGAAAACTGGAGAATTTTGCCTTGAGAATGTTCTTCACTCGCTCGAAATCCAAATCCAGATGTGCTGTTTTATGTACCTCTCCCGAGTGTCTAAATAAACTTTCCTACCTAGGCGACCTACCTTTCCTCCGAATGTCCCGATAAGTCGACTCGTCGTTGCAGCAGATGCATTAAGAGGAATTCAGCTTCGGATCACTCCGCTTTCTCCACTACATGCCCCTCCTTCATGAGAACTGTAGTGATATTGCGAGCATCAGTCATAGATGAAAAATGTGTCGCTAGATGTCGCAGCCAGTGTAGAACGGACGATCCCACATGACATATGATCCAAGGGGTGGCCTTGCCTTTGGCAGTGAGAGAATATTGAGCAGTGTGCGTTGGGCAGTGTGCGTTGGGCAGTCGTGGTCCCACTCCAATCGTAGTGACATATGTGTGTTTCATTGTGTATAATTTGTGTTCATTGGATTTGTGTAATATTTGGCGTGTTGTAAGCTTGAGTGGTGTTTAATAAATCGTCCACCCAAAAAAGAACCAGGGAGGAATAGGAGCATCACATAATAAACTCAAAAAACTAATTTCGTTTGACGACAGCGGAAACCCCTCACCTCCTCCTCTCATTCGTCTCACAACCCCCACTCATTAGTCAAGTGTTTTCTGCCCAAGCATAGGCCTCTTAAATTTAAGATCTGCGCGTAGTAAGTCGAATGATGTATCGGAAATTCTCTCTTACCATTCTCTGGATGTATTCGGCATTACTGAGACGTGGATTTTTGATACAGATTGTGCCGCCTTTTCAAACACCATACATCCCAACTTCTCTCTCATTCACTCAGCCAGGGAGAATAACAAAGGCGGTGGTGTTGGTGTCATTGATCGATGCCAGATATTAGATCGTCAAGTTCTTTCTCTCTCCTTTTCCCCTCTGTCTTTTGAACATGAGTCTTGCCTTTTCAACAATCCCTCAAGGGGAATATTGAAAATCAATGTTATATACAGACATGAACACCCTGGGACAACAAAGGAGTTCTTTGATGAATTCAATATCCTTGTCGATACACTAAACGCCAGGTTTGGTGATTTCTACTTAATCCTTGGTGATTTCATTTTTTGGCCGTATGCCCCGCTTATCAAGTCTACGATATCCTTCCTCTACCTCATTGACTCCTTTGTCTTTCTCTCCTACCAAATTGTACAACCCACTGTTCGCGACACATGCTTGACCTTGTAATTTGTCCGTCTGCTCTGTGGTCCTCAAACGAATCTAGTGCGCAAGTGTTAACCCTCCCATCTGATTTGAAATACACGGATCATTCTCTACTCCTGATTTCCATAAACTTTTAATGTTACGAAGCCTTACCCAAAACGAAAATGTGCCTAACACACCATGACTACTCGGTATTTGAGGAAAACTCATTCGGTTTAGCTGTCCATCACTTTGTACCACCTGATATTTTCCTTAATACGCCTCCATGCGATCTCGAAACTTACACTTACACAAGTTAATGCGCTGAAAACTTATATATTTCCTTTAAAGCACCGCCGTTCTACCACCGTGGCACATGCACTCCATGGCTCACAAGCGAGTTTATTCACACACTTTAATAACTCGAAGTTTCTACAGGATCTTTCCTGGCTTCCAGCATGCTACAATACAGCCTATTCTAAAAAAACATCTTTAGACCCACTGCAGACAAATAATTAACGCCCCATATCCGTACTACCATCTACCTACAAAATATTAGAAACCACGATTTCCCAGCAGATGTCGTCTTTTATCACGAATACTAACATTCTTGACTCCTCCCAGTCCGGATATATTCCGAATCGCTCGACTGGGACTGCCTTAATTGCTTTACATAATGATGTTATTCAGAAAATTGGCTGTAGTATTCCTATCATCCTTATACTTCTAGATATATCATTAGCATTTGTCATAGTTAACCACAAAATTTTATTAATGGATTTCACCAATATTGGCTCTGCCCACTGCCTATTGGCACTCTCTTCTATTTTCGTTTCTGTCTGATCGCTCTTTCTCGGTTAATTGCGGCTCAAAATTTTCATCGATTCTCCCTCTTCCCCGCGGTGTCCCTCAAGGTTCCAAACTCGGTCCCCTTTGTTCAATATACATCTGTTCTCTATATGTCCCATTTTTCGCAAATTCCCGATTTTCTTCAACATATACGCTGATGACATAACAATCTGCCTTCCGTATTCTCATCAAAACATTCTCCCTTCGATCGCTACTAGTGAACACCTCAAAAACTGAATTTATCCTTCATAAATCTCCTAATCTACAGGTGTATATCCCACATCTAAATTTCTAAACACATGCGAGGGACCTTGGAATTATTTTTGATACCGATTCCTCCTTCTCAAGCCAAATCTCACAAGCAGTATGAAAATGCAACTTCATTCTTTGATACCTCTATACCATCCGAAATTCTATTCACATAAAATCCGCCACTACTGGTAAATGCTTTAATTTTTCCTCATCTCAATTATTGTTCTTTCTTGTTTTATTCTCTTCCTATAAAATCAACCGCCCCATTTCAAACTATACCAGGAGTCGGCAACCTTTTTACTTAAATAGTCATTTGGAACCAACACCAATGAAAAGAAATTACTCGAAGCCACAACCCATTTTACATCATTGTATGTATTATGCATGCATTATTATGCTATGTAAAACACTATGGCATTTATGAAAATGAGATCAACGAACTGCTGCAGAGAACACATACCGTAAATGCTCTTTTTATCCGACATGCCGGATTATTTTTCAATCCCCCTGCGTATGGTGCCGGATTATAAGAACCTGCCGGATTATTAGAGCCTGTCGGATTATTTTTGGTCACTCCGCACGGTAGGATTGCGCAAAAACTGCAACACAAAAAATAGTGCACTGATAACAGGGACGAGAGAAGACGCGTATCTCCACAGTGTATTGTTCTGTGTAGTAATCGCCCATTGCTAAATAAACTGCTGCTGAACTATAACTGAATCGTGGTTGCAGCTTCAATAAGAATTTCCAGGAAGTGCCGGATTATTAGAGCCTGCAGGATTATTTTTCAACCCATACCTGAGGGTGCCGGATTATTAGAGCCTGTCGGATAAATAGAGCATTTACGATAATTTTATTTTTACATGTAACAAAAAGCATTTTACACTTGGTTGATGCTTAATTTCAAATATAATATCCGGTGTCTATTTGAATCCTCGTATTTAAGAAATAAAAATCCAAACACCACTCAATCACTCTCTCCTCACTGTACCGCCACACTTCCCCTTTGCACATGCACAAATGGAAGCACTCATACACATATGAATATATACTCATAAACGCCATTTATGTATATGAATGTATATAAATATACCCTCATACATATATGAATATACACTCATACATATATGAATATACACTCATACATATATGAATATACACTCATACACATATGAATATATACTTATGCACATGAATATACACTCATATACATATGAATAAACACTCATACACATATGAATATAAAATCATGCACATATGAATATATACATATGCACATATGAATATATACATATACACATATGAAGCAACCATTCACATAAACCGTGCAACACACACAACTGCACACTACATTTCAAAATGAACAGACTAAGTCAAAATTTAATTTTTATATAATACTCATAATTTTCCAAAGTGGCTGGGAGCCACAACAGAAGGATGAAGGGGTCACAAGTGGCTCTGGAGCCATGGGTGGCCGATGTATGAACTATACTAAACCGTAGAAGCCGTTTCATCTTCAAATGAGCCCTAGGACACCCACGTTAAACTTCCTCAACAAATTAGGCTGGCTTCACTACAGGCAAATGGTTGAAGACAAAATCAGTTTCATCACCTACAAGCTAACGTTCCGATTCTCCTGCCCCGACACTTTCGTCGCTGCTTCAATACAACAACCACTGTCACGACACGCGTCAATCAGGTTCTCTTGTCGAGTTGAGAGCCACTTCAGAATCTCGTCTATCACAATTCTAATCACAAATCTAAAAAAAGCAGCTAGATCATTCCAGTTTTCGGCCCGCCTCTTTTACACCGACTACCAAATTTCGTCAAAACAGCCGTGAATCTCAAACAGTTTTCGTCAAGACTGCGCACTCATCTGTTGAACCAGTGTGCTATTTAATCCTCGGCTGTGAATGCTGACACGACAATGTCGTATTGTGTTGATTATGCTGTCTGCACATGCGTACGAGCCTGTGTATGTGTGTGTGTGTGTATGTATGTGTGTGTGTGTATGTATGTGTGTGTGTATGTGTGTGTGTGTGTGTGTGTGTGTGTGTGTGTGTGTGTGAAATTATTGTTATGGGTTATTGTATTTACATGTATACTTGTTTTCCATGCATCTAAATCCTATACTTTGATAGCAAAAGTGGCAATACATTTCATTTCATTTATCAATGTTCGCACCCCAGTTTCAAATAAGCAGTCAGTGCTCGCACCCCCTGGATCATTTATACCTAAGAATATAAAAATACAAACGACGTAATAACAAAACATTTTTCTCTTATATTTTCAGGAAAAATATAATGCATTTGCTAAGCATATTATTAAGCATACTTTTAACCCATTATGACCTGGTGTCCAGAAAAATAGACGCTAGAAAAAACGCTATGGTGATTTTATATGACATTGTTGAATCGTAGTGCTTTAATGAGGAGTGACCAGGCTTTTTCGGATAGGGGGACTGAGGGGAGGGGGGGGGGGGGCTAAGGAAAAAGTTGTGGGGCTAAGGAAAAAGTTGTGGGGGCTTGGCTCAGCATGAAAACCTACACTCGAACGCTGATTACATACTATTATAAAAAGGGACTGGGGCACACCGATTCAGACCTCGAACTTGAACCAAAATTACAGGGCTTCATTTACAGTGGTAAGAAATTTTAATGTCCATGATTATGATTTTGGGTGGTTTGGCATATTTTTGAGGGGGCTCCTGCCCCCGCAAACCCCTAGATAGGGGGCTCCAGCCCGGCCACCTAGATACACCTAGATGTATTGATTGGCCGTGCACGCCCTGTATTTAGTAGTCCTATGGTATCCACCTCGTTTCTTACAATATATGTCCTTCAATTATGGTTCAAGTTCGAGGACTGAATCAGTGTGCCCCAGTCCCTTATTATTAGGGCTGTCGAAAGTTAATTAAGTTGCTTTTTCATCTAAAGTTCATTTTTTCATAAGATGCCTAAAACTCCATGAAAAGGTTGTATATGATAATTATTAAAAAAGTTATTAGGTTACCAAAAGTTACTTTTTCGTCGTTGGGTTACTTTTTTGGTTTTAGGTTACTTTTGCATTGTAAGGTTGATTTAGCCATATTTTTGCTATTTTGTTACTTGATCACGGGTTTTGGTAACTTTCTCCAGGCATAGAAAGTGTATAAATTAGAATAAGAGGAACAATTGGATGATATAAAAGCCCTGAAGATGAAAACATGCCATTTGTTTGGCTGTCAAAATTTTACATTTGCTTGCTTACACATGTATATTGCTTACTAAGTTTACATTTACTTGCTATTTATTGCCAATTTGTTTGCTATTGCTATTATATTCTATTCTGTGGTGCTGGCTAATGTATATGTTTTTGCATACGCTGGATTGTTTCTCTTTATATTAAGAAATTGACATGAGCCAGAGTACATGCATGGAGCGTGGGATAGTACAACGTCTGAACTCTTTATACTCGATACTGCACAGTAACACTTGTCAATATGCACGAGACAGGAAATATCGTGTTATGTTTGCAGCGTGAGACTGTGTCATTTTTTGTCCCTGCGGTCAGGGGATGAGAATATTGCCGCTATACCCGCTGCGTGTCGTAAGAGGCAACTAAAAGCCGACCCTCTGCTTCTTCCCTTCGAACAACTACTGTCAGGACCGGGGGTAGGGGGCGATAATTAAGCAGAATTGGTGCCCCCCTGTAACGGCAGCTGTCTTCTGTCCTATTCTTCTCCCCGAACTGAAAAAGTGTCATTTTCCCACGGTTTAGCTCAAGAGACGAATCAGTGCCCCCTTATAAAAATACAGTCAGCAAATTATTCTTACATATAGACGTCGGCACTCACACAGGTACTTTCAGACATATTAACGCACACACAGACACATTTCGGATTGTATTGGGATGCTTTTTGGTGTTTTGTTGTAGAAATGTCACCAAAACCTCAGAGCAGAAAAAGAGCTTTGTGGGCATTAACAAGAATTTAGCCTTTGCGAAGGGGCACAAGAATATTTTGGGTTACTTTTTCCCGAAAAGCCCCCACAACTTTTCCATAGACCCCCTCAGCCCCCCATCGGAAAAATACTGGTGCCGCCACTGTTAATGGGGGTAAAATTGTTGTGCCTTCGAGGCATAAGAACTTGCATCGGCTCTGAAACCGGGTATTTTGAAGGACAAAATATTTTGCACAAGTTGTATTTCAATGATTGTGAATTGAAGGAAGTGATGATCTCTACAAACTCAGATTACTCGTTGAGCATAGAATGATGGAATGAACCACCTGTTGAATTTTTCTCGAATGTTGATATTGTGCAAGACCTAAAACTAGTAATATAACGGATCATATATGCTGAAAGTGTTTTCTTCGCATATAATGGAATCCTGTTACTGTTAGGTGCCCAGCGTCCATAAAACTGGACAGCTCATATCTTCCAAACTATTCACTATTTTTCTGTGAAATTTACTACAAATGTTGAGTTTGCCATAAATAGGTGTTCCTGTGAAAATCACTCATCTACCTATTTTGGTTAACTTTGGACATTAATGGGTTAAAAAGAATTAGAGAAATCCTCGCACCCCCGAACATTGACAAAGGTTTTGCACTCCGTGGTGTAGTTGTTAGCATACCCGCCTAACAAGTAAGGTCCGTGGTTCAAAACCCGGAGGAGCATGATTTCTTGGGTGAATTATATAATCCAACAGTTCCTGTCCACCCAGTAGTAAATGGTATCAGATATCAGCCACGTGATGTGTGATTCATTCTGGGGAGGTGGCCCAATCTAATACGTATTTCGTCCTTGTGGCACCATAGCGTGGAGAGGGTCGGTTCCACGGTGGCAGCGAGCTGCACGGGACACACCTGTGTGTGTTCATAAGCTTCGGCTTCTTCCCGTGTAGCAGTTGTCACTTGGACCTTTAACCCCTAGGAACCAAGCTCACACCACCGGTTAAGTACCCTTAGTTTCAAGCTTACTCACATACTTATAAGCTATATAAATATAAAAATTTAAATATAGCAGCATTAAAATAAATAAATATTATCAAATATATATACATAAATAAATAATAATGAATTATAAAAAACACTGCATTATGTAGACACGCGGTAGAAATCATACCAAAGAAATTACAGGCAAAACAATATGATTAATCACAATTTTATGATAATTTTTTTACAATTATATATTTAATTGCGAAAACGGAAAATAAATTAAAACAATCAAAATCAGCAATAATTTTCGCTTCTACTTGAGAAGAAGTCTTGGTCAAAGAATTTAGTTAATAACTAACGTTTCTTTTGTTAATTTTCTCTCTTGTTCATAAATATATGAATTTTTATTTCAGTCCGCTTTATTCATTATATATTTTACAAATTGCTTACATGAACAGTATTTATATTTTCAAACTCACCGTGGTCAGTGTTGGCAAGACAAACAGAACTCAGCCACGAGAAAAAAACAAAAAACAAGCACAAGATGAAAATACAAAATTCAAGACGATTTAGCAAATTTATCATGATGCTATAATGAGGTGAAATTTGATCACTGTAAGGTACATTTTGCTGGGGGCAGGAATCAGTACAAGAACTTCATCAACTCATCATACACAGACACACACGAACACATCAACACACGCTCAGCAAAACTGACGTACCATACCACGTGAAACACACACACACACACACACACACACACATGCAGACAGACATATAAACAGACTCAGTGTAGGAAAGTGAAAGGCAGAGCTGTTCAAGCATTTCATAACACGTCTGTATGCGTGTGTGTCTATGTGTATGTACGTGTGTGTGTGTTCATAATGTTATGTACATCTTCAATCAGCTCTAGGTGTATGTGTGCGTGTGTGTGTGTGTGTCAGTGTGTGTCAGTGTATGTGACCTTATATCACCTCAAGCTCACCTCACATCACCCCAACCGCTTGAGACCTTGTACCTCTGTCTGTCTGTCTGTCTGTGTGCGTATGTCCACGTCTAATATATATGTGTACAGTGTGCACCAAAAGTCATGGTGTATGTGTATGTGTGTGCGTGTGTGTGTGTGCGCACAGCTAGTATATTGTCTTATATAATTTAAGATGGTCACTTATTTGGACAATAATACAGTTGAATAACAAGAAAATTGGACAATTAAACATTACTGAAACAGATTAATTGTATTCAAGACACACAAACACACACAAACGAACACACAAACATACAATGCAAAAGTGAAACTTGAAATGTGAAATCGCAAAATACAACAGGAATTTCAATCAGAATTGCACACAAGGGTTGTATTTTCTCTAGTGTTAAACCGGTTGTGAAATTCGCTACATTTCTGCTGCTGTTGAAAAAATGCGATGTTTGCACAATTTACTGCTCACACACACACATACATACACGTGAAGAAGTTTAGATACTAAATTAGTCAGCATCATTCTACTGGAAATAATTAGGATAAATGAAATATATTAAGCAATTGATTAAAAAAAGAATGTTCAAAAGTTTTGTACATGTATTTGGTCTGAATTTCTAAATAATTTACTGATTTTCACTTTGAAAAATAATTGTATTTGTTCAGTTGTAAATTGGAAGTTAATTACATAATCTTCCCTGGTGGAGCTTTCAAGAAAAGTATATCTTAAGGTTTAACAATAATTGTTCAATTTCCTTATCTCATGATTCCATTCTCATGACAATTTCCTTATCTCAATGATCCTTATCTCTGTTAAAGAGCAGCTCACATACTCTGCATCCTCTATCACTCTTTCTTCTTGCGTTCAGCCATTGGTTCATTGGTGAAGCTAAGTGAAGCAATTGAGCTCGTAAATGAGGTCGTCTCGTCGGTGACCCCGGTGCCAGAGGTCAAAGGTCACTCACCTCAAGCACACGCACACATACATAAGCATGCACACATACATACACAAGAGGTACCATGTGGAATACAATGCGCTAAAGTATCTGAACAAAATGAATATCCTATTAACTATGTGTTATTAGAAATAACACGCGGTAAAAAAACGAAAATAAAATGAGGAAAAAGCGAATAAAAACTAAAACAAACTATTGAAACTAAAGTAAATTTGAGACAATATGATAAATCGTTGATAAAAATAATAATTTTCAAGATTTCCAACACTTCCCAAAACAATAAACAATAATCATCTACTATATTATGCTAATTGTTTTTTTTAATTAATTTATCATGCTGTTGAACGTGTTCGATTAATATTAAATGACAAAACCTATCATAATACACTATATAGACAAGAATCATACATTTTAATTATTTATTCACTCAATATTATTAAAATCAATAAGGAGTGAAGCGACAAGAACGTTATATAAATATTACATTCATTAAATAGATATTACATGCATTATATAAATATTATATGCATGCTATAAATATCACATGCATGCTATAAATATTAAATGCATTATCTAAATATCACATGCATGATATAAATATTAAATGCATTATCTAAATATCACATGCATGATATAAATATTGCATGTATTATATAAATATTGCATGTATTATATAAATATTACATGCATTATATAAATAGTACATGCATGATATACATATCACATGCATTAGATAAATATTACATGCATTATATAAATATTACATGCAAATAAATGCATATATGCATTATATAAATGAATATAAATGCAAATATGCATGCATGCATATGCATGCATGATATAAATATTACATGTATTATATAAATATTGCATGCATTATATAAATATTGCATGCATTATATAAATATTGCATGCATTATATAAATATTGCATGCATTATATAAATATTGCATGCATTATATAAATATTGCATGCATTATATAAATATTACATGCATTATATAAATATTGCATGCATTATATAAATATTGCATGCATTATATAAATATTGCATGCATTATATAAATATTGCATGCATTATATAAATATTGCATGCATTATATAAATATTGCATGCATTATATAAATATTGCATGCATTATATAAATATTGCATGCATTATATAAATATTGCATGCATTATATAAATATTGCATGCATTATATAAATATTGCATGCAACTGCAATCTCCATGCATCATCTTGATCATCAACAAATATCTAGAGATTAGAGTAAAAGATTGGTGATTTATTCAAGCTTATTACCCGGCGGTAATTGTATTAAGATATAGATAATTTTATTATTTAAATCCACTAATAAAACAAATACACTCTTATAAAAAAAACTTTATAATTTGACAGAAAAAAAACACTGAAAATTTGTACAACTGCATGTATTACCACATATCAAAGCAAAAAAACACACACACACACACAAGCACACACTGAAACACGGAGACACAGAAATGAAATAATAACCGATAGATGGCGCTACTTGTCAGCTACTCGTAAATATCATTTCTGTCGCCGATATAGCGCACAATATCCGAGGGTTTCATCAATTTCTCAGTGTCCATGTCCGGTATTTCAAATTCTATCGCAAAACACGCACATATATATATATATATATATATATAAATCAATTGATTTTCGTATATACATCTTCAAATAAACTATCAACAATTATTCGTATACATATTGACAACATTAAAATTTAGCAATACTAGCAATATTTCCTATATAAACATGTATCGTATATTAATTCATTTTAGTAAACACATGTGTATATATTATGTGCATGTCAGTATATATGTATGTTTGGTGATTGTGTCAATATATCAGTGTGTCATTGTGACAATGTTTCAGTGTGTTATTGTGACAATGTGTCATTTAGTCAATGTATCAATGTGTCACTTACTGACCAAACTCTTCCTCGATGGCCATGACCACTTCAACATGATCAAGGGAGTCCAGCCCCAGATCCTTCATGAAATGTGAATCGCGAGTCAACTAACACACACACACAGACACACACACACACATCAAATCACCTCCATTATGACTAGGGCTGTCAAAAGTTAATAAAGTTACTTTTTCACCTAAAGGTCACTTTTTCATAAGCTACCTAAAACTGCATGAAAAAGTTGTGTACTATAATTATTAAAAAAGTTATCAGGTTACCAAAAGTTACTTTTTCATCGTTAGGTTACTTTTTTGCTTTTAAGGTTACTTTTTTATCGTCAGGTTACCTTTTGTTATTTTTCTTGTTATTAGGTAAGTTTACCACGAAGTTTGGTGACTTTTTGCAGATAAGAGACACAAAAACGGTATATATGAGGATAAATAGGAGAAGAGGTGGAATATTAGGTCTGAAGATCCAGAAATGTCAAACATTTCTGCTCTTAGGATTTAGCAATTGGTATCCATCCTAATATCCGTGCTACTTGATATTTATACGTTTTTGGGTACGCAGGATAGTGTAATTCCATTTTAGGAAATGTCCACGAACCGGAGGTTGTCGTGAGATGTTTGGAGCGTGGTATAGTACTATGTGTGAGCTCTCTATACCAGATACTGCACTGTAGCACTTGACAGTACGTATTTACTTGAACAGGAATTTGCACGTGATTTTCAGGGCGTGAGATAGCGCCATTATCCCACGTTTGACATATGGGAGGACGGGGGGCATTCACACATGCAGTGTTTACGCTCACACTAATATACAAGCTGTAGTACGTGCTATTTGATAAAAAGTTTCATAGAAAATATATAAAGAAAATTATTGCGACCATTACTAAAAATATTTACATTTGCAATTAGTGTATTTCGCATTTGTATTATCTTTCCACTTTAAATTATATTTTGATGGTTATGCTCCTTTTTGCGATGTTAGCTAAATGATGTTAAGTCACTTTTGGTTGTTTTTTGTAAAAATGGTACCAGATCGGAGAGGGTGGAAAAGTAGTACCAACTCGGAAAGATGATAAAACAGAAGGACTGGTGTATTTTCTTCCTTCAGAACTGCAAACAGAAATTCACCTTTTTTGAAGGTTATTTTTACGAATGTTAGGTTATTTTTATGTTACTTTTTACAGGTTATTATGTTACTTTATATGTTCACAAACAAACAACAAACAAACCGTATACTTCATATAGCGCACTAATCAGCAAAGGCGTGATAAACATGTGATAAAACGATACAAAAGTGATAATAACATTAAAACTCATAGGTTATTTTTAGGTTACTTTTTCTCGAAAATAAAGTTACTTTTTCTGATTTTTAGGTTACTTTTTTGACAGCCCTAATTATGACATTAATACACAGCCAGATTGTTATATTGCAAAATATCATTATTTATAGACAAAATAATAAATTTTCTCGCTCGTTACGTGTGTGTGTATGTGTCAGTGTCAAAATTATAATAAGAAAACAGTAGGAGTACAAAATTAAATTATAAGTAAGAAATAATGTGAAAATATACAGTGCCGGCAAAATAAATATTTACATCTCGGTGGCAAATAACTGTACATAAGATACCCGTGTTCAATGCATCACTTGTCTAGTTGGCAATATTTAATTGTGAGCGTAATAAACACTTGATACTAACTCTATACGTGCTAAAGAAACGATAATCACATATTCAGCCTTCAGGAGATATATTTATTCGTGTAGTGGAGGTTATTGTGTTTATTTGGAGCTGGTATGTAACATTTCTAATTTAACATAGTTTCATAAGTGCTCAATTTTTATCAGGCTGCATATATTGAGCCGAAAAAAGTCGGTTATTGCAGAAAAAGCACATGATTTGGCTCTGCTAGAAAATGGCTACTCTGTGATTGCTGTGGCTAAATATCTTGGGGTATCTAGGAGAGCAGTATACCAGCTGAAGCGTAATGTAGCAGAACTAACATCTGGAACGGTACCACAGATACATATTGGTTCTGGAGCATCCAAAAAGACAACGCCAAAGAAGCTCCTGGGTCGTGAAATTATGTCCAATTTATCCTTTTGGATGCTCCAGAACCAGCACCATTTTCTAGCAGAGCCAAATCACGTGCTTTTTCTGCAATAACCGACATTTTCGGCTCAATATATGCAGCCTGATGAAAATTGAGCACTTATGAAACTATGTTAAATTAGAAATGTTACATACCAGCTCCAAGCCAACACAATAACCTCCACTACACGAATAAATATATCTCCTGAAAGCTGAATATGTGATTATCGTTTATTTAGCACGTATAGAGTTAGTATCAAGTGTTTATTACGCTCACAATCAAATATTGCCAACTAGACAAGTGATGCATTGAACAGGGGTATCTTATGTACAGTTATTTGCCACCGAGATGTAAATATTTATTTTGCCGGCGCTGTAACGAATTAATACCAAATAAATGATAAATTACACGAATTAACAACAATAAATTGTGCAATAATTAACTATCCACAGAATTAACCATAAATTGGCAATAAATTGTGGAATTAATTGAATTTAGTAATATAATTTGTAATTTTTAGCATTAGAATGCGTCAACAATTAAGTGACTATTATTAATAATATTATAAATCCACGGACTTTTTCGGCGTCTATTTTATCGTAGAGCCGCAGCACGAGCATCACTCGCTGCTCAATCAAGTCCAGTGTGAGCGGAGCAGAAATAGAGAAGCAACGAACACGAGTATCGCCGTTACCTACACACCGAGTACTGGAAGCAACAAGCTAACACACACACACACACAGAGAGAGACAAATAGAAAACATTGTGTGATGAGCAGAAAAAACACAAAAGCAATACCAACTAAATTACTATATTAATAAATAAAAAAATAATAATAATGGCAGATTAAAAGCAAAAATAATTGCCTTGGTTAATCGGTACGTTATTTTATTGTCTGATTCTCATTGATATTGGTGTATATATATATGTCTTACCTCATATTCAATACTACTGGTCCTGTTTGATGAACACTTTTGTGGCATGGCCCTTCTATCCGGAAAAATTGAAATAGACTGGCGGTATAACAGACTATGATAGACACAAGTGGATCCGTTGGTGATAGAAAAACCCAGGACAGATTCGAACCAAAGACCGCTGGCTCAAAAACTCCCCCTACCAAATCTGGACTATTTCAAAAGCTGAATTACGCACGCATTCATAGGTTTTGGTTGCCAGCGATCAAAACCTAGGCCAAGCTAGAATGCGGCTAAACAAATTAATCGAAAATAATTTATTCTGGTTGAATACTTTTTTAAAGCAAAAACAATACGAAAGCAGCACAACTTAAAAAATACCTACCAAACTGGGGAAGTTGCGGGGTTTTTCAGGACAAGCAAGAAGCCCCACTGAAGGTATCCTTGATAGAGTTCTGCAGGCAGGAAAATTCCGACTGCCAACGGCAACGGAACTCAAAACTCCCCGAGAAGCGCAAGCTCGATAGAATGAAACGATTGACATTTTCAAGTGCAACGACACACAGCAAACAAAAGCATTCAACACTCGAGTCGCAAAACGTGCGCGTGATACCTCGAAAATCTACTGAAGCGACGCACAAGCTGCAAAAGGGGCACAAATCAACTAAATTGTATATATAGAGATAATTCAACCTATTTGAACATTTTAATTGTACATATATATATAGATAAAAAATTACGATGATATTGAAAAACCACCCGTAATATTTTGCTTTCAAATTATCAGATGGATAAAATAAGCATGTTTATTACTAGAGTTGGGAATTTTATGTTATAATTTTTGGCGTTTTATGTTTTATTATGTGACGAAGAATGCCAAAATATGCTGTCAAAAGTCCTAAAATGTGTTATTAAATTTTAATATAATGTATGAACTTAGGACTCTTTCATTGATTTGCATTTTATGCATGTATCCAGCGACATTTCCTTAGAGAGCCACCATTTGAGAGGAGGAATGTTCATACTACGTGGTAGAAGCTTCACTTTGATTGGACCCTACGATAAGGCAGAGGTGCAAAGGCGGCACCAAAGT
The DNA here is from genome assembly GCA_916048095.2 of Sacculina carcini. Classification (NCBI taxonomy): domain Eukaryota; kingdom Metazoa; phylum Arthropoda; class Thecostraca; family Sacculinidae; genus Sacculina; species Sacculina carcini. The sequence continues at coordinate 2,211,761 of OU696595.1, forward strand.
TCCTCCGGGGGGGAGAGGTTCGAGGAAGGCTAAGGAAAATATGTGCGGCCTTTAGAAACCACACTCGAAATGTTCATGGAAGAGGTGGCACTGTAGTGGTGTCATTTTTGGACTTTTGCTTCGAGGCGCAATGACCCCAAAATTCGATTCTGCATGTGTAGTTGATATGATGTTTTTCGAGTGAGCAGCCGATTTGTTGTATCGATCGAGCTGCGACTTGTGACCAGCGGACACGTTTTTCTCACATGCAACACAACACATTCTCTTCATATCAGACATGTTTTTTCCGGGAAAATTCGACTTCACATCATTCCTTCATTCCTTCAACCTTTTTGAGCGTGGCAGTACAGACGCCTTTTCAGCAATTTGTGTTAATTCCGGAAAATTGAATTATGAAGTACATGTATGCGTGATCCTATCTTCCCAACAAGCCAATGACACGTGTACCTAGCTTGGAGCGATTTGATCACACCAATTAAACCACAACCATAACCCATACTGTAGATAACCCATACTGTAGATAAGGGTATAACTCCGTGCGACGTTCATAGTGTACGGACTTGAGAAGCTATCAGGAACGTTGCTATATTTCCATTGTTAACATTGCTGGCGTTAATATTGTACATTTATGCAGTGTTTGAGTGTATCATAACATGTTGAATCCGTGATCTGTGTAATTACAATTATTAACAAAATAGATTAATTCCGGGCGCAACCTACATAATTACAAATTTGAACAGTATTTTTAGTGAAAATGGCATTTCATATTATATTTGCTATAAAACGGCATTTTATGTGAAATAATATTTTTTGTGTGATCACATGAAATTCCCAACTCTATTTATTACATATACTGTGGTTTTGTGATATTATTGTTGTTCATGCGGAGTCACGTAGACATGAAGGCACGTAGTGCCACAATGATGCACTGCGGTGGTACTGTATTGCGAGTGTGAAACTGTGTGTATATGTCCAATGTATATGTTATTGTATGTATTATCAATGTAAAAACATTTGTGTACACTGTGGTCAATAAACTCTCTTTCTCTCTCTCTCTGTCTCTCTGTGTGAGTGTCAGTGGACACAAGTTACGTTGTACGTTCGTTCACCCTTCACTGTGTAATACATTCATTCGCTCATCAACCACGCCAGTGTTTGCATACGCCGTGCTGCTACAAGTGGTGACCCCGATTTTCTTCGAACGAATTTTTCAGTGATCCAAACGAGATTAACTTCTTGTCAACAGCCATCATGCCGGATGAAAAAGCGGATGTTTTTGCGCTCCAGTTCGCGTCGAATTGCCAGCTTTCGATGAGATCGACATTGACACATGGCTGTTAATGTGCGACAACCTGCTTGAAGACGGAGGCATTTCTACGCAGACAACAAAGTTCCGCAGAGTTCTCGCGAAACTGCTACCTTCTCAACCTGCTAACTCACATCTTCTCCGACTTGTAAGAGACATTGTGTCTCAATCACCTCTTGCTTCAGACTGCTACGATCTTTTGGAGCGCAGATTGAGGAACAGACTTCAGCTCACCTCTGCGGAGCGTTTCAAACGATTTGAGAGCCCTCCAAGACAGCGCGGCTAAAAAAACCATCACAGTTATTTGAGGATCTTGCCATTCTTTACCCAGACGACAGGTGCTACCGAAACTCTACCGGTATCGTCGGTTGCCACTGGCTCTGAAGGACGCAGTGGATGCATAATTGGATCGTCAGGTGACGGCGGGTATTTTGAAACCAGTGAAAACATCAAAGTGGGCGGCACCTTTGGTAGCAGTTCGGAAAGCCGACGGAAAATCGGTAAGACTGTGCCGCAACTTCAACTTGACGGCAAACAAGGCTACACAAATCCACCAGTACCCTTTGCCGAGAGTGGAGGATTTGATTACCAAGTTAGCGGGAGGAAAACTGTCTCCAGGTGCCCATAGACGAGACAAGCCAGCAGTACACAGTGTTCAACACGCATCGTGGTCTATTTGCGGCAACGAGGTTGGTGTTTCGGATATCATCAGCACCAGCGATCTTTCAGAAACATTTGGAGGAAATTTTTGGTGACATGAACTGTGTTGCTGTGTTTCTGGACGATATTTGTGTGACAGGCAAGACGGAGAAGGAACATCGAGAGAATGTCCGAGAAGTTCTGCGGAGACTGGCCAGCGAGGGTGTGAAGATCAACACGGACAAATGTCAGTGGGCGGTCGCGTCGGTCACTTACTTGGGCTATCGGGTGAGTGTAAGAGGGGTAGAACCGCTAAATGGAGAAAGTCGCGACAGTCCAGAGAGCTCCGGTGCCAACTAATGTGCGACAGTTCAATTCGTATCTTGGCTTGCTCACACACTACAGTAAGTTTCTTCCAATACTGGCACATACTGCAGCACCAATATACCAGCTGCTAAAGAAGGACGTGAAGTGGTGATGGGGAAGCGGAAAGATGCGCGCGTTTATGATATCAAGGAGCTTCTTTGTTCGGTGACGTGTATGGCCCATTTTGACGGCACTCTTCCTGTGGTAGAGGCCGCCGATGCTTCATCAGTCGGAGTTGGAGCGGTGATGTCCGAAGTGTCGGTGTTGTGAAGGAAGGCGGGGAGCGTCCGGTGCGGTTTGCGTCGAGGTCGTTATCAGCAGCCGAGCGCAACTATAGCCAGCTGGAAAGGGAAGCCCTGGGTGTGGTATTTGCGTTGACGAAATTTCACCAATGTGTGTGCGGAAGGTCATTCACCGTAACAACAGACCACCGACCCATATTGGCTTTGTTGTCAAACCAGAATCCTCTGCCAGACGCAATGTCACCCAGAGTGTTGAGGCGGCGGTTGACGCTGTCCGCGTACTCGTTTGAGTTGAAGAACGTCCCTGGTCAAAGAAATGGGCACTGTGACGCCTTTTCAAGACTTACATTGCCGGAGTCGCCGAGGGAGGTGCCACAACCAGGTGATGTCGTGCATCTTCTTTCAGAAGTGGATACCAGGTTGGTACGAGTACGCGATGTTTGCACATGCACACGGAAGGATGCAGTGTTGGCCACAGTGGTCAACTATATGTTACATGGATGTCCGGATAGAATTCGTGGTGAGTTTCAGTCGTTCTACGCAAGAGGAGACGAGCTGTCTGTCGATCACGGGCGCCTTCTGTGGGGCTGTCGCCTGGTAATACCTGAGGGAGGACGCATATTGTTGCTCAACCTTCTCCACAACGGTCATCCGGGGGTGGTGATCATGAAGACACTGGCGAGATCGCTGGTGTGGTGGCCTGAATTGGATCAGACGATCGATGAACGTGTGCGGTCGTGCGACACTTTTCAGAGATATCGGTCAAGAGGTCCTTCTGTTCCAGAGCGCTCATGGGCTCCATCTTCCGGTCCGTGGCAGCGAATTTATCTCGATTTTGCCGGACCTGTCGATGGCAAGATGCTGCTGATCGTGGTTGACGCCTACAGCAAGTATCCATAACTTTTTATTTGTGGTTCTACTTCTAACGCATGTGTCATTGATCAGTTGCGAACAGCGTTTGCTGCTCATGGACTGCCGGAAGTAGTCTGTCAATATCACTTGCTTCAACAGTGTGGAAATGTCGTCATTTCTGTCGATGAATGGAATCAAGCGGCGATTTTCACCACCCAGACATCCGTCGTCGAACGGCCTCGCTGAATTGATGGTTAAAAATGTGATAACTGGTCTCAAAAAGCAGATACCGGCGCCTTTTCATGTAAGATTGCGTCGATGGCTGTTAAGCTACCGCAATATTCTTCACGATGTGACCGGGAAATCACCGGCCGAGATGGTATTCAAGCGTCGACCGACAAGCGTCAGCTGGGCAAAACCAGAGTCATGAGAGCGGCGTGTGTCCGGAGGTCGTCACTTTCAGCCGGATGACCCTGTCTACGTGACCAACATACCGGGTAGCAGCACTACATAGACTCCAGCAAGGATGGTGTTTGTGAATGGATTACTAGTGCACGTGCGGCCTGCTGACAATCGTGAGTTCATTCGCCACGCCGACCATATGCGTGCAAGATATGTCGCTGTAAGCGAGGTACCGGAGCGTGCTGAAATGGATGCTCAGGAGCCGGTGGCTGATTATGGAACAGAACGTGCCGGTGTTCAGGTAGCTGAGGGCGGTGAATTGACGTGGGAGGAGGTGAGCGTGCAACCGGAGAGGATTGCGGAGACAGACGAGAGGGCTGTGGAGACGGTCGAGAACGAAATAGGAGCACAGACGGAGACGGCGTATTCTTCACCGGTGCCACGCAGATCACAGCGCATTCGTAAGAAGCCGGGTCAAAGACTATATGTAAGTTGGATGCGTGTGTTGGATGCATGTGTGCGCGATGTTTTATGTTGTAGTGTGTGCGTACTGTCAGGGGGGCAGTTGTAGAAGGGGTGAGTGTATTTGTATTTGATCCATTTGTATCTGGTGGCGTATTGTGATTGCATGGACATGCGTGTGTATGTGTGTGTGTGTGTGTTTTCGTGAGTCGTGCGCTGTTGTATATTGTGAGTCTTACACATGTGTGTATGTATGTGCGTATTTGCTGACCTGTTCTGCGGAGTGTTTGATTAGCATGTGTGTGTGTGTGTGTGCGTATGTATGTGTGTATGTGTGTGTGCGACTGTGTGTGTGTTTGTACAATATGCTGAGAGGAGTTGGGTGCGGCGGCACTGAAACAGCAGGAAGTCTGGCTGGAGAAGGGCGGCAGTGCTAATGGGGGTGTATCGCGGGGTTGTTGTGTTGCTGGTGGTGTTTGGTGTGGCGAGCGCAGGATATGGAGAGTTGAATTGGTGTGGTGTTGAGGCGTTTAGTTCCCTTGTGTTTCATTCTAGAATTATACGTTCCCAATTTGTGTTTTTTTTCTCCTTACAACCACACGTATATAATGAATTTTTCCTTAGTTGGCATTTGATATTGTGGGGGCAAACATTAGTTTTGGATAGGTCACGTTGTGTATCAGAACCGCGATTTTGGAAGTTCGTTGAGTCTTTTATTCGTTATAGTGAGGTTTCGGTGTAGTTTCAACTAAAGGGGAGGAGTTGGACTATATTAGAATTGCTTCAATACAGTACCTTTTCGAAAACACCAATTCGAAAACACTAAAATTTATTACAGACAGGCGCGCGCAGGCATCACTGCCCCACGCGCGCCTACAGGACGTCACAACACGACCGCACCACAAACACGACTCCCCAAACACGACTCTACGCTCACACCGTCACACACGGGAACACACACACGCGCACACACACACACACATACACACACACACACACACACACACACACACACACACACACACACACACACACACACACACACACACACACACACACACACACACACACACACACACACACACACACAAACACATGTATAAAAACACAGTAAACGACATGAGCGCAAACGCTAATCACACACACACACACACACACACACTAAACCATACACACTCCAACGCGCTCACACACTCTCTCTCTCTCTCGCTCACAATTCATAATCAAACCACACCTTCAACTGTTTTCAAAGAAACATAAACGAACTAAAGAACATACATAAAAACGCAAACCAAACAACCAAAATCAAGCAAACCCGACGACGGCCTCCACCAGACGCACACACCGTGGCTGCGGCGAAGCACAACACGGCAGGCCCCAGCGTCCACCGCGCTCCAGCCTCGCCCGTGCTCTTCAGTGCTTCGCCGCAGTCTGCCGTCTTCTTTATCACCAGATGCCGCGACAGGGCACAACACCTCGAACTCAGAGGCACTATGCTGCCGTCGACTCCAGTGCTTTTCAGCACCCTGCCGCAAACAGCCAGGACGTCACAGTTTACGCAGGCCACGCCGTCTTCGTAGATCGATGTTTTTCCTCCGGCTTCAGCAGTACCGTTCACTCACATGCCCTCCGGCACCAGCAGCCTCCACCAGCAAACTTCCAGCTGCCCGGCCACGTGTCCAACAACAGTGCAGGCGGGACTACGAGCAACCCTCGGCCACAACTCACCCGCAGCCTCCTGCCGGCACCATGCTCTACTGCCGTCCCCCTGCACACCAACCTGACACTCCACCGAGAACCTCCACCACGTCTTCCAGGTCACTGCTAATACTGGAAGGCACTGTCTCCGCTGCTGAAACCGGTTCGCAAAAAAACAATACTTCCAAAACAAAAAGAGCCGAAATAGCTTGTAGCCGGAATTCAAAAACACTAAAATTCATTACAGACAGCAACAACAACAACAACAACATATATTTAATATAGCGCACAAATTTATACACAGGCGCGAAAAAGACAACTGACAGGAACATCACAGCGAGCAGGGAGTAGGCACAAATCGAAAAATGAAAACACGTTTGCAAATTGGAACATGCTAGATGGCCGTTGGCTATCAGATAGCTCATCCGCCCTTGAAACAGGTTTGGTTTTTTTTCCTGTCGGGTGTCCAGCCACCCTCCTAACTGCAGAACAGTGGGGGAGCCGGTTTAGTCGCCGACGACTCGACCATGAATCTGGTTCTACTGGAATTACACGGTTACCAGTAGCAGGGCGAATCCTGACTAGACAACGTTCGCGTGGGCAGTGATCCCCGCGCGCACCTACAGGACGTCACAACACGACCGCATCACTAACACGACTCCCCAAAAACGACTCTACGCTCACACCGTGACACACGGGAGCACACACGGACACACACACACACACACACACGCACTCACCATCCTCACACCTACCACAACAACGAATCAGCGGCGAGCCGGTCACTCGCTCACCGCCGCGGGGCATGAACAATTCACAGCGTGACACTCATACACACATACAAACACAAACACAGTAAACGACACGAACGCAAACGTGAATCACACACACACACACACACACACACACACACACACACACACACACACACACACACACACACACACACACACACACACACACACACACACACACACACACACACACACACACACACACACACACACACACACACACACACACACACACACACACACACACACACACACACACACACACACACACACACACACACACACACACACACACACACACACACACACACACACACACACACACACACACACACACACACACACACACACACACACACACACACACACACACACACACACACACACACACACACACACACACACACACACACACACAAACAAACTAAACCATACACACTCCAACGCGCTCACACACACTCTCTCTCGCTCACAATTCATAATCAAACCAGTTTGAAAAAAAAACATCGTTTCTTTACGTGGCATCTATAGGCCAACGTCGTTCGAAAAAAGCCAAGTTGGCCTTAAAAGGCCAAACATGGCAGCCCTATATTGTCCGGCAGCTTTGCGTTTGTCATGTTTCGCCATTTACTGCGCTTTTGTCCCTATCGTGGATGCTGGTGTTTCATGCAGTAACCAATAACAACAACAACAACAATATTGTTGGTTCACTATGTCGTTCAGGTATGCAAGTCTTAATTTGTAATATTTGACTCTCACAGGCGTTACGATTGGGCGGGGCGTTTCTACTCAAGGTCATATAAACGGGTCTTATCATTTTTGATGGTCACTTTTCGGTCTGTGTGTTAGGCTAGAATCTGTCTTGAGGTGTTCGTTTTTTGGCTACGGTTGTTCTGGGTTCTGGTTCTGGTTCGGCTTGTTCTGGTTTTGTTATTTTAAGATACAATCTTAGTTATTATTGTGTCTGCGGAACAGTACAGATGTGGCGTATCGTGTATTGTGTACTCATTACTCTCACTTCTCAGCTCACTTACTCGGTTTCACTTGTCAATGTCACCGCCTAGTCAACTGTACGCATGTATGTCTATGAGTGTGAATGTGTGCCAAGTCTAAATGTACCTGGTTTGTATGCTCGTCTGTAGCCTCCAGGCGGGACTTTGCTTGATCATGTGAAGAGTGTATGTTTATTGTGTGTTACACATATGTGTATGCTGATCGTTACTCGAAGCGGATGTGTGGGAGAACCATTCGATTTTTTTTCTCAATGGATACTGTCGGTGTTGGGACCGAAGAAGTGGATGATGGTTGTCAACAGATATACCCTGGAGTGTGCCCAGATTGTAACACTAAGGTAAAACAGACTGATGCTGCATTATTGTGTGGATTATGTGATATCTGGCACCACATTAAGTGTGAGGACGTTACTACTGAGGTGTACAAATTACTCAGGAGAAAATGTGACAGATTGCTTCATAGGTATTGCGAGAAATTTGATGTAGCCAGAAAGATATTGCCCAGTATTACCAGACTTGACAAGAAAATGAGCCAATTGGAATCTAGAATGAGCAAAGTGGAGGAGTATGCAAATGAGAATATTGGCGACCTTGTGAGTGAGATGGGGAAGTTGAAAGAGAGAAACTATGCTACGCAGGGTGACACCAACAAGGATATTGTTGAAATCAAGAGCGGTATTGAGGGGATCAGGCCCAACAACAATCAAATTGAATGTCGTTTGGGTACTATTGAGACCAAGGAAACATCAGTAACAAGCAAACTGGAAGAGTTGTGGAACGTGAAAAGGGAGTTCAAAGACCGCCTAGAAGAAATCGTATTCCATGGTGTCGAGTCGTATTTTGAACGGTCTCAAGAGACCAAAGAGAGCTTCAGAAATGTATTGAAGCCTGTTGTTGACAAATATTCTGAAATGCTGGACCAAGTGGTGCAAGCTAAGGTAAATGAAGATGTTGAACAGGGACATGGCGCACCTAGCCCGCAGTTATCACGTAATGTGTTTACGACATCAAGCGGGAGGATGAAAGGAAGAATAATCTAATGCTCTATAATTTGCAGGAAACAGCAGTAGAAGAAGCACAATTGAAAGCTAATGACATAAAAGGTTTCCTAGAAATTGTCGAAATCTGTCAAGTGCCCATTTCTGAGGATGATATCATTGATTACCGAATTATAGGAAAGAGACACACTGGCGCTGTAAATATAAGTGCTAGACATAATATTAGACCTGTTTTAATCAAGTTGGTTTCTCATGAAAAGAAAAGACAATTGCTTTCAAGACTTCACTCATGGAGTTTATATCAGAATGAAAACAGAGGCCCAGCAGACAATAAATCGTATGTGAATATTGACCATGATATGAACAAATAACGTAGAACAGAAAATAGCCCTGATAGTGAGTGCAAAAATGAATGCAATGCTTGAATGCCACTCTGCCTCCAGAAGCGCAGGTGCGGTGGGTAGTCAGGAGTCCACCTTGGAACATGAGAATAGAGGAAATCATGCTGCAAACCCAGAAGAATCTAAATCTACCAGTGTTCATCCAAACGTGAACACAAAAAATGGTATTCAATTTGCCTTGTCTAGCAGATCCAAGTGTAAAAAATGTGATCTGAACACAAAGGAGAAGTCAGAATGTTCAAATATGTGTATAATAGCAAGTTGAAGAAATTCTCACAGTTTTAGTATCATGTGCCTTGTATTGTTTAAACGTTTGAGACCGCCCGATTGGCATCTAGTGTTATTTCTACTACTGCTGATATTCAGGGGTTTGATGAAATGAGTGACCAATTACGCAACAAAGTCCGGTTATTAATTTATGGGTGCAGCTTAAGACGGGAGGAACTGCTAAATAAGGACCAGTTTGGCAATAAAATGAACAAGTCTGATAAAACTGATCAACCAAAGGTGAATCAAATACGCGGCCAATCTAGCTCTGTCCTTGAAGAATTAACTAATACAGTCACTAGTAGATTGAATTTGTCGAATATAAAGATAGTGTATACAAATGCAGGTACTCTGACTACTAATGAATTGACTGGGCTTAAGGCGAGAATTCCAACACTTAGGCCGCATGTCATAGCCATCACTGACGTCAGGCCGAAACACTTCAAAGAAAGGTCCGAACACGATTTTCAACTAGAGATCTTCATCGTTTTTGCTGCGATTTAGAACCTGGAAATGGAAGGGGTATAATCAAATACATTCATGAGTCACTAAGTTTCGCAAGTCAATGCGCTACCATTGCTTGCTTGGAGGTACAGTTAAAGGGGGGAGATAAATTATTATTTGGATGTATGTATACAAATCCTAACTCAACTGATGACAATAACGAAGCTCTTGACAACCTCATCTGTTCTATAATGAAATATATATGTTCTATAAGGAAACTATAATGCTATGCGTCAAGTTCTCGAGGAGTCGAGTTGGTTTGCTTAACTTTGATGAAACAGTACGTGATCTCAGCGTGAATGATATATGGGATCTAATTAAAGGCAATATCCTCAAATTACGAGATGAGTTTGTTCCAACATTAGTATGTGGAGGTAGGCTTAACTGGAAGCATGGATTTTCCATATCAGATGAGTTGAAATCATTGATGAAGAGTGAAGATCGTGCCCATCGCAAATGGATGGCACACCGCTACCGAGATGATGCGGACACATACAGACTGGAATTTTGCAAATTGAGATACAAATGTCAGCAAACTAGCCGCAAAGAGAAGCGCATATATGAATTAGGAATTGCAAAAAAACAAAGTACCAACCCAAAGCTTTTTGGAAGTTCTCGAAGAATAAACTTAAAACAAGGAATGGAATACCACCCTTATTGTCAAACCATGAAAATCCTCATATTCTCTGTCATGATGATTTAGGGAAGGCTGAGATATTACAACCACAATTCGTCTCTGTATTTACCAGTGAGCCAGTCGGTCCTGTTCCTCAGCCAACATTGTACAGTAGTAATTATATTGAGCCACCCGTTATTTCGCATGATAATGTACTGGGCAAGTTGTCATCTCTCGATGTGAGCAAAAGTTGTGGTCCTGATGAGATTCGTCCTAGACTTATCAGTGAGCTGTCCTATTACCTGGCGAAACCCATAGCATTTCTCTTCAGTAAGAGTATTGACACGGGGAAAATACCACAAGATTGGAAGAAGGCTCTAATATCACCCATCTACAAAAAAGGGTCCAATAGTTTGCAAAATCCTAGAGACTTTTTTCCGTGAATCTATGATGGACCACCTTCTGAGCAACAAATCTCCTTACCATACACAATATGGATTCATTCGTGGGCGGTCAACGATCCTCCAGTTATTGCACTTCACTGACTATTGCTCTGAGATTATGGCTGCAGGTGGAGTGTTAGATGCAGTATATTTGGTTTACGCTAAGGTTTGACTTATGTTTGACATTTGACTCTGTCCCATACCGTCACCTGCTGACTAAGCTTGAAACCTGTGGTATCAGAGTGAAGACCTTACATTGGATGTAAGAAGTTCTTACTGGGAGATCTCGATCGGTCGTTGTTAATGGCAAGAAGTCCTCAAGTGCTCCTGTGGCGAGTGGAGTCCCACAGGGCAGTGTGCTTGGACCGGTACTCTTCATAATATATGTAAACTATCTTCCGGATACTGTGAGCTCCAATCTATATATGTTTGCTGATGATTCCAAAATAGTACGACATATAACGAAGCCTAATGATGCCCAAAAGCTGCAACACGACATTGACAGAATTCAGGAGTGGTCTCATCTCTGGCTTTTAAATTCTAACCCTGATAAATGCAAAGTGTTATCCTTCGGCATGATTAAAAACATGGTGTGTGCTCAACGCTACAATATATATGGACAAGAACTCGAACACGTGAAAATTGAAAAAGATCTGGGTGTGATGGTTGACTCCACACTCAAACTTGAAGAACATATTCTCAAAAAGATAAAGATGGCCAATTCTATGATGGGTCTAATCCGGCGAATCTTCTCATATCTAAGTTCTAGTATGTTTATGCCACTACACAAAGGACACACTTAGAGTACGCTCAAGCCGTCTGGTCACCAAGATACGAAAGGCTTGTAAATCAACTTGAAGAAGTTCAAATTAGAGCAACCAAATTAGTCGATGGACTAAAACACCTGGTTTATTCTGAACGGCTGAAATATCTCAATCTGCCCACCTTGAAGTTCAGAACACACAGAGGCGACATGATAGAGATATGGAAACACTTCAATGTATACAATTTTCAATTTTCTGCTGATATGCATAAATGAATCAAATTTCTGGAAAATAGCTAAAAACACACCAAAAATGTACAAAAGGATATGACTTATTATACGACCAGATATGACTGATTATACGGCCGTATAGTATATACGGTCGTAAAAGTTAAAACCTGAGTGACAGCTGCTACACGTAAAGAAGCCGAAGCTTTTGAAAACGCAGGTGTGCTTCGTGCAGCTCGCTGCCACCGCAGAACCGACCCTCTCCACGCTATGGCGCCACAAGGACGAAATACTTATTAGAGAGGGCCACCTCCCCAGAATGCATTGCATGATTTGGATTGTAATTCAATGCAACACATGATTGATATCTGGTACCCATTTACTGCTGGGTGGACAGGGGCTGTTGGATTATAGAATTCGCCCATGAAATTCTGCTCCGCTGGGTTACGAACCACGGACCTCCCGCTTGCGAGGCGCGTGTGCTGCCACTACACCACCGAGTCCAAATAAAGTCAGTATAAATTACACACTTGAACGCTCTGAAACAGACAACACATTTCGGATGATGAGCTACTTTTCTAAGAATATACACTAAACGATAATTATAGGGATAAACACTGTGGTATGGTTGTCTACTGTGAGAAATTGAGTGAGAAATTGCGAGTGTGTGAACGCGTTGCAGTATATATGGTTGTGTGTGTGATTCGCGTTCGGTGAAGTGTACGTGCCCCGCGGCGTCGAGCGAATGACCGGCTCGCCGCTGATTGGTTGTGGCGGTGGGCGTGAGGCTTGGGCGTGTGTGTGTGTGTGTGTGTGTCTCCATGTGTGACGGTGTGAGCGTGGATGCGTGTTGGGAGTCGTGCTCTAGGTTTGACTGTGGTATGATGTCTTGTGGGTGCATGTGGGCAGCGATGCCCACGCGCGCCTGTCTTTGAATATATCTTAGCTTTTTGTTTGCCTTTATAAACACTTTGATTATATACGTTTAAATATAGAAGTGTATGCTCATTGGAGCAAAGCGTATATTACGCAAAATATGGTTGAATATTGAAAACAATTGGAAAGCACAAATAATGTATAAAATATATCCAAATACACTGAAAGGCAACACGCACACACACTCAAAATGCAAAAACACACATTCAATTCAAATCGCACTTTATTATTCCAAATATTTCACACGAACGAGCGACTCAATTCTTTACTACGTTGTACTTTACTAGGTTTTATAATCCTTTACTACGTCTTATGTGCATCTTAGAATTCGTTGCTATGTTTTATGTATATCCAAATTAACACTGTGTTATTCTGCATGCTTTTATGCTTTTATGCTGCATGCTAAGCATTGACTGATTTGACTGGGCTGATGAACGTGCGGCTTTGTGCGGCCGATTTGGCTGAACACAACGTGTGCGTCGTGCTGGACATTCCGTCGGAGCTGCACTGTCGCGACCTGCGCTGCTATTTCGCTGCATTTGTTGAGCAGTATCGCTTCAAGTGCTTCCACTACCGCCACCGTCCTCAGCCGCCCCACTTCCTAGACGAAAGTGAAGACGCCGTATGCAGCAAAAATGACGCCGGATGCGACAACAATGTTGCCGGATACGTCAAAAATGACGCCGGATGCGACAACAATGTTGCCGGATACGTCAAAAATGACGCCGGATGCGACAACAATGTTGCCGGATACGTCAAAAATGACGCCGGATGCGCCAAAATCGACGGAAGTGGCAATGGTGATAATGCTAATGCACGAGTGAACGTCGCCGTGGTTTGTTTGTCGTCGGCGTCAGAGGCGGCCCGGTTTGTCGGCGCGTACTCGCACAGGCACTGGGTGGACGCCAACGATGACCACCTGCCGCAGCGGTGTCGCGTGCTACCACTGACTGCGTGCGCCCAAATACGCTCTCATCTACAAACCAGGTGTGTGTCAGTGTTTGCTTGTGTGTTTTTACATTATATATAAACCATTTTATGCATGTGAGTTTGGGAGTTTATGTTGTATTATATTGTATAATTATATACAAGCATAAGCTTTTCATGTACATGAGAAAAAATATAAAAAATGGCGCAAATAAAATAAAGTAGACTAAAGACAACTGTAGACGAAACACAAAATAAAAATATATTTACAGACAGGCGCGCGTGGGGCAGTGGTGCCCCACGCGCGCCTACAAGACGTCACACTCCCTACAACACCTCGAACACGACTCACAGGCTCACACCGTGACACACACACACACACACACAACCACGCACAGGCCTCACATCCACCGAAACAACCAATCAGCGGCGAGCCGGTCACTCGCTCGCCGCCGCGGGGCATGAACAATTCACCAAACGCATACACACACACACCGACACAACTATACACACTCGCTCACACACTCTCGCACGCAATACACAATTCAACCATACCCTATAACACAGACACAATACCACGTTGACGCACTCAAACACAATCTCTCTCACACACTCTCTCTCACTGCACACGATCACACCACAGCAACAATATACAATTTAAAAAAAAAAAGACTGATAACGCCAACAGTAATTTTTCAATTAGACACCCTACATATTTTAACGTCATGAAATACGCACACAATGAAATGCTCGCACAGTGTTATACACACACACACAATGAATTATGCACACAATGAAATATGCACACATGCTCACAGTATATCTACATAGTTTACACACACACACACACACACACACACACACACACACACACACACACACAAACACACACACACAATGTACCCATGTATACACATTTATACTATACCCACACATTTCACACCTAATATTATTGGTAGCCGTTTTCAACGACGTGAATTAACTGCTGCGTTAACTGCTGCTGCGTACGTTGTACGCGGACCTCCAATATTGCGACGGAATTCGCTAATTAGTCGCCTTTAGAAAGGCGTGGTGGTTGCTGAATTCGCTGACAGTTTCGCCTTTATAATGGCGCAAATGTTGTGAATACACTAAGGCAGGGGTTCCCAACCTTTTTCGCTCCACGATCCTCCAGGAGAGATCTGGAGGTCTCTGTTACCCCCAGTAAAAATATGAGAAGTTAAATAACACCATAATTTTGAAATTTTTAATGCGAAGGTTGCTGCTTGGCTTAGTCACTGAGCATTTTTATGCGAGGCTGCTTCTCGCACAAAGCGAGCCGCATGTCCGAAGCAATATATAGGCAGGCCCGCCACTTCGTCTTTATGACCACCACCGCCGAGAAGCCGGCGTCGCAGAGATAAGTTGTAACGAAGGGAAGCACAAACTTCAGGGCTTCTTTGGCGAGATTGGGAAAATCATCGAGTAAGCTGGCCCAAAACTCGCAGCTGCCGACGGCTTTGAACTTCGATTTAAAAATCGCAGAATGTTTGAGTTCAATCAATTTATCCTTCAGTGGATTTACGTCATCCAAGTCATCGAGCGAGATCTCAAACGGAGTCCGAATCCAAGATGCGACATTGAAGTTTGGGAAATAACCTTCAAAGTTGTCTTGCAAGACCCTAAGATGCTCCTAAATGTTCCCAACAAGATAAGAAACCAAATCCTTACCCACATCTTCATCAGCAAGATGTTGAGAGAGTTCGGGGGAGTTGAGGAACATAATTTTTCCACTCGCTTGACGGCGGCGCCCTGAAGCGAGACGTTGATGTCGTTCAGTTGGCCAAATATATCGATCAAGTATGCAAGGATGGCGATGGACGTACCGTCAGCGAAGTCATCAGCAAATTCACTTCCTTTTTCGCGAAGAAACGTCCGCATTTCATGTCGCAACTGGAATACTCGGCAAAGTACCTGTCCTCGGTAAAGTCAGCGAACATCTGTGTGGTAGATGATATTCGAATACGCAGTCCCCACCTCCTCACAGTATACCTGAAACTGTAGCAACGTGCTACAGAAAACAATACTAAGATTAAAAGACACCATATATTGAGACACAACCAGCCATCGTGTCGGTCACAGAAAAAAGAGAGAGAGAGTGAGTGTGTGTGTCCCTTTATAGGGTCGGCCTGTGGTGACGTGGGCCAATGGGGTACCACGCCAGCGACCCAGGTCAGACGTGGACCAATCAGAAACAAGTGTGGCCCACGCAGCTAAAAGAACATAACAACTTATAAATACGTAACTTAAATAAACAATGGTAAAACATAATACAACATAACATTAATTTAAATACACGCATACAAAAATCACTCACAAAAATACAAGGAGAAATAATAGTGTGAAAAGCAATCGCCGCAAACAGTTCACATACATCACAACAATATCATTTTACACATGAAACTGCAGAACACCACACGACTCCCTCCCCCAGAAGCGGAGCAAGAGAAGGATACAAATGGAGGTGAAGAGAGTGAACGGTGAATGATTAACGGAAACCGCGATGGCGATGATGGACGCGGAGACGTGATGACGATGAGACGGAACACTTCACCAGGACACAGAAGAACATGGACGAGGTCGTGCACAAGACGCAAAACTATATGTAAAAGGACCTGGAAGAAAAAATACACATAGGAAAACATTTAAAAGTTCAAGGTGCATGATTTCAACATCTGAATTTATTTTAGTTTCTGCCAAGCCCATCACATCTGGTGATTGTCATCTCAAATAATACCCTAATTCTAGCTCGCATCATAAAAGACTGTTCAAATTTGTGTAGCTCACTCTCATGTGTGCAAAATTATCACTGTTTTCGTCCTCCCTTTTCAAATCTTCTGTTCCGGACTCGAGTGGGATTTCCCTGTGTACCATTTTGAAAGTCCCATCCAGCACTATCCAGTAAATAACTTCTCTTCTTCCGATCTTTCGCCATTTTTAACTTCGATTCACGATACAATTAACCTATCTTTATGTATGTGTGTGTACATTGTGTGTATATGTATATTTGTATTTTTTATAATTTTTGTTATCAATTGTTTATGTATCTGAGTGTGTGTGCGTTGTTATGATTGTGCGATGATTTATAACAACCGCACTGATTTTAACGCCAGCATGTCGGGCTGCAGCCCAGGTGCTGGCTGGCTGGCCAAATTGATTGAATTTCGGCCGCCGGCTGATGTTCTGCCGCACGGAAACGTCGGCACGCCAACCGCTCATTTAACTAATCTCATCAAGCAATGTCGACTGCCGACGCGTCTCATCTTGTCACTTGGGCTGTCATACGAGCACAAATATCGCCAGCGCCGGCGGCAGTTCGGCTGTGTGCCGCTCGACTACGGCACGGCAGCGACAGTGAAAGCCGCCGCTCCGGCGGTTCGTACGGCGTCCGGCGTAGCTTTGCTGGAACGGCTTGATGCGTGTCTCTTGCGACAGCAGCAGCGGCGGCGTCGGCGGCGACAACGCGAAACCATGCCACAGACAACGGTACGGTCAGACTTGGCTAAAAATCAGAATATAAAAAACTGTTTAACCTATTTCCTTCCAATGATCTCATGAGATCACTCAACAATGACCACATTTCCTAGTTTAGTTTTGTCTATATCAACACATTTAAACATCAGGCATATTTATTTGGTACATTCATCAGGCATATTTATTTGGTGCATTCATCAGGCATATTTATTAGGTTCAACGCAATGCTTTCCAAAACAATTGGTTTAAACGTACTGATATGCAAGCTGGAAAACGTCGAAGTTATACTCTATATTGTCATGAGAGGAAATGGGTTAATACTGTTTGCATACTAGTATCCCAATCAATCGAATTTATCTGCTATTCGGAAAGAATATAACGTAATATTGACAATGCATCGTAATTGGCGAGGTATAATCAGATTTAGGGTTTGTTTTGATTGTTGGTACACATTGCTACGCCAAGGTTGACAACTCGCGTTTGTCAACGACACCGGAAACGCTCTGTCAATTGCGTTAAATTCGCACAGTCTGTACAAAAACTGGACAATGCGTTGAATTCGCAAATGGCAGTTCGTCTTTAAAAAGGCGATGGTAGAATTAGTCGTTAATTAAATGCTCTTAAAAGATCAGCTTGACATATTTGGCCGATTAGCAGAAAGCATGCAGAAAGTGCAGCACTTACAGTGCCCCCTCCCTAGATGTGTCGATGACAAAAGAAACACGTCGATTTCGCAAAGGAGACCGTACTGTGCGACCGCTACGTGTGCGCAGTACAGACCGCGGCCAATCGTTTGTGCAACGTGTTGTGGACGCATTCGAATATGAACTGTTGTGTTAGAGAAGGGTGTGTATCGATGTGTCTTTGTGGACTCACGTTTTCGGTGGTTGGACTTTGTATAGCCAATTCTGTTGTTTGCTGCTCATCCAGTGGGTCCTCGCACGGATCCGGTGTTGCCCTCAAGTCGTGTGTCGGCAGCGAGGTGTCTTCGATGAAAGCTGACTTGCAGCGGTCCATCGATATGGTCTCGGTGTGTCCCTTACTGATTAATGATTTGCAACGCCGCGCTGCCGCGCCAAACAGCTCTTGGTACCAGCAGATGATGGGTGATGTCTGAACATACGTTTGTGCAGGTGAGCGTGTTCGTACTGGCTGACCTCGTCGTGGAGATGGCGACTGCTGACGAACAGATCGGCGTAATGTCGATTTTACGCGGCTCTCACTTCTTGGGGTAAATCGTGGCTCGCGCTGTGCAGATCTCGCGGCCAGTGTGGACTGCAGGCGTCTGTTGGTCAATTCGAGCTGTTGGACTGTGTCCACCAGCGAAGATACAGCTTGGCACAAATCGCTACGACCGTCGTCCGTACTCTCTTTAGCGTGTGGCACTGACTGCACATGATTGGCTGCTATTTGCGGCGTGTTCATGCCGCTGACTTCCATGTACGGATCAGCAGCTTCGGCCAGCTCGTCGATTATGGTCGTCGTAGGCAGGAGGGACAATGCCGCTCGTGCTGCCTGTGGGAGTATCTGTAAAAAGTGTCTCAGCAACCTTGAGTCTGCAGGCACGTTAACGGCGATCAACAGTGTCGCATAGACCGCAGAAGAGTCGTCGGTTTTTGGTCAACGAGTTGCTGCTTTGAAAGCGGTGCTTAAGGCGACTGGCGTGTCACTGAGCAAAACGATCCTGCAGGGCCGTGCTTGGAGTGGAGAACGATGTAGGCCCTCGCAAAACATCGCGGACTTGTGTGGCGATATGTGCTGGGAATTGGAGATCACCAACTTGGAATGCGTTTCGTCGCTGTCGATACCGGCGACATCGAAGGCGCACTCGACCTGGACCAGCCAAACTTCGGGGTCTTCAGATGGAAACGTCGGCACCCTGAATGTCGCTGCTGGTCTGCAAGGCTGGGACGATTGCGCACTGGCGAGCTGCGTGTCGGCGGCTGTGTTCAACATGGGGTCATCGATTTCCAAAACGGCCGGCATACGCTTTTGCCGCCGTCGAGGTGCCTGCCCCGATATGCAAGTCAGCTTGTACGGGGAACGCACAGTTGCACAGCCTGTTGGGGGTAACGCTGGACTCACGTTCAAGCCATACCGACCATATCTCACCGCTTAGGACCACTGGTTTCAAGGCATTGAACGTTCTGAAAACCGTCTCCCGAATGCGTTATGGAGCAGATTACCGGTCCTTGCTCCTTTTATACCGCTCATTAGTCAGGTCGCGTCTCGATTACGCGTGCGTTGTTTATGATCTGGCTTCGGAATCTGTAAAAGGCCGCCTTGATGCAATACACAACGCAGGGTTCAGGGTTCGCATTGCTACTGGGGCGTTCCGCACGACGCCCATCTCCAGTCTCCTAATTGAACAAAACGTGCCGAAGGTGCAGCGCCTACATGCTAAATGAGAAATTGTTTATGACAAAGTAGACGTCTTATGTGTTGTGTCTTACATCTTATGTCTCAACGTTTATGTGCTTCATTTTGTCTTGAATCTCATTTCTTGCATCTCATAGCTTACGTCTTATGTCTTACATCTTGTGTAACATTGTATGTTTTGTCTCATGTGTTGCATCTTACATTTTGTATCTTACGTCTTATGTCTGGCATCTTATGTCTTACATTTTGTCTTTCATTTTATGGCTAACATCATATGTCTCAGATCTTATGACACACATCACATGTCTTACGTCATTTGTCTTACATCTTATACCATAGGCATTATGTTTTACAGCTTGCACCGCGGGCTTCTGATACACTCGATGCCGAGGAGCCGTGGAGTTTGGCGACACGGCTGCAGCAAGATGTTACCGGTCAGCACAGAAACAAGGTGCGTCTTTTGTCTAGCGACACATTCCGTGCGGTTATTGTCGATAGTAGATCCGCACTGCGTGCGTCTCGTAGCTTCGTGGGCATCCTATTTGAATGGCTTCTAAGTATACTTACTCACTTACTCGTTATACACCTATTAAATTTAAATGCACTTTTGAACCGTAAATCAAGCGCAACAAACAAACGCTCATGTAGCCAATGGTGCATTGTCAACGTGGGTTTAAACTTAACTCACATACACAGACTCACCCGCACATACACAGACACATGCACACTCAAAATGCAGCAAAATGCGAGCGTCAATATCCCGTTTCCACTCATCCCATTCACAGGCATCTCTCAGAGGTCCACTATGCACGAATGCACATTCAAATTGTGTGCCTGTGTGTATGTGTTTGTATATGTATGCAAGCTTGTGCGTGAGTTTGTATGTGTGTGTATGTGTGGTTACTCCGGTATATAGTGCTAAATGTGCTATAGTTGAGACCAATCGATCATTCTGCTATTTGGAAGTTTCCGCTATTCGTATGTTTAAATCCCGCTCTTTGGAGGAGTGAACACGCATTTGAAATGCTTTTGTTCGGGACCAAGGAAGTGTTCCATTATTTGGAGGTCCGTTATGTGGAATGTCGACTGTACTGTATGTGGAATGTCGACTGTACTTATTTTAACCGTGAACCAACGGTAAGCAGCTATCACAAACCAGGATCAAACTTATACCAAATTGGCATTGCGGGTCAACAGTTCAACATCTTTCATATGATGATGATGATGATGATGATGATAGTAAATGGTGTTTAAGGGGTGCACAGGCCTGCAGACCATATGGCATCCCATCTTTCATACCATTGGCTAGGATATCGTTTGAATAGCAAGGATAACTTCAATAATCTATGCCGCTAAATCTGCCGCTTATGGCAGCAGTTGAGTTTTTCACAGTTATCAGTCTCATGTGTGAGAGCACACGTGTCGACTCGATATCCGCAAAAATAAATTAGCTCTGTGATAGGGCCTAACATTATTGATTTTGCTTTAGATTAATGTAGCAAAATGCAAGCGTCAAATATCCACGTTTCTATTCATACCATTCTCAGAGCAATCCTACAGAGGCCCATTATACACTATCCACTATGCACGATTGTTCGCAATTGTGTTTATGAGAGAGTTTGCGTTGCCACATGCACAACGATGTACTTAATTAAACGCTCAATTTTGCTACGCACTCTGCACGCCACTGTGCATTTGCTAACGCTCGCTGCAAACGCTCGCTACAATGCATGTGTCATGGAATATCGACACACAGACACACACACACACACACACCAATTTATACACCAGTGTGCCGCTCTGGACACACACACACATGTACGTTGAGCTTCATTATTATATATATACTAGCGACAAGTTCCGCACTTCGTGCGGTTATGGTCGCTAGTAGATCCGCACTACGTGCGTCTCGTAGCTTCGTTTGTAGTATTGTAAGTGATGCGGTCGCCTTGAGTTTTGTCTGGGATAGCAATGCAAATATGATGATAATGCACTTGAAGCAAACGTCAAGGCCAATGCAAACAAATGGTGTCGCAAGGATGTTGCAACACCACAGCAAGCGGTGAATAGCGATAAATGCTGAAGCAATAGGCGTTGTCTGCGAGTAGCATCAAGTGTTGTAAGATGTTGACTTTCCACGTCACCCAGGAGGTATCAACATTCGACGCGTTTTTTTTTACGTGGTTCCTCCTGGAGGCCTAATCCACGTGAAATGCAGCAACGTAAGCTCACACATGCGCAGGCGCAAACGCATAATTAAGCATTTACACTACTGCCAGGGCGGTAAGCATGATCAGCATGTGCCCATGGTTGTACAAAACCTAACGGCCCCGGCTGGAACACTGCAGGTCCAGCCTCCGCAACGGGTTTTCGCAGTAACATCCAGAACAGAAAGCTGCACGGCTGTGCGCAACGAAACCCACCATACGGAAAAGTGGTGTTTCTATGAGAAACAATAATGTGGAAACCCAAGCTAGGGAATATAACTGTAAGACGTACTCACGGAGTCAACCTTTCCTAATTGTTCCTAATCTATGTCTTACCGGGCAAAACCCATCTGCCAAGGCTTGAACACAGTGGGTCCAGTCGCCGTAACGGATTTTCGCAGTAATATCCAGTACAGAAAACTGCACGGCTGCACGCCACGAAACCCACCATACGGAAAAGGGATGTGGGGAAGCGAGCCAGGGAGGTTTTGTCTCACCGCGCAAAACCAAATTAACCTGGGCTGTAACAGGGCAGTTTCAGCCGCCGCAACGAGTTATCTCGCAGTCAAGACCAGCACAGTAAATACACGGCCGCGTGCAATAGAGCTCACCATGCGGAAATAGGGCTGTGCCTATGAGAAAAGGTTCCAATCGGTTCTCCTAGCCAGGGAGTCGTACCCTGGACCTATGGCACACAACTCGTGCGTATTTGCCGCTGGACTACAGCGTGACCGTAAAATGAGTAATTTGTTTTGTGAAAGCATAATCACCGCCTTGACAGGGAGGTGGACTGTCGCGCTGGGTAAAACCAACATTGCTGCAAACAAAGTGTGAGTGTGAGAGGCGAGCAACGCGATGGACAACCCAGCTAGTGGAGAGTGGATCAACATAGTCAGACTGAGCAGTGGAGGTGCGCGCACGAACAAATGTTGCGGCAAACAGGCTGCACAAATAGAGAAATGAAGCCACACGACTCAGTTGACTGTTAACTCCTTCCAAACGGAGGCGGGCTGCTATCAATCACACTTTCAATCGCACAAATGAACACTGGACATAGCACACACGACTGCGATATGTGACGACTGTTATGCCAATGTGGAGAGATCAACCATGTGTCTGTGCGATACAAGTGGACAACTCTGACCGTGTTTCGCAACACTCGCTAAGAAACACACAGTCGGAGCCGAAACAAATACAGCGCTAGAAAAGAGTAAATGCAGAAGGCAGAACAATCGGTCGCTAATAGTGGATAATAGTAGTAGGTAGTAGTGAAACTGAGTATAATATATACAGGAGTAATAGTGATGATAGGTAGTAAGATTAAGAATAGTAAGATCAATAGTCGAGCATAAGAATTGATGATAAATAGTAATAAAAGCGGTAATATTAATATCATTTGAAATAGTAGTAACATTAACTGCAGTAGTAGAAGTATAAGCACTAAGAATTATAATTATAAGTATTAGTTATCTTTTTTTCTCACCTTGATCAAATCTATATTCACTTCTCTCAAATCTATTTTCACTTTTTTCAAATCAAATTGCAAATGGTATAATGCACAGTAATCGAATTACCACCGAGGCGCTTAAACGGCCTGTGGCATGTTGTGGGCACTGTATTTGTTTCGGCTCGGGTGACTCTGCCGGGCAATGCTCAAATCAAAAAGCAAAGCAATTCATCCTTTCCTAAAATTAACGTTACCAAATCGCACATACAGACGCACACGCATACAAACACTGGCTGCACACGTGTTCGTTCATAGAATTTCGGCACACGGACACACATACCAATACAAAATGCAAAACGGTATCGTGTGTGCAATTCCTGGGAAGAATTGCAAAATTATGCAAGAACAGTTCGCAGAAAAGATGTGGTGGCAATCTGGCAGGGAAGTTTCTAGCAATCGCTCAACTGAATGACAAAAGTGTGTAGAATAAAGGTAAAAAACAAACACCAATATAAAAATATATGATAATTACAATTACAATATTGGTAAGCTACACATATACACTTGAAAAACGCTTCTGGAACACGCACATGCACGACGATGTACTTAATTATACACTCCGTTTTACTACGCACTCTGCACGCCACTGTGCATTTGCAAACGCTCGCTGCAATGCACGTGAGTCATGGTATATCGACACACAGACACACACACCAATATATACATCAGTGTGCCGTTCTGTACACTGTGTATGTATGTGTGTGTGTACGTGTACCTGTATGTGTATGTGTGTGTGTGTGTGTGCATCTATGTCAGTGTGTATGTGTGTGTGTGTGTGTGCATGTATGTCAGTGTGTATGTGAGTGTGTGTGTGCCTGAGGTGGCAATCTCGCATGGGCGTTTCTAGCAATCGCTCAACTGAATGGCGCAGTGTGTAGAATAATGGTGAAAAACAAACACCAGTAGAAAAATAAATGTTAATTACAATTACAATATTGGTAAGCTACACATATCCACTCGAAAAACGCCTGTGGAACACGCACATGCACGACAATGTACTTATTTAAACACTATGTTTTACTACGCACTCTGCACGCCACTGGGCATTTGCAAACGCTCGCTGCAAACGCTCGCTGCAATGCACGTGAGTCATGGCATATCGACACACAGACACACACACCAATATACACCAATGTGCCGTTCTGCACACACACTCACTCACTCACTCACACATGTACGTTGAGCTTTATTATTATAGATATATATATATATATATATATATATATGTATGTATATATGCATGTATGTATATATACATAATTTGTTTTGAACATGATTTTTTATATAAATAATGTATTAAACAAAAACAAACGAAGAAAGGAATATATCTTGCACAACGTTTAGTCTGATGCACACAAACGTCGGCGGAAAGAGATTGGTCGTCGTGGTCCCACCGAATGGCCGTCAAGATCCCACGATCTCAGCCCGTGTGACTTCTTTCCGTGGGGCGTTAAGGATCGTGTATACGGGAGGAATCCGACAAACATTGAGGAGCTGAATGACATTATCACGACGGATATTTCGGCAATCGATGTCGATCTTTGTGTAACAGTGTGTCGCTCTGTGACTGATCGTTTGCGACGATGTTCGGCTGTCGACGGTCAGCAATTCAGGGCAGATCAGACTAGATTCTGTGTCCGAAATATTCTTTTTTGCTTGTTTTTGTATAATACATTCTTTATCCTTAATATTATGCTAGTTTTACTTTCAGAAATCCGACAGGTAACCACTAGATGTAGCAATCCACCAGGCAAATCCACTTGATGTAGATGCAGCAATAAATATCGGGCGTTACTTACCAATTACATTGTATGTCTTACTGTATTTGCGCATTTGAGACAGTTCGTGTAAA
This sequence comes from Sacculina carcini, assembly GCA_916048095.2. Lineage (NCBI taxonomy): Eukaryota > Metazoa > Arthropoda > Thecostraca > Sacculinidae > Sacculina > Sacculina carcini. Next base: position 2,237,076 of record OU696595.1, read on the forward strand.
TTGCGCGTTACAAGTGTTTATGTGTGCTTGTCTATGTGTCTATGTGTACATGTATATGTGTGTGATTGTATGTATGTCATGCATGTATATGTGTGTGATTGTATGTATGACAGGAGCGGTTATACGAGGAGCCAGTAGAGTTGGTGTGGGAGAAGGGCGGACCTGGACTGGTGTGGCACACTGATGCCGCTTTCTGGCGCCGTCATCAACGAGATGTGGACGACGACGGCGAACACGATGACTGGGACGTTGTCTGTGACCTCTCCGACGATGATGATGAAGAAGTGGATGCTGACACCAGACAGCTTCGTGACGTGAGAAGACTTCGGGAGCGGCATGAAGCGTCCGTGTTCTCCGGCAATTCCCGTGCCGATGTTGAAGGTACGGTTGGTGATGGATTTGATGTTGAAGGATCAATTGATGAGGATGGTGATTTTAAAGGAACACTTGGTGGTGATGTTGGAGTTGCGAAAATTGCGAAATGCGAAATGAAGCGAAAATTGATGATGATGTTGATGTTGAAGGAACAATTGATGACTGTGATGCTGAAGGATTGGTGATGGTGATATTGAAAAAACAATTGATGGTGTGATGTTTAAGAAACAATTGGTGATGCTGATGATGTTGAAAAAATAGTTGGCGGTGATGTTGTTGATGTTGAAGGAACAGATGCTGATGTTGATGGTGCGTCTACTTCTTACTGTGTCGACGGACGCGGTCGCCGGATGCTAAAACAGCTCGGATGGCGTCGTGGTCAGACGCTGGGTCGACGTCCCGGTGGTCTACTTGAACCTCTTGCAGCCATCGGCCAGCGAAATCGCCGCGGTATCGGCTATCCACAGCAGCTGCCGACAGCTTTGGTTCGATCCAAGCTTCGTCCCGTATTTTTGCCCAATGAACGCAGCCAAGATTATGCGCCCGCAGAAGATTTTGTACGCATCGGCACGGCGTTTGACGGATGTCATAGCAAGGCATTGTGAAGATGCATTGTGAAGTGACACTCAGGACAATGACCAATCAGGCGTTTATTGTACAGACAAGTGTTACGTATGTGCGGATGTGCTTGTGTATGTGTGTGTGGTGTGTGTCTTTGTAAATTGAATTTATTGCTCATGTGTCAAGGTGTGGTATCAAGGCGTGGTATCAAGGGTGTTTTAGTGGGCCATGTTGCGTTGTGAGTGTGTTGAGTTGTGATATATTGCTTTGTTGCTAGAATTTTAGTACACGCGCTGGTGGTATATACGCTCAATACATTGGATTTTCCTCATAAAGTAAGTACATACGGTACATATCTGCATTGTAATTGTAGTAAATACCTTAGCACATAATTGTATAGTACATAGTAAGTAGACATATCTGTGTTTTACGACTAATGCTAAGTTTTTCATGTGAAATACAATAAAATGTACTGATAACAATTCAGTTTGATTTCAAATGTAAAATCAATAACATACATTGTGGTTCTAGCTGGGACAATTTTGATTTCAGTTGGGACAATTTTGATTTCAGTTGGGACAATTTTGATTTCAGTTGGGACAAATGAAAAGGTATAGTATGTTAGCATATATCCTGAGGCCCGCCATATTTCAATGTGTAGTGTTGAGCGCGTTTGTGTGCGTGAAAGAAAGAAACATATATTGGCGCTCAGATTGTGAGTATGGAGCGCTGCTCCAATTCACAATACATCACAATAAACAAGAGATATCGCAAATTTACACATTATAATACAATATGAGCTTAAAATTCATGAAATGTCCTTATCATCGGTGCATACGATCATACCAAAGATCATGCAAGCTCCATCGCAATTGGTTATCATGCAACGCACATTTTAAAGCATTCATCGACAAATTTTGCAAGGTTCTTCATAACATCAATTATTTTGCACTTCATCAATTTGACCAATTTGTATTGCGCTCGCACTTGCCTGTATTGATTCGGTATATATTTTGTCCTCAGTTGTACTATAGTCGGGTTCTGACACTGTATCATTATGTGGTACTCGTCTCCAATTCTGCTATCATTGCACAAGTCACAGTATCGTTGATGTCGTGGTGTCCCACTGTAGCGGCCTCTAGTCACTGCCAGTCAGTGATTACATGTCCTTATTTTTGTTAAGTATTCGATCTTGTTTATTGAGTTCAGTTAGGTAATCTTCCATCTCGTAAGTTGTCTTATATATACCTGTAAGAAACAAAAACACTAAGATATATTCAGACAGGCGCGCGCGGGCATCACTGCCCCACGCGCGCCTACAAGACGTCACGCCACAACCGCAGCTCAAACACGACTCCAAGCTCACACCGTGACACACGGGAGCCCACACACACACACATACGCACAGTCCTCACCCGCCGCAACAACCAATCAGCGGCGAGCCGGTCAATCGCTCGCCGCTGCGGGACATGCATACTCGACAAACGCATACACACACACACACACACCGAAACAACTGTACACACTAACCGACACAGCTATACACACTCGCTCACACACTCTCTCACGCAATATACAATTCAACCATACACGATCACACAGACACAATAACACGTTCACACACATACACTCTCTCTCTCGCTCACGATCACACCACAATACCATTTGCAATTTGATTTGATCCAAATGAAATTTGATCCAAATTAAACCTGATTGACAAAATTGAACCTTAATTGAAAAATGAATACAAATAGTATCTAAATTTAAGGATTGGCTGCTAATTATACAGAAATTATTTGTATTTGTGTATAATAATATTGGTTTCTTAACTTCTTATATTTCCTATTTGCATTTAACATTAGTGAAGACTAATTTTAAACATCATAAGTTATGAGGGTAAGTTAAGTTATTATAAGTTAAGTTATTTAAACATTATAATTTATAATAATGAATTGATTAATTATGTAACAAAGTTTCAGTCGGACCAGATTTTCTGTTTCTTTTTCTATCTTGTGTTGTGTTTCTATTAGACTCGTTTAGCAGCTATAATAAATATTGTCACACGCGGGTCGCAATAATTTTCTTTCCTCTCGATCTTGCAAAATCTGTATATTATAAAGATAAGCTTTCATCCCGCTCAAATTCTTCTGACTCCAGGTGGCACCCCCTGAAATCTATCACCGGTTTTTCCAAATCGGCTCCATGCTCTATTTCTGCTTCATGTTTTTCATCTTTTTTCCGCGATAAACTTATCTTCGCCAGATCTAAGCTTCCTTTCTCCTCCATTCCTCTAACTTTTTCGTCCTCAAATACTACCCTCGATGCCTTCTCACCTATCACACCTGCGATGACAATCAAGCTTCTAAGTAAGCTAAAAAAATCCAGGTGCCCCTCTGACCCAACCAACTTTCGCGCCCTCTGACTCCATCTTTATGCTTGCTCCTGTGCTTACCCATCTTGTGAATACTTCATTTCTTCATGGTAATTTCCTAGCATCTAAACACGCCATTGTCTCACCTATTCTCAAAAAACCTTCCCTTGAATCCTCCATCCCCAGCAATTATAGGCCTGTTTCTTTGCTTCCTCTTCCTTCCAAGCTTTTTGAAGCTGTCTTCCTTCCTCAGCTCCGCCCCTGCATATATTCGGCCCTAGATCCATGTCAATCTGGTTACATTTCCGGACACTCAACTGAAACTCTGCTCCTCTCTGCTTAATGATATACTTGCTTTTTTTCCGTGGGTAATTCTGTGCTTTCCATTTCGCTTGACTTTTCTTCCGCTTTTGACTTTGTGAACCACTTTATTCTCCGCCAGGATCTACGGCATGCCGGTCTTTCTTCCTCCGTGCTGTATCTATTGCCATCCTATCTTGCTAATCGGTAGTTTTCGGTATGCTGTAACTCTGAATATTCATCTTCTATTCTTTCGGGTGTTCCCCAAGGCTCTCTTCTCGGTCCTCTTTTGTTTAATCTTTATGTTTCTTCTCTTTATCTGATCCTCCGTACCTATCCTATATCTTTCCACATTTATGCGGATGATATCCAAATTTACTTCCCTTTTTCGTCCTCTAACATTTATCTCATCGACCAAATTCTCTCCAACATAGCTGCCTGGGCGACCTCGAGAGATCTTCTCTTGAATCCAGATAAGACAGATTATATTATATTTCACCCTCCTAGGATTTCTCCGAACTGTCTTCATTTGTCCCTCTCCTCTCATATTCGTAGTTTGGGCATTGTCTTTGATCTTTCACTTGACTTCTCCAAGCATCTTTCAAACGTAACCCGATCCTGTCGATTCATCTTGCGCCAACTATACCCAATAAGCCGACACATAGACGAATCGTCTGCACTGCTTCTTGTTAATTCCTATATCTTCTCCCGTCTCGACAATTGCAATTCTCTATTTTTTCACCTACCTCAAAAATACCTTCGCTCCCTTCAGTCAATCATTAACCTCACCTGTCGATTTGTTTTGCGTCTTCCGCCTAGGACACCAACCACTGTACATATTCGGCAACTAGGCCGGCTGCCAGTCCCTTCGATGATCCATCATAAGCTTTGCTGTCTTGTATATAAACTTCTTCACTCGCCTTCTCCTCCTTCCTACTTACTCACCCTCCTACAGTGCAACGAGCGACATTCCAGTCGTCGTCCTGTACCTCTTGTTTCCCCTCCTGCTCTTCATGAGTCAAACTGGTCGGCCAAGTCATTCTACTTTTCTGCTCCCCGTCTTTACAATAAACTTCTTCCTCATGTCCTGAAGCAAAAATCATACTCCTCATTCTCTTCTGCTCTGCACAAATTTTTTGCTATATTTGCCCGCACCTCTAACTAATCCATTACGACAGCACTAAATCTTGTTCTATCTACATTCGTTTTTCTTGGTTACCAGTGTTAATGTATGTGTGATGTATGTTACTGTGTAAGGTATTTATTTTGCTGTTTTTATACTCGTTTTTCTCTTTTATTATCATGTGCTATTTTTGCTGGCTCATTTTGTTGTGATCGTGTGTTGTGAGAGTGTGTGTGTGTGAGATTGTGTTTGAGTGTGTCAGCGTCTTATTGTGTCTGTGTGATCGTGTATGGTTTATTTGTGTATGGCGTGCGAGAGTGTGTGAGCGAGCGTGTGTAGTTGTTTCGGTGTGTGTGTATGCCTTTAGTGAAGTGTGCATGCCCCGCGGCGGCGAGCGAGTGACCAGCTCGCCACAGTCCTCACCCAGTCGATGTGAGCTGAGAGTCGTGTTCGTGGTTTGGTTGTGGCGTGGCGTCTTGTAGGCGCACGTGGGGCAGTGATGCTCACGCTCGCCTGTCTGAATATATCTTAGATTTTTATTTTCGTCTACACATTTATTTTCCCTCTAGGAGCTATACTACTTTATATTGTTAGCACCAGTTTTCTTTTACGCGCCTCTGCTCTACTTGGCGCTATATCAAATACATGTTTGTTTGTTTTTTGTGTGTATTGCATGTCCTCTTATGAACAAATAAAACGTGCTTAAAAAACTTGGTTTGTAGCAGCTCGATTTCTCTTATTGCCTCGCTTGTCCACACTTCGCACCCATATGTCAGTTTCGGCATGATCATACTTTTGTATATTTGTAACTGTATATCTACTGGTAAACTGTGCGTGTGTGGAAACGTAACCGTGTGAAAGGTCACGTGACCGAGCCTATATACCACAGCACACTGTCGGTTAGCTGGCAGTCGCTGGTATTATGGCTCTCCTGCAATAGAACTTGCCGTCCTCGTCTTCAATGTGGTCTTACGACGCCACACTACGATGTGACGCTTTAGTCCATCGGGGCATGCAGCAATTCGGCGACGTCCGCCAGGCACGCGAGCTGCTCAGCATGAGACAACGCCTCTGCCAGGGAGACCTGCCCGTCGGAGTTTGTGTCAGCGATGGCCATCAGCCGTTGGGAAAGTTTGGTCGCGTGAGACGGGTGGCGCACGTCGAGAAACACCTGGCAAATAGCAGTGAGGGCAATTGAGAAAACTACTATTATTATTATTGTCATTAATTACAAGCAAATACAGTAGCATGGGCAGAAATCAAGCACTATTACCACTCTGCGGTGGACCCATGTACCGAAAGTGTTCAAGAGATGTAGAGAGAGATAAAGAGACGTAGAGAGAGAGAAAGAGATGTAGAGACAGAGAGAAGTAACGGGTTTATTCAGGAAGATGAAAACAAATGAAGATGTACAATAAATGAACGATGAACTAAGTAAGATTATCAAAACGGAAGCTAAAATGAAAGTGTATGTATGCAATTGTGCAAAAGACTGATTGAGGCCATATATAGAAACACAAAAATAAACTAAAATCGTATAATGATAATAATCGTATAATGTTAATGAAGAAGATAAAAAATGAATCAATAAATGAAACTAAACAATCAACCAACATGTAAATGTCTTCAAGTTCCAAATAAAAACTCAAGAGCAAATCATAGAAGACACACACAGACAGAAAGACAACTTAAAAACCACTTAAGCATTAAGAAAACCGCAGACATGCCACAAGCACAAACACACCTGCGTCGCAAATCTTTTGAACTTCTACTACAGAGTAGTCCACGATGTTCAGGAGAGAGAGGGGTTGGTGGACTGCGTTTACCTAGACCTAAGGAAAGCCTTTGATAAAGTTCCACATAAGCGTATATTGTGGAAATTGAAACACTATGGCGGAGAGCAAGGAAGATTACTGAACTGGATTGAAGTGTACAGTGATAAGAGGAGACTGAACACGATGATGTTCTGTCTCTGACTAGCCCTCGCTGAGTGTGCACGTGTTTACCGTCGCTCGTTCGCGCCCGGCTGTCTACGCTTCGGTGACGCTCACCGATGCCAATTATCGTTTCGGGACAGATCCTGCTTTCTTCTAACGCTGAGTGTTCATTGAGTTATATTTCAGTTGTTTTATTTCAGTTAAATTTCAGTTGTTTAGTCGGTTCCCATAGCCTCGTCTTTTGGTCTATAAAACAGAAAATGTACGTCTGTAAAACAGCTGTAACTCAACATAATACTCGACATAATACATGATAATGCGATAGGGTAAATCAATAGTGTTTGGATGTCACGAAGGAACGACGCACGGAAGACGATCACAAAGTACACGTTGTATTCACTCACAAGACCAAACATAGACTAACTTAACGAACTTGAACAATCACTTATACACATATTTCACATCCACGCAGTCTATACACCATACGCACACGCACAGGTTAGCACACGCACATACATCACCACACAGTCAACATACGCATGACATTCACAGGTCTCAGTCTGCGCAGTCTGCAGTCTGCATATCAGTCTGCGCAGGAGCGTACGCAGCATATTGCGAGCTAACTCCCAACAACTTCCCATCGCAAGTTGAATTTATTCTATTAATCGCACAGGCCGACGACGAATTCTTCCCGACCTTCTGAGTGGAGGCTCAGCCACTGGACGGTGATCGCGCGGTTCTTTTCGATCCAAGGCAGTTTCCACATTTTCTTCCTTCTCATTGTCGTGCTGAAAGGGAGATGCGTGAGCGAATCTTTTTCTGAGGAATCTTCTATTTCGACATAACACTCTTCCGCTATTCAGTCGGATGAGGTATCTGCGGTGTGAGGCTATGCCAGATATGACACCATAGTTTGACCTCAATTTCGTGATAGGATCTCTAACAACAGCACAATTTCCTATTCTTAGAGGGTTCAAGTCTTTGACGTCCTGATCATATCTCTTCTGTGACTTTTTTGCAGTTTGTCATTCCGGTTGCGGTCGATATCCAGGTTGATCTTCTGCCACTTCTTGTCGAACGCACGACGATGAGCTGGAATGGCGTCCTGGATCCTGGTCGTCCATATATTATTTCAGCAGGTGACAATCCGTTTGGTCCAGGAGTATTTCTGTACTGGAGCAAGGCTCTGGAGAATGACTCACTGTTGGGTGCCTTTGCTTGTGGATCCCAGCACTTGGCAATCATCTTCTTTAAACTTTTCACTGCTGACTCGGCTTTTCCGTTTGATTGTGGGTAGCCTGGCGAAGACGTTCTCTGTTCTACCCCCATCGCAATAAAAACTGGCGAAATTTATGAGATGTGAACTGAGGTCCGCCATCACTATACCAAATATCAGGCACTCCGTTGATGCAGAAAATATCCTGGCATCTGCGTATAAAATTTTCAGCAGTAGTATCAGTGCCCAAATTGGCTAAGGTTGTCCATGACGAGTAGTTATCAACTATTACTAAGAAGTTTTTCCCTCCATACTGTGCTAGATCCGCTGATATGATTTCAAATGGGCCAGCAGCTTTCTGATGCGCAATGTACGTTTCTTTTTGTTGTGCTGGCAACATCTCCTGACATTTCTGGCATTTATTCGTGATGTTTTCGATCTCACGGTCCATACCTGACCAATAGAAGATGCGACGAGCGCGCGCTTTCACTCTTTCCTGACCTTGATGACCTTCGTGTAAAAGCTTCAGCATTTCCCGTCTCATTGACCGTGGAAAAACGAGGCGACAACCGCATACTATCATGCCATCATCAACAGAAAGTACGGCATGTTTTGGACAGTACGGTCTGTTCACATCAGGTAACGCGCTTTTTGCAGAAGGAAATCCTTGCAGTATATATTTGTTCAGGACTCTTAGCTCGTGGTATGAGTCTGATACTTCTTTCAACCGTTGTAGTCTCAAGTTGAAATGTTCCTCTTTCGCTGATTGTGTACAAAGCGTGCACACTGACACTTCATTTTCGGCTTCTGCCAGTTCGTCTTCTTGTTTTGGCGAATCTATTGGCGATCTCGATAATGCATCTGCTGTGACGTTTTCGGATCCTTTACACCAGACGATCTTGAAACTGTATTTCATTGTCTTCATTCGGATTCTCTGTAAACGGGGATTTTCAATCTCGTCCAGACGTTTGCTGATGAAAATCGGAACGAGAGATTTGTGATGAACAATATCTGATTGTCGGGAAAGTATTTTTACATTTCGAACAAATTTATTTCATTCAACATTTTTCTTCGCAAAGGCGTTATAAATCCTCAATATAATCTCCATCACTCTCGAGCATCCTCTGCCAGCGTGTGCGCAAGGAGCGGATGCCTCGGGTGTAGACGTCTGGGCGCTGGCCCTCGAAGAAGTTCGTCAGGTGAGCTTTCAGGTCGTCCTCGTCGGCGAACTTCTTCCCAGCCAGGAAACGGTCGAGGGCGGCGAAAAGGTGGTAGTCGGTTGGCGCTAGGTCTGGGCTGTACGATGGGTGGGGCAAAACTTCCCAGCCCAGCTCGAGCAGCTTTTGGCGGGTCGACTTTGCCTTGTGCGCCGGCGAGTTGTCGTGCAGCAGGACGACAACTCGGCGACCCGGCGACGTTAGGGGCGCACTTCGGCCAGCTACTGCTGCAGGCGTTCGAGCTGCTGCTGGTAGAAGGCAGCGTCGATGCACTTATTCTTCGGCAGCAGCTCCCACATGACAATTCCCCTTGTGTCCCAGAAGACGGAGAGCATGACCTTCTTGGGGTGCAGATCACCCTTGGCCTCTCGCTCCGGTTTCGCATCGACATCGACCCACTGTTGCCTGCGGCGGATGTTGACATAGAAGCACCACTTTTCGTCTCCCGTCACCACATCATCCAGCCAATCCGACCGGCGGGATCGGGAGAGCAGAGTGTGGGCGACCTCAGTGCGTCGGTCCAGGTCACGGGCGGTCAGTTGGTGGGGCACCCAGCACCCCAGCTTCGGCTTTCTGCTCAGCCGGTGAAGGTGGTCGGTGACGGTGGAGTGGTGTACGCCCAACTCCGCGGCCAATTCGCGCTTGGTCTGCCGGGTGTCCTGCTCGAGCAGCTGCTGCAGTGCGCCGACGTCGAGCTCTGCCGGACGGCCGCTGCGTGGCTTGTCTTCGAGGCCCTCATCTCCATCCTTGAATCGCTTGAACCAGTTGTTGGCCGTTTGACGGGTGAGGGTCCCGACGACGAATGCAGCGTTGATGTCGGAGGCCGATTGGCTCGCATTCTTGCCGGAGCTGAAGTCGTAGAGGAGCAACAGGCGCTGCTGGCCTTTCGAAAGCCACACATCCAACAACATTTTGGATTGTAATATGGGCTCAACAGACCGGGATATACGGTAGATTCAACTGGAGATAAAAAAAAAATGAACTCACGTGTATGCTGGTTGTCTGCACCTGCTCCCAGGTTGAAGGCCCACGAGAAAAACCTTTTGTTTTGACAATGTAAAAAAACTTTTCCGACAATCTGATAATGTTAAACGTATCACGACCAAGTCAAAATGCGCGGCATTTTCGCAACCCCCATGCTATCGCCATCACCAGCGCAGAGTTCAATGACTGCATATCTTGATTCGGTGTCAGTGAGGATCAAGATCAGGAATCTTGACCCTGCTTGAACGGGTTTCCATGTCCCATCTGATTGTTGTTGCGTGAGCACGAAAGCAATTCCGTTCAATCGACTTGCGTCTGTTGCAGAATTATATGAAGATTGACATTGATGGCACACAGAGCGGGGAGTTTGTCGCAACGTGTTGTGTATGTTTACTTTAACTCAGTGTGAACATTCAAGGCAAGTTAATTAAGATTGTATTATGTTCCTTTGGGGTTCCCCGCTATTAAACAATTAATACTTCATGCGATCAACAATATATAAATAATTGTGTGTGTTTGTTTGTTAGTTGTATTAAAGCCACTGCTTTCACACATGGTAAATTTGTTGCTTTGGAGGTGTTTCTTTTTATGTTTTTTCCCATGCTACTGGATTTGCCTGTAATTAATAATAATAATAATAATAATTTTGTTGTTCCCAGTTGATAATTGTCATCGTTGACAATACACCTGCTCAATGATCAGATTTTCCTTCATGACAATTATCAACTGCGCTTAAGATGGTCGTGCTGAGATGCAGCGTGCCAGGATGTGAGTTCTCCACCCCGGACGGCAGTGAGGCACTGTCGCCGTGTTGACGAACCACAATCTTGCCCACCCTCCCGTGATCAGCGGCACCCCCAGCCAGAGTGGTGCAGAACTGGAGCGCTCCCACATCGGCATGGGAGTCGACAACGAGGTGTGGAATACCTTCACGAGGCGATGGGACACCTTCCTCCGCGGTTGTGGAATCGACGCCGCCTCTGCATCGGCGCAGCTATTCCAGTGTGTTGGCGAGTCGTTGGGAGACGTCATACTGAAGCAGGACCCCCTGATCACAACACGATTAGTGGCTGAGATGATGGATGCTATGCACTCGCTGGCCGTAATACCGGTATCGCGCGGCATCAAGCGCGCGGCAAGGCCGAGACTTGCGGTTTCACGGTAAGCCACACACGCAACTGCGGAGAAACTAGCATCGGGGATTACATCAATGAGCCCATCCGCGACGTCCTTCTGGCCAGGATCGCTGATGGTGACATCGAACGGGAAGCTTTGAGCGTAGAAGGAACCGTCCTCCGCTCCATAAATGACGTGATTGGTTTCGTGGAAAACCGTGAGATGGCGCGGAACGCCCTGCCTTGTGCTGCCAGTGCTGCAGTCTCCTCGTTCAAGAGAACCGCATGCCACATGAGCAGTGCAAAACATGCTATATGTCTCGACGCCGACGCCGCGGACCACAGACAGCCGTCGTACGTAATAACAACATTGCTGCACAGGACACAATATCACAAACATCGAGTGTGACCGTCATTGACACCACATCACCACCGCGGCCGGCCGTTTCCGCACTTGAGCACCACATCTTTACTGGTGATGCATGGCGCCGAGATCACATCAAGAAGCACACAACCATTCGCATTCGTGTCACCGTGGACTACACTGCACCGGGTGCGTGTAAGCCGTCTAGTCCACCCCCGATTGCGATGGTCGACGCGATCACGGACAGCGGCGCTCAATCTAACGTTTGGTCACTAGGTCAATTCTTGCACCATGGATTTTCGCGGGACGATCGACACCGCACATCACTAAACCTTCAGGCCGCGAATAAATCAGAAATGTCGAAATCAGAAATGCTCAGAAATAAATCAGAAATGTCAATGTCGAAAGTGTTCACAAAAGCAGATTTAGCCTCTGGCTACTGGCATGTTGTTCTCGATGAGCAATCAAGCGTACTGACAACGTTTCAAACGTGTTATGGGAGGTACCGATGGCTTCGGTTACTATTTGGATTGTCAGTAGCTGCTGAGATATTCCAGAAAAAACTCCTCGAATCGCTATCTGGACTGGATGGAGTAGTCTGCATCGCCGACGATGTGAGCGTGCACGGCAAAGATACAGCGGAACATGATCAACGACTACAAGCGTTTATGCAGAGATGCCGCGAGAAAAAACTGCAGCTGAACCGAGAGAAAATGATTCTACGATCTGATCACATAACCTTTATGGGTCATGTGATTTCCAAAGACGGACTGCGAAGAGATCCAGAGAAAGTGAAGGCCATTTCAGAATATCCTGTTCCTGAGTCATTGCCTGAACTGAGAAGATTCCTCGGTATGGTGAATTATCTATCGAGATATTTGCCCCAGTGCTCTGACATAATTCATCCGATGGTAAACCTGACCAGAAAAGATGTTCCGTGGAACTGGTCAGATGTGCAACAAAAAGCATTTGAGACAATCAAGAATATGATTGTGAGTGATTCCTGTTTGACACTGTATGACCCCAGCAAGAAACTCGTGCTAGAAAACGATGCCAGCAGCTATGGTCTAGGAAGTGCTCTGCTGCAAGAAGGTAAACCAATTGCGTTTGCAAGTCGTGCAATGACAGCAGCGGAGAGAAACTACGCGCAGATCGAGAAGGAGTTGTTAGCGGTGAAATTCGGTCTCGAGAAATTTCATCACTACACCTTTGGACGTCCTGTGGTGGTTATTACCGACCACAAACCACTTGTCAGCATAACGAGCAAGCCGGTAAACTTGGCATCGAGACGTCTCCAGTTTATGCTGTTGGTGATCCAGAATTACGACGTGAAGCTGAACTATCGCCGTGGTGCTGACTTACCATTGGCGGATGCATTGTCTCGGGCACCCGATTCGACCGAGGAGACTACAGATGAAGAACATCTACACAACTTGAGCATCACACCGTTCAAGCCGGAGCGGTTGGCTGTTGTTCGAGATGCGACTAGTCAAGATGGCAGTCTTATGGCTCTTCAACGAGTAGTTATGTCCGGTTGGCCAGATGAGAAGACATCTGTTCCTGTTGAAGCACTGCCGTACTACCACTGCAGAGATGAGGTTGTAGCTCAAGATGGTATTTTACTCAGAGGTGATAGAGTGATCATACCTCAGTCGATGCGTCGAGAAATGATGCAAAGAGTGCATGCAGGTCATGGGGGTGTAAACTCGTGTTCACGACGAGCGAGAGATGTGATTTTTTGGCCAGGAATGTCGAGTGATATCCGACAGTATGTGGAATCTTGTGACATATGTGCAAGTGATTCGGTGAGCAACCACAAAGAACCGTTGATATATCATTCTGTACCTGGGCGAGCATGGGAGAAAGTTGCCACTGATTTGTTCACATTCAGAAGTCGAGAATACTTGGTTACTGTTGATTATTACAGTCAGTATGCAGAGGTGGATTTCTTACCTGAGCCGACGTCGAAGAACGTTATCCACAAGCTGAAGCAGCATTTTGCTAGACATGGCATACCAGATGCCGTGGTGTCCGACAATGGCACGCAGTACACTAGCCGAATGTTCAAAGATTTTGCCAAAAAGTGGGACTTTGCTCACGTGACTTCGTCTCCGGGTAACTCACAGTCTAACGGAGTTGCCGAGGCAGCAGTGAAGGTTGTTAAACGCGTAATGACGAGATGTCATTCTGCGAATGAGGATCCATATATAGGACTGCTGAACTTGAGAAACACACCGCAAGAAGGAGTGAACCTGAGTCCAGCACAACGCCTACTGGGTCGTCGAACGAGGACTGTTGTTCCGACTCACCCGTCTCGTCTTGCCCTTCAAGTTATAAGTGGCGAGCAAGTGAAGCAGCAGGTCGAGACGAAGAAGCAGATCTGGGCTGAGCGCTACATTGGACAGCATCGGCTGCCGCCCATTTCAGTCGGTGAGCGAGTTCATGTTCAACCGATAGACGGAGGTAAACAGTGGCAGCCGGCCGAGGTGACCGCCAAGACGTCATCGAGAGACTACGTGGTGCGGACTACGGAGGGCAGAACCTACCGTCGCAACCGCCGGTTCCTCCGAGCTACACCAGCCAGAGAGCCTGGTACTCCGGAGAAGACAACGTCGCCTGACAAGGACTCAACATCGCCAGAAAGACCAACAAATAAGCATGGTCGTGATAACGGCGTGGCGAAGGATGAACAGGCTGACAGTGACAGTCATGCCGTGTCGCCTGTGAAGACGCGGTGCGGCAGGGTAATCAAAATACCAGTGCGGTACCGTGATGATGTTTAACGACACACACTAGTGTTCCAGATGCGTCGATGTATATACGTTGTTGCTTTTTGCTGTATAAGTGAGTTTTGAGTGTGGCTAGTGATGTGAGTTTTGTTTGTGTTTATATTGTTCTGCCGATCACTGTTCCTATTTAAAAACAGGGGAGATGTTACGTGATTGGCAACTTTGTGAAGTTTGTGTGTGAAGCACGCAGCTTTGGCAGTCAACATGAGAGGGAGCTGAAGAATATACTGTTCGCACTTTCTGGTTGTCTGTTGTCTCCTTGATTAAGTATATACCACGTAACACCTGTTGTCGGCGCCTTTTTCAGTCTGATTGAGGGCCTCGATCTATCCGGGAATGCTCACAGATGCCGCACAATGATATACGTGAGTAATGCAGTGCAAGGTTTCTTTCTATCTCATTCATCACTTGTGGCGCTGGGAGTGCTTCCAACGAATTTCCGCACTATTGGAAGCAACGTCGCCGGAGTCAGCAGATTACCACAAACAGGCAAATACCGCACACCATGAACACCGGTCGGAGATCAGTGCGATTGCCAACCTCGAAACCTACCCCCACAGAGGCTGACATTACCTTTTGCCATATACACCGGCAAACAACGAGAAAATGAAAACATGGTTACTCGATCGATTCTCATCGTCAACATTCAACACGTGCCACCACCACCCACTGCCAGAAATGGATGGGTCACCGGCGGAAATCCATCTCGACGAAAGCGCCGTGCCTGTCACACTGCAGCAGTGCTGCATCAGTGTACAGGGATGGGTGCTGCACTGTACACTGGCAGAAGAAAGTACATGAAGACCTTCTTAGAGATGAGGCGCTTGGCGTCATTGAGAGGGTCCCATATGGCGAAAAGCCCACATGGTGTCACCATATGGTGGTCACTCGTAAACAGGATGGCATTCCACGGCGAACGGTGGACCTAAATCCTCTCAATCTTTATTGTCGGTCAAAAACATTCGCGACAGACTCTCCTTTCCACCTAGCGTGTATGTTGCCCAATGGCACGTGGAAGACCGTTACCGACGCTTGGAACGGGTATGACTCAGCACCCCTCAGGAAATCCGACATACACCTCACAACATTCGTCACTCCCTTCGGACGCTGGCGTTATTGCCGGGCACCGCAAGGATTTCTGTGGTCCGGTGACGGCTATAACAGACGGTTTGACGCTATACTCAGCGATTTCACGCGCAAAGAGCGGTGTGTCGACGACACGCTGCACTACGATACCGACTTGGAGGCACATTGGTGGCGCACGATTGAGTTTCTCACAATCGTCGGAAATGCCGGGATCGTGCTGAACCCTAGCAAATTTCAATTTGCCCAGCGCTCTGTCGAATTCGCAGGTTTTCTCATCACAGAAACGTCGATCGAAGCTCTGGCGAAGTGAACCGATGCCATCCGCGACTTTCCCACGCCGGTTTCCATCACCGACAACACCAACCACCGCAGTTGGTTTGGCCTTGCGAATCAGGTCTCCAACTATGCGCAACTACGTGATATAATGACTCCGTTCCGCAAATTCCTGAGCCCCAAACACAAGTTTTACTGGAACACATAGCTAGACGTCGCTTTCCAAGCCTCTTAGGCAGCGATCATCTCCTCGATCATATTTTCAATTTGTCAAAACCCACGTGTCTCAGGCCAGATTGGTCAAAAAGGGGTGTTGATTATTTTCTTCTCCAAAAACACTGCAGCTGCAAATCCCACATCCCTGATTGCTGCTCAGATGGTGGGCAAATCGTTCTGGCTGGCTCTAGGTTTCTCTCCAGCGCCGAGTCTCGATACGCTCCCGTGGAAGGCGAGGCTTTCGCCGTAGCTTGGGAATTGGAGCAGACACGATTCTTCACTCAGGGCTGCCACAACCTGCTAGTAGTGACAGACCATAAGCCCTTGGTAAAAATTCTCGGTGACAGAACTTCGGACGAGATTGCTAACACCCGATTATTTCGTCTGAAGCAGCGAACGCTGCCTTGGCAATTCAGTATCACGCACATGCCCGGACTCACAAACACGGCTGCTGATGCAACGTCTCGCAGACCCTCTCCGTCCTCTGCTATTGTAGATTCCAGTGTAGACAACAGTCCAGTCCTTATTGCAGTTGTTCAGAACCAAATATCCGACATCATCTCATTGCAATGGTCATGTATAGTCGAAGAAACCCGAAAGAATCTGTCTTTAAGCGCTCTGGTAGACGCTATCCACGCTATCCTGGTAGACATGACTTCCCGGACTCTGTGAGGACCTCACCACATACAACTTCTTTCTGGAGATACCGTGAATCACTGTCGATCGCAGATGGAGTTGTCCTCTACCAAAACAACGTAGTTGTGCCTGGCTCCTTGCGAAAAGCTGTACTATCCATACTTCACGCAGCTCACCAAGGCACGTCCCAAATGGAAGCCCGCGATCGTGCCACAGTGTTCTGGCCGGGGATCACAGCGGACATACATGCCACCCGAGCATCCTGCACCGCATGCAACCAAAATGCACCCTCGATCCCGCTTTTGCCAGCCGCCGAAACCGTACCTCCGTCTACTCCTTTCGAATGTATTTACGCCGACTATCTCCAATTCGCTGGGCACCAATACCTCGTCATGGGTGATAGACTGTCGGGCTGGTCATAAGTGTTCTCCCGCAAACCCGGCTCATCGACGTCGGGAGCTTCAGGCCTCATTGCCTGTCTCCGACCCATGTTCGCCACATTTAAAAGGTTAAATGCCTCAGTGGCAGCTGCTACACGGGAAGAAGCCGAAGCTTATGAACAAACAGGCGTACCCCGGGCAGCTCGCTGCCACCGCAGAACCGACCCTCTCCACGCGATGGCGCCACAAGGACGTGAGACGTATTAGAGAGGGCCACCTCCCCAGAATGCATGGCACAACACATGACTGATATCAGGTACCGTCATTTTCTGCTGGGTGGACAGGGGCTGTGGGATTGTAGAATTCGCCCAATGAAATTCTGCTCCGCCGGGTTCACATTTGGTGTACCGGAAGAGTTATCGAGCGACGGAGGACCGGAGTTCACGGCAACTGCCACTCACGAGTTCCTCACGAAATGGGGTGTAAAACACCGAGTGTCGTCCCCACACAACCCACAATCGAACGGCAGAGCTGAAGTGGCCGTAAAGACCACAAATCGCCTTCTCCGAGCGAACACTGGACCAGACGGAACCCTCAGCAGTGATAAATTCCTGCAAGCCATGCTACAGTTGAGGAACACTCCGGACCCCGACTGCGTCATATCACCCGCAGAGATTATTTTTGGCAGACCGATCAGAGACTCGCTGTTTTTCGTGAACCGTCTCGAAAAGTACTCCAAACCACGCCCGTCATCGCGCGAGGCTTGGGCCATGAAAGAACTGTGCCTCCGTACTAGATACACAAGGTCCCAGGAAGCTCTAGACGACCACTCGCGTCCAGCTCCTAAACTTCAGATCGGTGACCGGTGCTTCCTTCAAAACTGTGCCATCAACATCAAACGCTGGGATAGGACTGGCACAATAACGGAAGACGGCGCACATGATCAATACACCATCAAAGTAGATGGTTCCGGACGTGTTCTCATCAGAAACCGGCGAGATCTACGCAAATTCACACCAGTGTCAACTGCCATCACGATGCCAGCACCATACCCCAATCTCTCGTCGCCACCATCTTTCATCCACGAGAAGCCCGCTAATAGCGCGCAAAGATCCGATTTGAGGTACAATACTCACCCGCAGTCTGGCCCTGACGACGAACTCCTACCGCAGACTACGGAGCTTGAGCCTTCGACGCCGGATCCAGAACCATCACAGGAACTCTTGCTGAGCCGGGTCAACTCTGATGACACTGGCATTCGTCGCCAAGAGTATGGTCAGCGTCGAAGACCTGAGCCACCGAAGCCCAGCGAGACGACTCCCGGTCGCACTGCACAAGGGACGACGCCATCTCGGCGCACACGACGCAGTCGGCGGCAACCTGCTTGGATGAATTCGGGCGAATGGGTACTCGAGTAACCCCTCTCACTCGACTGGGGGGGATGCAGAATTATATGAAGAATGACATTGATGGCGCACAGAGCGGGGAGTTTGTCGCAACCTGTTGTGTATGTTTATTTTAACTCAGTGGGAACATTTAAGGCAAGTTAACTAAGATTGTATCATGTTACTTTGGGGTTCCCCGTTATTAAAAAATTAATACTTCATGCGATCAACAATTAATAAATAATTGTGTGTTTGTTTGTTAGTTGTATGAAAGCCACTGCTTTCACACATGGTAAATTTGTTGCTTTGGAGGTGTTTCTTTTTATGTTTGTGTTGTTCCCAGTTGATAATTGTCATCGTTGACAATACACCTGCTCAATGATCGGATTTTCCTTCATATGTTGTCAGTTCAGTTGGCTTCTTAGGGTCGTAATATGACAGGGTTGCTTCTGATGAGAGACATTTCTTCGCTTTCTGAAACACTTGATCGTGTTCTGTCGACCAGATAAATTCATTTTAAACACTCAATAGTGACCGCATTGGCTGCAACATTTGTGCAACAACATTTGAAAATGATGATATCTGATTGGCCATGCCGAAAAACGATCGTAATTCAGATATGTTGTGTGGTGTTGGAAATTCTGCAATTGCGCGACATAAATCAGAGTCCAGATGGTACCCGGTCCTGGTTATCACGTGGCCAGCAAATTTAATTGACCGCCGACCAAAGACAAACTTGTCCTTGTTAAGAGAAACGCCATTATTTTGACAGCATTGCAGGAATTCTTCGACGTGTCTAAAGTGTTTGTGGAGATCATCGTCGTACACTGGAACATCATCAACCACTCGCCAGAAATTGTTCATTGTCGAAAAACATTCGTACATGCGCCGGTTGTAGTAATCGGATATTGACGATATTCCGTACGGTGCTCTCAAAAACTTGTATCTGCCAAAAGGCGTG
This sequence comes from Sacculina carcini, assembly GCA_916048095.2. NCBI lineage: Eukaryota > Metazoa > Arthropoda > Thecostraca > Sacculinidae > Sacculina > Sacculina carcini. The sequence continues at coordinate 2,256,365 of OU696595.1, forward strand.
AGAAACGTGGTATTTTTTTTTACTTTTATCCTCCAATTCACATTGATGATACCCTTTTGATGCGTCAAAAGTGGTAAAAAACCGTCTGATTTTGCAGAATGTTTGAGATCACTTCTGCTGGTGTTTCAGAAGAGAATGGTTGTTGTTGTTATTTGTGTTTATGGAGTGCACCGGCCTCTGGGACCATACGGCACCCCCCAGTCTATTTATAGCCCAAACACCCTAAAATGATGGACATGAGGAATGGAATGATGAAATAAATAAGTGTGATAATGAACAAAATGAATGTGAAAGTCAAGAAATGAAACTCAATAAATAATTCTAAAAGGCAAAAGACGTAAAAACTAAAAAATGCGGCCCTCAATGACCGCCGATTGCTCCTGTCCGAGAACATCGTGAATAGTCCGAACGGATCCAAGAAAACGTTGACGCGCCTCTGAGAATGATGGGCATTCCACCAGGATGTGCTGCACGGAGAGACGTGCATTACATGCGCTGCACGTGGGTTCAGGTTGTCCGAGTAGAAGATGGCGATGCGTATCGTACGTGTAACCCACACGCAGACGACAGAGCTCCACTTCCTCGGACCTCTTCCGGCGATAAGAGCACATCCAATGTCCGATTTCGGGCTTCACAGCTTTTAATTTGTTAGAACCACATTCGTCCCAGGAGAGCTGCCAGCGAGAACGGATAAAGCTATGTATAATAGGATAAAAGTCCGAATACGGAATGGGAAAGTTAAAATATAATTAATAAAAGTCTCGTTCAGCAGCTCTTTTTGCGGCTCTGTCAGCTCGCTCGTTGCCCAAAATACCAATATGGGCCGGAATCCAGCAGAACTTTACACGCTTGCCCTGGTGGTGGATTATTTCAAGAGATATAAAAATCCTCTGTAAAAGAGGATGTGAGGAGAAAGACGATAATGAAGTTAAAGCACTAAGGGAGTCCGATAAGACTAGAAACAATTAAAATGAAGATGAGCGAATAAAAACCAGGGCCAGAAGGATAGCGTACAGTTCAGCCGTGTAAATGGAAGCGCTCGGTGGCAGCGTGCTCGAGCGGCACGTACCTCCACTTACAAACGCACAACCCACACCACTGGCCGACTTAGACCCATCAGTGTACACGGCAGTATACCGTCCGTAAGAATGAATACGCTCCAGTGTTTGAGCGAAGCACACTGGGCACTGTAGGGTGTTTCGGCAGAGCTGCTAGCGAGATGTCGACCTCGGATGTGACCAATTCCCAGGGTGACTCCGCCGTCTATTCTTGTCTGAGGACGTCGTTAGCACCCATCCCGCATGACTCCAGCTGTGCCTTCATTTTGCTGCAAAACAGCACAGAACACTAAGGTCCTGGAAGGTGCTGCTGCTCAGGCACATGCTGGGAAAATACCACGTCATACGCGGGGTTTTCATGGGTGCTTGCCAGCTTGCAAGAATAACGCATGCCCAGCTATTGACGACAGAGCGCCAGCGGAGCCTCATCAGCCTCAACAAGGAGGCTGACGATTGGCGACGTGCGAAACGCGCCGGTGGCAATGCGTATCCCTGCGTGGTGTACGACATTCAAACGGCTTTTTGCTGACTCCTAAGCCAGATCATATACGATGCTTGCGTAATCGAGACGCGACCTGACTAACGAGCGGTACAGAAGGAGAAGGGACTGTCGATCTGCTCCATACCGCATGCGGGAAACAGTCTTCAGCACATTCAGTGCCTTTAGACATGTGGTTCTCAGCTGTGAAATATGCTCGGTGTAGGTCAAGCGCGAGTCCAACGTGACCCTTGAAAACCGAACCGTGCGTTGAAATGAGACAGCACTGCCGTACAATTCCACTTCCATGTCAAGGCAGGCACCTCGACGGCGGCAGAAGTGTACACCGACCGTTTTGGACGTCGAGAAGCGGAAGCCGTTACGCGTTCCCCAAGTCTCTATTATATTCACCGCCAGCTGCAGTTGACGCTGGACAGCAACAGTGCTGCGGGAAGAACACCATACGGCGAAGTCGTCCACAAATAGAGACCTTCCAATCGAGGGAGGCAAATGATTGTCAATGTCGTTGATCATTATGGCAAAAAGGGCCACGCTGAGCACACTACCCTGTGGAACGCCTTCTGCCTGATCGAACGGACGAGACAGGGAGTTCCCCACACGCACACAGAATGTGCGGTGCAAAAGGAAATTGTGTACGAACCTCCCCATGTTGCCTCTGACACCACAGCGATGCAGTTTGCGAAGAATTCCATGTCGCCATGTGGTGTCATATGCCTTTTCGATGTCAAAGAATATCGCCCCGACGTGGTGACCTCGCGTGAAACTTTCACGTACGCGAGAGTCGATGGTCACCAAGTGGTCTAACGTTGAGCGACCCTGGCGAAATCCGCACTGAGCATCATTAAACAGCCGACCGCGTTCAAGAAACCATACCAGCCGTCTGCAAACCATTTTCTCAAACAGCTTGCAGAGACTGGAGGTCAGCGATATCGGGCGATAGTCAGACGGGTGATCGCCCGATTTGTCCTGTTTCGTGATGGGTATCACGATGGCCCGTCGCCAGGAGGCTGGAAACTGCCCACCACTCCACAGATCATTGAAGACCTGCAGCAGGGTAGACAGCACAGCCGGCGACAGGTGTTTCAGCATGAGGTTGTGAACCTCATCGGGGCCTTCAGCCACATCGCGACGCGATCGCAAGGCTGTTTTCAGCTCAGCTACAGAAAAATCGCTGTTGATTGGCAGCTGACAGTTGGTGGAGAAATCAACGGGTGATCTCTCGCACTGCTGTTTGATCGCTGCAAAAACAGGGTCGTCTACGTTTGCACGATAGCGCTCCGCTAAATATCGGCCAATATCGTCAGCAACATGCTCCGGATTTATCACGTCCACGCCACTGATCTTCAGAGAAGGCAGTGGAGTAGGACGGTACTTCCCAGAGATGCGCTTTATACGGTCCCATATGGTGGATATAGGACAATGCCGATTAATGCTGGACACATAGGACACCCACGAGGCCCGCTTCGCCTCGCGAAAGGTCCATCGAGCTTTTGCGCGAGCGTGGCGGAAGCAAAGCATGTTTGACACCGTGCTGTTGCGCCGGAAGCGACCCCAGCAACGACGTCGCTCTCGCAACGCCGTAGAACACGCGTCTGTCCACCAAGGAACAGGGCGCCGCCGGGGACGCGATGCCGTACGCGGAATGCTCTGTTTGGCACAGGTGACAATGGCCTCAGTAAGATCATCGACGCTGGGTCGAAGTGTGGGGTTGCCCATGGCTTCCAGTGTCAAGCAATCATAGCGGACCCAATCAGCTCGTTTGAAATTCCATCTCGGTGGTCGTGTTCCCAGCCTAGGTACCTCATTGAGACAAATCCATATAGGGAAGTGGTCACTCACATACAGACTGTTCTCAACGGTCCAGCTCGTAGATGCCTGCAGACTGGAACTGCACAGACTGAGGTCCAGAGCGGACATGCTTCCCGATGGCATGGTACAATGCGTATATGTGCCTGTGTTTAAAATACCTATATCTAATACAGTTAAAATATCCTCCATAATAAAACCACGGCTACAATATGCATCACAACCCCAAAAAGGGCTGTGAGCATTAAAATCGCCCAAAACATAAAAAGGGGGTGAAAGAGAACTTATTAAAAACTCGACGTCAGCCCTTGGGAACGGGCGACCAGGCGGCAGGTACAATGAGCACACACTCACCTCCCTACCACCCAGCCAGCACCGAACTGCAACCACCTGCAAATCTGACTGAATATGCAGGCGGCGACAGGGTACACTGATGCGAATAGCCAGCATAACCCCGCCGTGGGCTATAGTCGAGCTGGGATTATCATACCTAAAAACATTAAAATCCTGAATACTAAAACACGAAGAAGTTAAAAGCTTAGTCTCCTGTATTGCTAAAATCGATGGTTGTCGGGAGTGTAAAATATACAGTAAATCATTACAATTCGGTCTAATACCTCTAATATTCCATTGTAAAATGGACATAAAAATAAATATAAAATAAAATACATATAAATACTCACGTTAAAAAAGCACATATACACTAAAAACCAGGTAGCACAGGTACCTAATCGCATCGCTTGGCCGATCGTCCTCTGTCCGGGTCAGGTGGGGACCCACTTGGAGAGGCCGAGAGCTTCCGCTTAGAGGAGCTCTCCACCTCCATGGCAGTGGCGGGAATCGCTCCGTCGTGTGCGGAAGGCGGTGCGCAAGCAACCGCCGAGCGCAGAGATGCAGGGACCGCGCTCGCTTTGTGACCAGGAGATGCTCGCCGGTCACTCATCGGCGAGGCTGACTTGACCGAACGGGGGCTCTTGTGTTGAACCACCGTCCAGTCTCCGGATTTCCTCCGGTTCGGAGACGACCGCTCTGCTGGCTTGGAAGCCTGCTGAGCGGCCGGTTTTTTGCCTCCCTGACTAACCGGCATCGCTGCCGATTTGCCAGCACGGTCCATCGGCCGGTTGACCGGCCCATCGGCGACCCGCTGAGGTCGCCGCTCAGCAGCCTATTCAGACTACTGGGGAGCGGCCGCCTTGGGCCGCTGGGTTGCGGCCATCTGGGGCCGCTGGGTCGCGGACGACTGGGACCGCTGGGGTGCGGACGTTGGCGACCGCGGCACGGCAGTCCCCTCAGACCGCCGATCAACCGGTGTTAGTTCATTCTCAAGTTTGTCAGCCTCAGGTACAACCAGCTTCAAGCCCATTCGTCCAGCCAGTTTGAGAAAATCGCCAACTGTCAGCTTCTCGAGAAACGAGTCGACAGACTGTGGAGGTTGAGCTGACAGTTTGACGGTGCCGGCAAAGGACGGTCCCGACGGATGCGAGCTGCGGTACATAGCACGCGCCTCGCCGAAACTGCAGCGCTGGGCAGCGCGAATTGCCAAAATCTCCTTCTCCTTCAGCCATTCCGGGCAGTCACGCGACGAAGACGCATGACCGCTGCTCCTGCAATTGACACAGAAATATTCCTCTTTGCAATCAGCAGCGGTGTGTCGTTCGGATGAGCAACGTCCACAGATCTCTGCACGATTACAGCGGGAGCTCGTATGTCTGAAACGTTGGCACCTGTAGCACCGCATCGGGTTAGGCACGTAGGGGCGGACTCGGATACGCTGACGGATGTCACCGACCTTGATGTCATCCGGCAGATCAACACCGTCAAACGTGAGAAAAACGAGTGCGTTGGCACCTCGCTACCCTCACGCCGTCGGACGATGCGCTCCACGCGGATGACAGCTGTCTGGACGCGGATGACGAATGGGATTGAAGCTGGTCATACATGAGGCTGACAAACATGAGTGTGGCGAACGCGTATGTTCAGTGTATGCACAATGTGTTCAATGTGTTCAATGTAGAGGGCGCCACAGATGGTGAGCCATGGCCTTGCGGCAGTCAGGCAGTCAGTCGTGCAATACACACGTTACATGGTGTCAGAAGCTCTGAAACCGTGACTGTATACTCCTTCTGGCGCGATGTCGTGTCGCCAGCCCCCTGAATTGGATTTTCATTCTGCTTCGCTGGCCACTACCTGGCGTGTGTGGCATCGTGACTGGCAATATTTCGCTGCTGCTAAAGAGCTGTCGGACAAACCCGTGTCGGTTCAGGTGGGAACCTTCTTTAATTGCGCCGGTCGTGAGGCTCAAGAAGTGGCCACCCACTTCGCGTGGACAGAGGCAGATGGTCTTCCTGCTCTAATTGATTATTTCGAAAAATATTGTTCGCCGCAGCAGAACGTTGTGATGGAGCGGTTCCATTTTTACCAGCGCAGTCAACAGCCGGGAGAGAGTGTGGCGACATTTGTTGCTTCTCTGCGCGCTCTGTCTGCGTCCTGTGATTTTACTGATCGTGACGGCATGCTTCGTGACCGTCTCTTTATGGGTATCTTGGACAAGTCTACCCAGCAGACGTTGTTGAAGGTACCAACTCTTTCGTTGGATGTGGCATTACAGACGGCTCTGGCTGAGGAAACTCCCCGTCGGGGAAAGAGTATTATGGCCAATATGGATTCTCCTGCTGCCGATTTGTGCCGTTTGTCGCCGTCTTCACTGGGTGTGCGTACCGGCGCTCGTTCGACCCCGACAGCTGAGGTGCGGCCCTGTCGGTTCTGTTCACGTCACCACGAGATGCGCCGCTCTGCCTGTCCGGCGTGGAACCGTTTTTGCCGGGTGTGTGATCGCCGTCATCATTTTGCCGGCAGTGTGGAGTGTCCTGGGTCCGCCCCTGCACGTACTACTGCGCAGCGGCCGGTGCACGCGCCGTCGTCGACAGGGCGCCCCGCTGCCGGGGGTCGTGGGGGCTGGGCCCGGTTGTCCGACCGTCGTGTACTGTCCGTGCAAGCTGACAATGCTGGCGAGGTGCAATTGGATACGAGCGCAATTGGGTATGCTGCACTGCAGACTGGTACGCTTGATTCTGCTGATGCGTTCAATGTTGCAGAAGACCGCAATTCTCGCAGCAGCAAAGCATTTAAAACTTTGTACACGCTTGACGGTAACTGCGTAAAGTTTCTTATAGATTCGGGATCTGAATCTAATGTTTTATCTTTGAGTGATTATGTTCGTGTCACTGGCGATATTGAGCGTACATCAGTGCGCCCCTGTCATACTGTTTTACGTATGTATAATGGTGATGTGGTTCCGACAGTAGGTAAAGTTTGTGTGTCTTTTAAAAATGTGCGCAATTCCCGTCTGCATTCTGTCATGTGTCATCTGGTAGATATGTTAGTGTTTACGGTGCTGAGCTTGCGTTCGTCTGTTTCGTTAGGACTCATCACCCTGCTCGATTGTGACCCGCTGGATTATGTTCCCGATCCTTCCTGCACTCCTGCTGCCGCTGACTCTGTTGGCTCCCCACGTTCTTCTCTTTCTGATCGGGATGCTGTTGTCGCTGAGTTTGCTGATGTTTTTGGGGATAATACAGTTGGTCTAGTTTACCAGGACTATGAGATCCGTGCCGACTCCAGCGTTCCACCAGTGGTGGAACCTCCGCGCAGAATACGCATTCACCTTCGTGACAAACTGCATGAAAAACTTGACACTCTGGAACGCCAGGGTGTAATTAAAAGGGTTGTCGAGCCCACAGAGTGGGTGTCCAATTTAGTGATTGTGTCAAAGCCATCCCGTGATATTCGGTTGTGTTTGGACCCCCGGTCGTTAAATAAAGCAATTCTTCGGGAGCATTACCCCACACCTACTGTCGATGAGGTTTCATATCGTATTTCCGGCTCTCGAGTGTTCTCGTTGTTGGATGCTAAGTCAGCATTTTTGCAAGTCGGATTGTCGGATGCGTCGTCTCGCCTCTGTTGTTTTCATACTCCGTTCGGTCGGTATCGATGGCTTCGTTTGCCGTATGGCACTTCTTGCGCGCCAGAGATTTGGCAGCGAATCATGCATGAGATGGTGGATGATTTGCGTGGTGTCGAGGTCATTGCTGACGATTTTTTGGTTTGCGGTAAGGGAAACTCTTATCAAGCTGCTTTGGCTGACCACGAAGCCAATCTTCTGGCGTTTCTGAAGCGTGCTCGTTCCCGAAATCTACGGCTAAATGGGAGTAAGTTCCGGTTTCGAGTGCCAAAAATTATGTGGATGGGTCATTTGTTTGACAGTTCCGGTATGCGACCAAGCACGAACAAAGTCGAAGCTGTCACTCAGTACCCCTGTCCTGCAAACAAATCTGAGCTCAAACGATTTCTCGGCATGGTAGCCTATCTGTCGCGTTACATTCCGAATGTTTCGACCATTTTGTCTCCTCTTCATCAGCTCACGTGTGAAAAGTATGCTTGGCACTGGAGTACAGCGTGCCAGCAGGCTTTTGACGTTGTTAAGAACAAGTTAGTAACTGCTCCTGTGCTGGCTTATTACAGTCCGTCCTTGCCTGCAGTTGTTCAATGTGACGCTTCCAGTACTGGACTGGGCGGTGTTCTGCTGCAAAACGGCCAGCCGGTGATTTATTGTTCACGATCGCTAACTGCTACGGAGCGTTCTTACTCACAGATTGAGAAGGAGCTGTTAGCAGTTTCGTTTGTAATGAACCGTTTGGATCAATTTGTATATGGCCGCCCGGTGACCGTTCATACCGACCATAAGCCACTGGTAGCTATCCGCAATAAGTCGCTGTGTGATGTGCCTCTTCGTTTACAGCGGATGTTTCTCGGGCTTCAGCGCTACGATTACACACTTGAGTACCGCCCAGGTACTCAGGTGCCGGTGGCCGATGCACTCAGTCGTGTTCATTCCACGCTAACTGCGGCACCACTCGTCAGGTGTGTTCACGCTGTCGAACTGGAAACTATTCATCTCAGTTCGGGCCTCGCCGCTTCTCCTGAGCGGCTAGCTGTTTTCAAGCAGGCTACTGCTGATGACGTTCAGCTGCAGCACGTGATTTCCTATATTCGTGATGGTTGGCCAGATAGTCGCTCTAGGTTAGCTTTTGGTGTTAGTGTCTATTGGCCTTTCCGCGATGAGTTGACCACTCAAGACGGATTAGTTTTCAAATCTGGTAGTTTGGTTGTTCCGTCATCCCTCCGCAAAGATGTTCTTTCGCGTTTACACAGATCTCACATTGGAATGCTGTCGGTGCTGCGAATTGCTCGCGAAAATATTTTTTGGCCAGGGATGTCGTCGGCAATTAAAGACATGATTTCCCGCTGTCCTATATGTTTGGCGCATCGTCCAAGCCAATCGGCAGAACCACTGTTGTCTCACGAGTTGCCGGAACGCCCCTGGCAAAAACTCGCTGCTGATCTGTTCGAATTTGCAGGTCGCCACTACTTGGTAGTGGTCGATATTTTAGCAACTACGTGGAAGTTGATCGTCTTCTTCAGGTGACAACTGCTTCTGTTGTCAATTCCTTGCTGGTTCAGTTTGCGCGTCATGGAATACCAGAAGTTTTAGTCACCGATAACGGTCCTCAATTTGCCTCTGAGGAGTTTCGCCGATTCACTCGATCTGCGGACGTTGTTCATATCACCTCTAGTCCCAGATATCCTCAGTCTAACGGCAAAGCTGAGAACGCGGTTCGTACTGTCAAGACGATATTCAAGAAGGCCGCTTCGGCGAACGAAAATCCTTTCTGGGCGTTAATGATGTGGAGGAATACTCCTAGCGAAGGCACCCGTTATTCACCGTCTCAGATACTCTTTGGACGTCAATGCCGCACTACTTTACCTGTGCGTCGGCAGGCGCTCTTGCCCACGCCGGCGGATGGCGTTCAGGAACGTTTGCATCGTCAGCGAGTTCGTCAGCAGATCGTTCATGATGCCAGTCCTGGTGTTCGTCCTCTACCACCAATAGCGGTTGGTTCAGCTGTAAGAATGCGCCTGCCAGGGTCCAAGTTATGGTCGCCGGGCGTATGCGTCAGAGTTTTGCCTTTTCGGTCTTATATTGTGGAGCTGAATGGTACTCGGTACCGACGCAGCCGGCAACAACTATTGGCTACAGGGGAGACTCCTCCACTGATTGTCAACTCACCTCCTCCTACCTCACCCGCTCCGCCACCAGTCCATTCTGTCAACCCTCCTGATGCGGATGCTGCTAGTTCTGTGTCGCCGCCGCTGCGCCGATACACCCGCGAGCGGCGTCCTCCAGCGTACCTGGCGGATTATGTTCAGTGAATTTTCGTTGTTTTTTTTTCTCGTATATGTTTGTGTTCGTGAGGAAGGGAGATGTGGCGTACGCGTATGTTCAGTGTATGCACAATGTGTTCAATGTAGAGGGCGCCACAGATGGTGAGCCATGACCTTGCGGCAGTCAGGCAGTCAGTCGTGCAATACACACGTTACAATGAGCATGAGCCAACACCGGTTGATTGGCGGTCTGAGGGGATTGCCGTGCCGCGGTCGCCAACAGCCGCACCCCAGCGGTATCAGGCGTTTGCGACCCAGCGGCCCCAGACGGCCGCGACTCAGCGGCCCAAGGCGGCCAATCCCCAGCAGGAAATCCGTAGACTGGACGGTGGTTCAACACAAGAGCCGCCGTTCGGTCAAGTCAGCCTCGCCGAGGAGTGACCGGCGATCATCTTCCGGTCACAAAGGGAGTACGGGGCCTGCTTCTCCGCGCTCGGCGGTTGCTAGCGCACTACCTTCCGCCCACGACGGAGCGACTCCCACCACTGCCATGGAGGTGGAGAGTTCCTCTATGCGGAAGCACTCGGCCTCTCCAAGTGGGTCCCCTCCTGACGCGGAGAGAGGACGATCGGCCAAGCAATGCGATTAGGTACCTGTGCTACCTGGCTTTCAGTGTATATGTGCCTTTTTAACGGGAGTATTTATTTGTATTTTATTCTATTATATTTATTTTGATGTCCATTTTACAATGGAATATTAGAGGTATTAAACCGAATTTTAATGATTTACACTCCCGACAACCATCGATTTTAGCAATACAGGAGACTAAGCTTTTAACTTCTTCGTATTTCAGTATTCAGAATTTTAATGTTTTTATATATGATAATCCCAGCTCGACTATAGCCCACGGCGGGGTTATGCTGGCTGTTCGTACTAGTGTACCCTGTCGCCGCCTGCACATTCAGTCAGATTTGCAGGTGGTTGCGGTTCGTTGCTGGCTCGGTGGTAGGGAGGTGAGTGTGTGCTCATTGTACCTGCCGCCTGGTCCCCCGTTCCCAAGGGCTGACGTCGAGTTTTTAATCAATTCACTTCCCCCCGTTTTTATGTTTTAGGCGATTTTAATGCTCACAGCCCTTTTTGGGGTTGTGGTGCATATTTTAGCCGTGGTTTTATTATGGAGGATATTTTAACTGTATTAGACATAGGTATTTTAAACACAGGCACATATACGCATTGCACCATGCCATCGGGAAGCATGTCTGCTCTGGACCACAGTCTTTGCAGTCCCAGTCAGCAGGCATCCACGAGCTGGACCGTTGAAAACAGTCTGTATGGGAGTGCCCACTTCCCTATATGGATCTGTATCAATGAGGTACCTATGTTGGGAAAACGACCACCAAGATGGAATTTCAAACGAGCTGATTGGGTCCGCTATGATTGCTTGACACTGGAAGCCATGGGCAACCCCACACTTCGACCCAGCGTCGAATATTTTACTGAGACCATTGTCACCTGTGCCAAACAGGGCATTCCGCGTACGGCATCGCGTCCTGTTCCTTATTGGACAGACGCGTGTTCTGCAGTGTTGCGAGAGCGACGTCGTTGCTGGGGTCGCTTCCGGCGCAACAGCACATGAACCTGCACATGCACAACAGCACATGCGCCGTGCGCAGCTTTCATGTTATAGGGTTTTCAATGTTTTTTTGTTGTGAAAAATATGTTCTCATCGGAATTTAAACCTGTGTTTTTACTTTGTTTGGACCATTTTTAGTTTTGCCATATTTTTAATTAACGTGTAAATTTCTAAAAATATTTTTGATTTTTCGCGGTGCGCGCAAAACCGGTGCGCGAGGCTGATGCGGTTTTTCGCGGTGCGCGAGGCTGATTTCCTGTGGGTATATGAGCTGTCGTTTTACCGCCACGGCTCTATCGTTGTCTCGGCGTCCTTTAGTGTGGTTGTCTTCGTTTCTGTGTGCCGGCGCAAATACACGCATGTGCTTTCACATCCACTGGTCTTGAGCTCGCTACAAACTGGTGCCCCGAGTGAGTCGTTCGACTGTTGGTCGTTTATCACAATGACTGAATCAGGTAAGAACATTCTTGCTCTTCAGGTTCGTGCGCCGCAATTTATGGACGCTTCCGCTGATGCTTGGTTTCCTATAGTTGAAGCCCAATTTCACATCAACCGGGTATCGAGTAGCACGTCAATTTTTTAACGCACTGGCCAACCTCCCTCCAGAGGTAGTGCTAAGCTCCCGAGGGATGTTATGAGCTTGCAAGATTACGAGGCGCTAAAGACCGATGTTATCGCCATCAACGAGAGATCGAAACCCGAGCTTTTTGAGCAGCTGATCTCTCACACTCAAATGGTCGGTCGTCCGACTGTATTTTTGCAAGAGCTATTGAGTGTAGCTGCTAAAGTTGGGGTTGGCGAAGACCTAGTTAGAAATAAATTTGTGCAAGCTCTACCATCAACTGTCGGCGTGGTGTTGGCGGCCCAACAGGACATTTCCCTCAACAAGTCGGGTAAATTGGCAGATGATTTAGTACCGCTGCTAAACAAGTTTGAGCGTGAGTCGTAGTGTTTTTCAGTGCGGGCATCTCAGGAAGTACCGTCCTCGACTGCCAGGGCGTTGCAGTATAGTGCTGGTCCAGATGTTCAGCCAGCTGCGCCAAGTGACCGCCAGCGAAATAACTCTGGTTCAAACACGCACCCTGATGGTGACACTGGAGTACCGCGAGGTGTGCGACCGTTCAACAGAAATCAGCGACCATTGGTGTGTCGGGCACACATTTATTTTGGACCGAACGCTCGCACCTGCTGACACCGGTGCACAGAGCCTGATAAAAACCGAGCGCGTGCGCAGCCAGATTCTCGTCCTTCATCTCCGCAGCCATCGGAAAACTGACGAGGCAGGTCGGAGTCGCTGCGGCATCCGGTCTGCCACTCATACGAGTCGCAGTCGAGGCCGACAAGTTTAAAAAGAACTTCATTGTCGACACAGGCGCAGGGTTGTCTGTCGTTCCTCCATCGTGTGCGAGTCATACTACCGTACAGCCGACTGCAGTCCGCCTGTCATCCGCTTCTGGACAACATATCCCAGTTCACGGTGAGACTAACATGACCATTATTATACCGCATTTGAGAAGAAAGTTTTCTTGGACGTTTTTGGAGGCTGACGTTCTCTTACCCCTGTTGGGGCAGGATTTTTTGGCTTGCCATGGGCTTCTGGTAGACTGTCGAACCGGTAAACTACGTGATGGTACCACAAATTGTTGTACATCCATAACATTCACTGAGGGAAATGCCTGTAGTCTGGTGGTGAAAACATCGATGATAGTCCGCGTCGCTTACGCCAGCTACTCGATGTTCATCCATCACTCACGGCGACGCGTCAAATTCTAGACCAACCAGCTGAGCACGGGTTAAAACACGTGATCGACACCGGTAATTCTTGTCCAGTTTTCTCTTCACCACGCCGTCTCACTCCAGAACGCGAAGAAGCTGCCCGAAGAGAGTTCGATAAATTGCTTCAGCAGGGTATCATACGACCATTAAACAGTCCGTGGCCATCACCGTTGCATTTTGTGGCTAAAAATACTCCAGGCGAATTCAGAGTGACAGGAGATTACCGCGCTCTCAATGTGATAACTGTACCGGACCGCTACCCATTGAAGCATATACACGACCTGTCTAACAAGCTGAGAGGTAAGCGTGTATATTCTAAACTGGACTGGACTCAAGGCCTTCTATTTCATCCCGATAGCCCCTGAAGACACAAAAAAGACATAACCGTAACAACACCTTTTGGCTTATTCGGGTACATGTACATGCCGCTGGGGCTTAGAAATGCCTCCACTACGTTTCAACGCTTCATGGATACGATCTTTCGCGATGTTTCCTGTGTGTTCGTGTACTAAGATGATCTACTCGTGTATTCAGAGACGGAGGACCAGCATTATAAAGACTAAATGCAGTGTTCAGCATCTTGGAGAGATAACAGCTACGCTTGTCGGTGGAGAAATGTCGATTCTGCGTAAGCTATGTCACCTTCCCCGGCCATCATGTATCGCCTGATGGTGTCTCACCGCCGCCAGAACGAGTAGACACTATCATCCAAATGGATCGACCGGCAGACTCCCAGGGTCTTCGGCGGTATCTTGGCATGGTGGGGTACTATCGACGAATGAGGCCGAACTTCGCAGATACTGTGTTTCCGTTGTCTGAGCTGATGCGAACACAGCACAAATCAAAATAATTGGATTGGAATGAGGCTGCTGACAACGCGTTCGAGGCCAGTAAAGTCATGCTGATCAATGCTTGCCAGTTTCCTCATCCGTGTCCATAGTCACAGGATTTCATTCTAGTGACTGATGCATCGAGTCGAGCGGTTGGTGCCGCACTCCACCAGATGGTGGACGGCGAGGCGAAGCCGATTTCGTTTTTCTCTCGCAGATTGTCTGCCACAGAACAGCGCTACTTCACCTACGACAGAGAGTTGTTGGCGGCGTATCTGGCCGTTGTACATTTTCGGCATTGTATTGAAGGCAGGTCAGTCACACTCATGACAGATCACAAGCCCATGATCACAGCGTTCCGTAGTCAACGACCGGCTAAGCTGGATCGCCAGCAGCGCCACTGGGGACTTATCACTGAGTATGTAGCCGACGTTCAGTACATTCGTGGCTGTGAAAATGTGGTCGCGGATTGTCTGTCACGATCTATCAACAGTGTCCACGTCGATGTTTTTGGTTTACCTGCATTTGCAGCAGCACAGGCAACTGACGAGGAAACCATCGTCGCCACTGACAGACTGAAGGCTATCAAAATCTCCGGAGATCAAGTGTTGTGGTGTGACGTGTCGACCCCCATCCTCGACCGTATGTACCAAAGACATGCCGCCGTGGTGTATTCGATCTCCTTCATCAGCCGTCACATCCCGGTAGACTGTCAGCATGTAAGCTCATCAATCAGCGTTACATCTGGCCTCACATGGACAGATACATCCAGCAGTGGGTAAAAGACTGTGAGAACTGTCAACAAGCGAAGATCCACCGACATACAAGAACAACACTGAGTGAATTCACACCATCCGCCGCACGATTTGAAATTGTGCACATGGATTTAGTAGGTCGTCTGCCACCGCAGCTGCCACCTGGTCAGCCGTTCGCACGCCCGTATCGGTACATACTGACGTGCATTGATGGTGCTACCCTGTGGCTCGAAGCAGCTCCTCTCTGTGAAATCAATGCAGCATCAGTGGCCAGGACATTCATGAGCACGTGTATATCTCTCTTTGGTGTCCCAGTTAATCTGGTGACGGATCGAGGATCCCAATTCGAGTCTGAGCTGTTCCAGGAATTGTCTTCGCTCGTCAGATTTCACCGACTTCGCACGACAGCTTATCATCCACAGGGCAACCGTTTGGTGGAGCGGAGTCACCGAGTGCTTAAAACTGCCGTCACTGCGCGTCATCAGGACTGGTTGTCTGCTCTACCTGTTGTGCTGCTGGGAATGAGGATGGTTCCTGCTCGTGACGGTGTCGCACCTTTCACAGCTGTAACGGGCAGTCAGTTACTGTGTCCCAAACCGCTTGTGGAGCCAGACGCGCCATCACGCGATCAGCAAGAGTTCGTGAAGGATCTGGCGACACGGATGGCCGAGATAGACTTATTCCACCTTTCTGAAGCCTCTCAACATAGTCCACTGAAGACTCATGTGCATAAAGACCTGGCAAAGTGTACGCATGTATGGGTGTGTGTGGATCGTGTGCGACGCCCGTCACAGGCCTCGTATCGCGGACCATGTAATCTCGAGGCGCTCACCTAAAGCTTTTGTGATAGAGACGCTAACCGGTGGTGAGGAGTGTGTTTCTGTTGACAGGGTGAAGCCGGCATATCTGGCGGAGAACCTGCTGGTTGGTGAGAAAGGCGATAGTAGCGGTCGTCTAACTTCTGGATAGCAGCCGTCTGCATCATTCACCAACGTCGTCATCTATCACCTCACCGTCGCCATCTATTGAACCAGTGGCGCCGTCTTGACTACACCACGACACTTAAGTGATATACCCGTTACTACACCACCGCCATCTAAAGACACACTGACACCACCTGTCAATGCATCAGAACCAAGTACGAAAGTGTCGGAACAAACCAGATCCGGGCGGGTAGTTACATTTCGTGGTCGCCCTGACTATCAATATTATTGAGTGTGTCATGTTCAATTTTGTGTTTTTCCTCCAATGACGGCATATTGCACACGATATATTCTGTGTTGTTAACATTTTGTGGTTCATGTATGCTGCCAATGCCTTGCTTCGTTGTTTGTGTGCTCCGCATCTGGTAGGGGAGTATCTGTAGCATCTGTGTTTCCATGCACATGGTGTGTTGTGTTCTGTGTGTGGCGTTGCGGTTTTTGTATAATTTGCTCGTGAAATGTGAGAAGCTTGCGTTTTATATAGTATAATTTAATTATTTTCGCCGTGTGAAATTATTAATGACAATTTTTGTGACAGAAATATTGGTTAGCGCTTTATCAAAACTCTTGAGTTAGCTTCGTCTGACGCACATGAACCTTAAGCTGCGCCGTGCGCAGCTTTCATGTTATATGGTTATTAATTTTTTTTTGGTTAAAAATATGTTCTGATCGGAATTGAAATCTGTCTTTTCACTTTGTTTGGGTCATTTTTAGTTTTGCCATATTTTTGCTTCACATGTAAATTTCTTATTTTTAATTTTTTCGCGGTGAGCGTAAGACGCGAGGCTGATTTCCTGTGGGTATATGAGCTGTCGTTTTACCGCCACGGCTCTCTATCGTTGTTTCGGCGTCCTTTAGTGTGGTTATCTTCGTTTCTGTGTGCCGGCGCAAATATACGCACGTGCTTTCACATCCGCTGGTCTTGAACTCGCTACAGGGGACATGAACGCCCATCACCGTGAGTGGCCCTTGTCGACATCCTCTACAGACGCCCATGGTAGAGCAGCATATGATTTCTGCAACATTTCTGGCTGTTCCCAAATGGTGTCCGGTCGCACACATCAATCGGAAAACTGTTTGGACTTGGTTATGACAGACATCTCAGATATCGTAAGTGTAAAAGTGGAAGCTCCAATAGGAAGTTCAGATCACTCGTCGCTGTCCGTGAAGCTGATATTGAGACAGAAGGTTTCTCCTTACACAATTTCAAGGCTCGTGCACATGAAGAACAATGTTGACTGGGTGAAGGTGAATTATGAATTGAAAGTCATTACAGTTTCAAACCTGCTGCAGAATGAATGCCCCATCGATGCATTGAACAAATACATTACCGATGTCATCTCAAGGACAGTGCCTACTAAAAAACTACCTTTTCGCTCTGATGACAAAGCCTGGTTAACCAACGAATGTCACAGCGCACGTGAATCCAAGCAGGAGGCTTACCACAATTGGCTCCAATTACGCTTAGCCGATTCATGGAATGTATACACTGAGGCCAGACGGCATGCTGAGCATGTGTATTCAGAAGCGGAAACACGTCATTCAAAGAAACTTGCTGAAAAGCTAACATCTGGCAATGATGTCCACAAATGGTGGTCAACGTTGAAATCGTCAGTGTTTGGACATGACCTGTCTGTCCTTCCTTTATTCTCAGCCAACGGTGAGCTCAAACGCAACCCAATAGATAAGGCAGAGTTGATAATGGATTACTTCAATACCAAGCAATGTCAATGGTCCATTCGTAGGACGATTCACCTGTCCTCGCCCCGAAAATCAAAGACATTATCCTCCGATCAAAAGAAGTGGCGAATCTCATGAAATATATTGATGCCCACGGAGAAACAGACCCTCTGAATACGTTTCCGCTATTTTTCAATAACACGGTAGATACTCTAGCTCCGAAGCTCAGTGACGTTTTCAGACGCT
Source organism: Sacculina carcini (assembly GCA_916048095.2). Classification (NCBI taxonomy): domain Eukaryota; kingdom Metazoa; phylum Arthropoda; class Thecostraca; family Sacculinidae; genus Sacculina; species Sacculina carcini. The sequence goes on from OU696595.1 coordinate 2,273,853, forward strand.
TGATGAAGATTGGTTCGTTTCCATCCTCTTGGCGGGTTGCGAATATCACGCCCATACCAAAAGAGAGCAATTCAGCTGATGTTGCAAACTATCGGCCGATATCAATTACGCCGATTCTGTCCAAAATATTCGAGCACTTGATATCTCCCACACTGTCCAAGTACCTGGAGAGCTGCTGTCGGAAAACCAATTTGCATACCGCAAAAAACTCAGCAAGACTGACGCTCTGCTTACTATCACACACGAGCTCCAGCAAGTGCTAGACAAAGGCAGTGAAGCCGGGATTTTGCAGTTAGATTTCTCGGCAGCGTTTGACCGTGTGAGCCGCCAGGGCTTGTTGCAAAAACTGAGAAACATTGGAGTCGGCGGCCGCTTACTGAGTGTTTTGCATCAATTTATCTCAAATCGCGTACGTGTTGCCACCCATGGATCATACAGTGGCTGGCAGAGCATTGCGTCCGGTGTCCGCAGGGAAGTGTGTTGGGTCCTATTTTGTTCAACAACAACATATTCAACATTTACAACGCTGACCTGTACACAACCACACGCAACCCTGTATATGGATATGCTAATTATATCACCTTTCAGTCTTGTACTGACTTTCATCGTGTGTGGTTTTGCAACTGTGGTGTGTATCGATAAGTACGTACGATGTTCATGATGGACAAGGAGACACTACAAGTCCTCTTGACCTCGCAAGAATCGGCATTCAAGGAGGCTATGAAGCACGTGAGCCACCAGCTCAATGAGCAGATAAAAGCCCTCAATGAAAATGTGAGTGAACTCAGGCGAAGCCTGGAGTTCTCCCAAGCTGAGATTTATGACCTCAAAAGCGAAATGAAAGACACGAGAAAAGAATACGCGGAAAGCAAAAACACAATCGACCAGCTGCGCAACAAGATAATCGAGCTGCAGCAGAGAGCTGACAAATCTGAAGATTTCAGCCGGAGAAAAAACGTACGCATCGCAGGCATGAAAGAGACTGGACATGAAACATGGGAGCAGACCACTCAGGGCGTACACAAGCTGCTGTCAGAAAAAATGGACCTGCCGGCAGCGAATATCGAGCGAGCACATCGAGTGGGTCGTCCCTCAGGTGATAGGCCTCGCAATATTGTTGTGCAATTCGACCGGTTCTCTGACCGCGACGCGACCATGCGCAACACACGAAAACTGAAAGGGTCAGAAATTTACATTAATGAAGACCTCTGTGCTGCCTCGCAGCAGAAGATGAAAGATCAGATGCCGATGCTGAGAGATGCAAGAGCTCGCGGCAAAATAGCGTACTTCAAACACACCCGTCTGATCATTCGAGACAGGCATGATGCGGAGTCAGTTGTCAGCGACACGCCAGCCAATCGCGAGTTTCAACACGTGGCTAGTGTACAACGTCAACACGGACGAAACAGCGACGTTCTCGCAGTGGCAGATGCGGTCTCAGCTACAGCAACGGGCGGTGCTACTGTTGAAGCACGTGCGACTACCACGTGTCCCACAAAGTACGATGCGTCAAGGACAGTGAGAGGAGCCTCGGGTGTCGTGCCAGCCACAAGTCAGCAAAACCAGCGACCATGGCGCACCAAAAAGCAGTAGAAGTATCACTCCTTTTTCTCTGCAACGCATCTTGTATTTTACTCTGTCTTTAGCATGACTGTAACAAACACTCAGGATTTTGACAAGCATCTATGTAAAACTGACTCAACGTACTTCTATAACATCAGACATTTTAGCTTTCCACCCACATCAGATATTTTCGAGAACAGTTTTCCTCTGGAAAATTCCCAATATGGCAAACCTAAATCCAACATATGCAGTATGAATATAAGAAGTTTCCCTAGCAACTTGCAGCTATTTCAAGATATGATATAAGACAATATTGGAATAAACCTAGACGTGATCGGATTTCTCGAGACACGACTCGACGATGATATTGTAGACTTATATAAATTACCAGGCTATGACATGCACAATTTGAACAGAAATAGATCAGGTGGTGGTGTAGCTGTGTATGTGGCGAGTGGTTTGAACTCTTCCAGATTGAACCACATATCTTTCTCAAATGACTCTGTTGAGTGCTTGGGTGTTGAAATCACTATTGAATGTAAGAAATCACTGGTATTATGTATTTATAGGCCTCAAAGTTCAAAATTTGACAATTTCATTGACATCTTCAGCACACACTGGAAACAGAAACTATAATTCAACTTACATATTTGGTGACTTTGATATTAATCTAACAAAAGACTGCAGTATGATCAAAGTACTCGAAAACACAATGCACATGTATTCTTTTTTGCAACTAATATCCAAACGAACTCGCGTTTCAGAAACATCAGCTACACTTATCGACCATATTTGGACCACAAATTTTGAACATAACATGTCAAATTTGGTGCTGAAGAATGATATATCCGATCATTACATCATAATATCACAATTCAATATACAAAGACAAACTCTAGGAAATCCAGTTTACGCACATGAATGAATCATAACTGACACAAAAATGGAATCATTTCGTAGAGAACCAGCTGAGGAAAACTGGGAATCTGTATTGAAATCTGAATGTCCGAACGAATCATATAATATCTTTTCCGACCGCTTTTTGGAGCTATTTGATAAACACTTTGTATTACATAAGGTCAAAATTAACAACAAAAGTTCAAAGAAACCATATATAACGTCTGGGCTGCGAAAAAGCATTGTTGATAAGCACAGACTTGAAAGACTGGCTTCCAAATGGCCCATGACATACATGAAGAAGTATAAAGCATATAGAAATGTATTGACTAAAACACTTAGGGAAGCAAAAACAATTACTATAAAGAGATTCTGAGCTCCACCCAAGGTAACCCAAAAAAACATTGGAATATAATAAATAATATACTGGGCAGGGATGTAGAACGTTTCGAATACCTCCCAGACCTAAAAAAGAAAAATATGAATCTAGCAAACGTGTTTAACCATCATTTCTTGAGTCTAAGCAACAACAGTGTTGAATGCAACGATAAAGAAATATTTCGATCCTATCTTAATGAAAATATTTCTTCATCATGTTCGTAAATCCAGTTAATCATGCTGAAGTTCTCAAACTTTTGCGAAAGGTCCCATCAAATTCACCGGGTTATGACGAAATCCCCCCAAAACTAATAATGAAGGTCTGTTCCGAAATAGTAATTTCTCTGACTGACATAATAAACAAAAGTTTCTCGAAAGGCATATATCCAGATCGTCTAAAAATTGCCAAAATTATTCCTGCATACAAATCCGGAAATATAAATGATCTTGATAATTTTCGCCCTATAACCCTCCTACCAGTGTAGTGTGTGCCTACACCGCCAGAGGGCGCGAGGGTATTAGGCGTGGGTGACGCTAACGGCCGTCAGCCAGTGTGTGTACAGCAGTGGTGGTGTGTGTGTCGTGGCGTTGTATCATTCTATTGTTATTGTTATTGTTGTGTTGAGTGCTATAATATATCGTACATGGCGCAGCCGCTGCGAGACGAACAACAGCAGAAGCTGGACCAGCCCACAGAGTTGGTGACTCAGCTCGCTCGCCAGCAGCTTGTAATGGCAGCCCCCGCCAGCTCGCCTGCAGTCGCCCCACACACCATGGCTCATTGTCAGCCACCAGCCCGTCTGGCCTACGCCGCATCGGCAGCCGACTTCACCTCCTGGAAGGAGCGCGTGCTGGCGTACACCACACTGTCAGGCAGTGATAGCCTGAGCCCTGCCCAGCAGCAAGCGCTGCTCACGACACTGCTGGACGACGAGTGGTGCCGCGTCATCCGCCACTCACTGACGCTGCCGGCGACGGCTGATTTGCCCGCCTGTATCCGCCTATTGGAGGAGCATCAGCAGTCGCGGCAGAATGTGCTGGTGGAACGCCGGCGATTTTTCAACCGCCGTCAGCGGGACGGCGAGAATGTGGGCGAATTTCTGCGCTCTCTGCGAGAAATTGCCGCCAGCTGCGATTTTTGCCCTGCCTGCCGCGACGAGCGTCTTCGCGATCAGTTAGTGATGGGGACAGCCGACTCTGCTGCCCTGCACCAACTCCTGCAGGTCGCACACAAAGACCTGACGCTGAAAAAGGCAACGCAGGTATGTCAAACGGCTGAGTCGGACCGCCAGGACGCTGCAGCCATGCGGAACACCGGACCCGATGTGGCTGATTCTTCTGCTCCCCGCGCAGAGGTCGCCGCTGTAAGCCATCTGTAACCGCGCATGTGCAACGCGCATGCGCACAGCAATGACTCCGTCCCGTGCGTCCGCTGTGGTGGGCGCCACCAGACAGTACCGTGCCGCGCTGCGGAGAGCATGTGTCGTCGCTGTGGAAAACGCGGGCATTACTCGCGCGTCTGTCGCTCATCGCAGCTCGGTACCCGCCGTCGTAAAGATAATTTTCTCAGCGACGTCGCCGATGTTGCCGATGAAGTTGATGATGAGAGCACACTAGATATGTGCCCGTATATCGGTGATGTAGTTGATGGCCAAAAACACACGCGCTTAACCGCCGTTCACATTGCCGTTTCCGCAGAGGGCCGCGCGCCGCGCGAGATCAAATGGCGATGCGACTCTGGCGCCGATGTGCCTGTAATTGACGCTGGGGTTGCGAAGCAGCTCGGAGTAGCCGCCAGTAGCTTGCGCCCACCGTCGTCGCGCCTGCGTGTTGCCAACGGTCAGTTGCTGCTGTGTCTGGGCACGTGCGAGGCAGTCTTGCGACTCGGTGATGCATCCTGCCGCTCCACTCTGTACGTGGTGCCGTCAGTGCGCTGTGCTCTGCTCTGCTGGCGAGACGCAGTGGAGCTGCGTCTACTGCACCGGGCGTTCCCTCGGCAGATGTCTCGCGAACAGCACCTGCAGCAGGTGGCCGCTGGACCGGCAACCGTTCAACAATGCCCGCGCTGGACCAACACAGCTCAGCCAACAGCGGCGGACCGTCGTGCGCACAGCGAGCAGCTTATAGCGGCCTTCCGTCGTGTGTTCTCCACGGACGGTCCTCTCCGGGAGATGAAAGGCGGGCCATGCGGATCGATCTGCGCGATGACGCGGTGCCGTACAACATGACGGCTCCCCGCTCCGTGCCGTTCTGTCATCGCGGCCAGGCACAACAGCAGCTGGAGCTGCTTCAGCAGCAGGGCGTAATCGAGCCGGTTTCCCACCCGACAGATTGGTGCTCACCCATCGTCGTTGTCGGCAAGCGCAAGGCAGACGGCACGCCAAACGGCTGTCGGCTCACGGTGGACTTCACACGCCTCAACCGCTTCGTTAGCCGGCCTACACATCCGGTTCGCTCGCCTGTGGAGGCTGTCAGCAGTATGGGCCTCGGCAATCGGTGGTTCACCCAGGTGGACGCATTACAAGGGTACTTTCAGGTGCCCTTGCGGCGCGAGCACCGAGACCTCACCACCTTCATCACCCCGTGGGGCCGATTCAGGTTCTGTCGCGCGCCTATGGGCCTGGTCTCCAGCGGCGACGAGTTCAACCGACACGGCGACGTCGCCTTGTCTGGCCTGTCCGACTCCTGGAAGATCGTGGACGACGTGCTGGTGTATACCGCCAGCTACGACGAGCATCTGCAGCGAGTCTGGCAGCTGCTACAACGCTTCGACGACGCCGGCGTTACGTTGAACCTGCAAAAATTTATGTTCGCCGCCACTTCCGCCAATTTCTGTGGATTCCACATCAACGCCTCTGGATTCACCGTCGACCACAAGAAAATTCGAGCCCTCGCAGAATTTCCCGGACCTTACATCCCTGCGGTCCTTTCTCGGTTTGGCGAACGAGTTCGGTGACTTCTCGGACTCCATCGCCTCCGCTGCTGAGCCCCTGCGCCAGCTGCTTCGCAAAGGCGTTGAGTGGCAGTGGACAACACAGCACGATGCGGCTTTCACGGCGGTCAAGCGCGCGTTGGCCAGCCCTCCTGTGCTTGGTCACTTCGACCCAACGCGGCCCACAATGCTGGAGACGGATGCCGCACGTGAAAAAGGTCTCGGATTCGTTCTTCGCCAGCGGGATGATCAAGGCCGTTGGCAGCTGATCCAGTGTGGGTCGCGATTTGTGTCCGACACCGAAAGCAGGTATGCTGTGTGTGAGTTGGAGATGCTGGCAGTTGTGTGGGCATGTCAGAAATGCCACCAGTATCTGGCTGGCCTCCCCACGTTCAGTGTGGTCACCGATCACAAGCCTCTCGTTCCGATACTGAACGAGAAGGCACTCGGAGACATCTCCAACCCGCGCCTGCAACGTATGCGACAGCGTCTGCTGCACCTGACTTTTGTCGCTAGCTGGAGACCGGGTGCAAAGCACAACATCGCCGACGCTCTGTCGCGCGCACCTTCCCAGCCTGCTGATGCTGACGCTGACGTTGACGAGTGCTCGCCTGGATTCTTCGTCCAGACGCTGGACGCGTTCACAGACGCAGACGACCTGGGTCATCGCACGTCACCGATTGACACCACCCTGGAGGCGGTGCGAGCTGCGTCTCTGGCCGACGATGAGTGTCGCCAATTGATGACGTACGTGCTGGGCGGTTTCCCTCAGCACAAACATCTGCTGCCCGCCAGTCTCCACCCATTCTGGGGCGTGCGCGACCAGCTCACTGCGGACCATGGGCTGATCCTGGTCGGCTGCAGCCTGCTTGTGCCCAGGTGTTTGCGGAAGGACACCCTCCGTCGGCTCCACGACGGTCACCAGGGGCAGGCCAGGACTGTGCAACGCGCACGACAAACTGTCTTCTGGCCGGGCCTGAACAACGAAATCGCCACTGCCGTAGCATCGTGCCGAAAATGTCTGCAGTACAAAGACAGCCAGCAAAAAGAGCCATACCTGACGGAACCGCACCCGACACGTCCTTTCGAATCGGTGTCCGCGGATTTTTTCCAACACGCAGGGAAGACCTACCTCGTGTACGCGGACCGGTTCTCCAACTGGCCACTGGTGTTCGACTGTGGCCGTGACACCTCGGCTCATCAGCTGGTGAAGATGCTACGACATGTGTTCGCCATGACGGGGGTTCCGACCATACTGTCGTCAGACGGCGGTCCACAGTTCACGGCGCGCCACACGGCCGAATTTCTGCGACTTTGGCACATACGCCATCGTGTCTCCAGTCCGCACTTCCCGTCTTCTAATGGGCACGCTGAGTCCGCCGTGAAACGGGTGAAGCGGCTCATTCAGAAGGCGCACGACGGGAACATCGACACAGACGCCTTTGTCGCCGGTCTGTTGGAGCTGTGCAACGCGCCGGGTGCCGATGGTCGCTTCCCCGCGCAGATTTTGTACGGCCGCCCCGTGTCGTCCGCCGTTCCCGCGCATCCACGCTCGTTTCTGCCGGAGTGGCAGCCGCCCACCGCTGAGTGCGATCGGCGAGCGGCGAGCTTACACAACAAGCAGGTCGCCCAATACAACCGGTCGGCTAAGGTGTTGCCGCCGTTGCGGCCCGGCACTACGGTGGCTCTCCAGGACCCGACATCCGGTCGCTGGGACCGGACTGGCGTGGTCGCCATGACTGGCCGTCGCCGCCAGTACGCTGTGCGCCTGCCTCACGGCGGTCTCTACTGGCGCAACCGTAGACACCTGTGACCAGCAGCCAACACACCCTCGCCCGTGGTACAGCCGCCGCTCGAAGTGCAGCCGCCGCCATCTGTTGGCACGGCGCCGCTACCGTCGCAGGAGACCAGAAGCAGACCCGCATCACCGCCGCCGCCGCCGGGGGAGAATGTGGGCGGTACATCGGAGGCCTCACGAACCCCGCAATTCCGCCGGAGCGCCCGAACACGCAGACCACCGTCGCATCTGAGCGATTACGTCTGCAGAGCCGACAGCGCCCCCTCCACCACTTGAAGGGGAGATGTAGTGTGTGCCTACACCGCCAGAGGGCGCGAGGGTATTAGGCGTGGGTGACGCTAACGGCCGTCAGCAAGTGTATGTACAGCAGTGGTGGTGTGTGTGTCGTGGCGTTGTATCATTCTATTGTTGTTGTATTGTTATTGTTATTGTTGTGTTGAGTGCTATAATATATCGTACAACCAGCTTTCAACAAAATATTTGAAAAATGTTCATCTTCCAGACTGGTAAATTATTTAGAATCAAAAAACCTAATTACTGCCAATTTTGTTTCCGTACTAAAAAATCAACAGAAACAGCCATACTAAATTTTACAGCGGAAATTTACAAATGTTTGGAACAAGGCGATAATGTAGTCGGAGTATTTCTGGATCTCTCTGAGGCTCTTGACTCCCTGAACCATAAAATACTGTTTCATAAACTTGAAAATTTAGGAATTCGTGGTATCAGCTTAGCACTTTTCAGATCTTATCTTAACAATCGTTTCCAATCAGTTCACTACGACCAAAACTATTCAAATTATCTAAACATTCACAAGGGCGTCCCCCAGGGTTCTGTATTGGGCCCATACTGTTACGCATCTACATTAAATAGAAAGGGCTGGCATAGAAAGGGCTAGTAATAAATTCAAATTCACAATCTATGCGGACGATACTAGTTTAATTTTATCTGATGAGAACAAAGAAAAGCTGCATGAAAAATGCCAAACTGAACTTGTAAAAATTAATCAATGGACTGAGAGCAATTACCTGAAACTTAAAATTAAAAAAACACACTTCATTTTCTTCCAGAATCGCTCTAGACATGAAACATTTCCGGATCTAAAAATTAAAGGACACGTCTTGTTACTAAATCACAATATACTAAAATATACAATATATACTAATCACAATATACTAAATTGTTGGGCATATTAGTAGACGACCATGAGCTGGAACAACCAAATTGAATACGTGTGTATCAAAATTTGTCGAACATGTGGAGTTGTATACAAAATCAAACGATTCCTTACCCATAATGCAATGAAAAGTTCATATTTCACTCTGGTATACCCTCACCTAATATACTGTGTTTCCATATGGTCCTTTACCTGGCCCTCGTTCGTTGCAAAACTCTCAGTAGCACAAAACAAAGTAATTAGGTGTATAATGGGTCTGAAAAAATTCACATCAACCAGAAGTCTCTATCGTTCCACTCAAATTATGCCATTCAATTATATTCGTAAATACTTTACAAGCATCCTGATACACAGATTTCTCAAGCAACCTCATATAAACACATTTTTTATTCCATCTAACAGCTCTAATCACATTATGAGAAATAGATATGATATTATGCTACCAAAATTTAGAACTAATTTGTTTCGAAATTGCTTTTTGCATAAAGGCCATGAAATTTGAAACAAACTTCCACAAAGCCTAAAATGTATTAATGAAACAAGTTCTCTGGAAGGGTGTGAGTTGTGAGTTGTTGGCGTTAACTATGTATGTTATGTGTGTGTCTGTGAATCTTGAGTGATGCATGTGAGAGGAGCGCACGCTGCATATGCACGTGCGTTCGTTGAGTTTTGACGAGACGCTGAGTTTGCAGCGCGCGGCGGAGCGTGAGACCATCCTTGCACTTGTTTGTATGTTCGGGTGTTGGCTGTATCGAATGTCGTCTTATAGTGTGAATGGGGATTGCGTCAGTGAGCTGACAGAGTGTGTCGTGTGTGGTGGTGTTAGAGAGCGAGTTGCGCGTGTGTGCATTGTGTTTGATATTTCTGCGTTGTTGCTTGGTGTTCTTCATTTCTTCATTGTTTATCAGCTTTAATACATCCTGGAATAGTTTCGTTCGGCTTCACCTTTTACAAGCTAACCGGCCAAATTTGTGAATTGAAGAAATGGAGTCGGCTTCGTTCGACGCCCGGTTAATACCGGAGTTTGATGGAAGTAGTGATGTGGTGGAGTGGTGGACGAGGACCGAGATGATGTGCAGCTTGAAAAGTGTCGTCAACATGAGTGTTGTTCCTCTGAGACTGTCGAAGGGAGCCTTTGTTGTGTGGTCACAGCTGCCTGATGAAAAGAGAAAATCAGCCGAGAAAACTCGCAGAGCTCTCTACGATGCTTTCGGCTTGAACAAGCACGCAGCCTACGAGCAGTTCAAAAATCGGCGATTGCTCCCCGGCGAATCACCGGATGTGTTCGTCGCAGACCTGAGGAGGCTGGCCCAGGCGTTCGGGAATGGGTCGGATTCGCTGCTCGAGTGCGCATTTGTCAGTGGACTCCCTGAGGATGTTGCTGCGAGCATACGGGCAAGTGCTACTTCGGAGAACTTGACCATCCATGACATCGTTGTGAGAACGCGGATGGTTCTGCAGACGAAGGATAATGTGACGTGTCTTGCGGCGAAATCGGCGGAACAGCAGGCGGTGCTTCGACGTGCTCCAGTGTCGTCTACGAGGTGTTTCGTGTGCAAAGAGACGGGTCACTGGAGTAGATCCTGTCCAAAGAGAATGTCCGGCACGAAGTGTTTTCGATGTGCCAAGATGGGACACATCGCCAGATACTGTCCGGAAAACTCCGAAGGAGAAGGTTCATCGGCGCCGGTACTTTCTCCGCAATGACCAACGAGGCGCTGCCCACTGCGAACGTGTCGATTGACGGGCACATCTGTGATGTTTTAGTGGACACGGGATGTTCGAGGTGTATAGTAGCCAGGTCTGTGGGTAAATCGTGGACACCTGATAGGATGATGGTGAATGTGTTGGGTGGTGCGAGTTTCGTGTGTTCAGGTGTGGCGCAGTGTTGTGTGACGATTGGAGGTCGCTCGGTCACAGTGGAAGTGTTGGTGACTGAACAAAGGCCCATGAACTTCAGCGCTATTCTCGGCATGAACGTGATATCTGCTCTAGGAGGAGTGAGTGTCGATGCTGACAGCAAAGTGTCGTTTGGAGTGCTACCGTCACAGTCGTGCTGCGCAGCTGAACCTGATCTTCAGGTGTGTAAACTGGGTCACAGAGTTGATTTTGACCGGAGCATGGGCAGGTGGAAATGCAAGTGGAGGTGGGTGAATGAAGAGGAGCCCCAAACGTTTCATAATAAAACACCGCAATATCGTGTGCCAGAGGGGGCTCTCGAGGCATTTGAGAGTGAGCTGGATTTGTGGGTCAGGAACAAGTGGCTTGTTCCTTATGATGAGAGCGTGCATGGTCACCCGCGCTGTCTGCTCCCACTCATGGCCGTCGTGCAGCGAAACAAAGGAAAGGTCAGGCCCGTCCTGGATTTCAGGGAGCTCAACAAGTACGTGGACAACTTCACGGCGGACGCGGACGTGTGCCATGAGAAATTGAGAGTCTGGAGGAGGAAAAGTGAAAACCTATTCATCATCGATCTGAAAAAGGCATATCTTCAGATTCAAGTGGACCCCTCTCTCTGGCCTTACCAGACAGTGAGGTATGGAGGTCAGCTGTACTGCCTAACAAGGCTGGGTTTCGGTCTCAGTGCAGCACCCATGATCATGCAGACTGTGGTGAATGAGGTGCTCAGTCAGGATGAAAGCGTGTATCAAGGATGTTCATCTTATGTTGACGATTTGATTGTGGATGCTGACATCGTGTCACCGGAGTATGTCAAGCGTCATTTTGAACGTTTTGGACTTGAAAGCAAAGAAATAGAGAAGTTGAATCAGGGAGCGCGTGTGTTGGGATTGTTCGTGTACAAGAATGGCAATGTGTTGCGGTGGAAGAGGGACAACGACATCGGAGAGTGCCCTGAGGTGCTGACTCGACGCACTGTGTTTTCTTTATGCAGCAGACTTGTGTCGCATTACCCTGTTGCTGGATGGTTGCGGGTGGCGGCCTCTTTTGTCAAACAACTGGCGACAAAATTCACTACAGGGTGGGACGATCCGGTGTCTGATGACGGTCTGTGTGGTATATTCATGTCGTTGCTGTCACGCGTTGAAAAATGCGACCCTGTTCGAGGTGTCTGGCAAATTGAAGGCGACTCGGCAAATGTGTGGGTGGACGCCAGCAGCATCGCCTTGGGTGTTGTGGTGGACATCAATGGCGAGACTTTGGAGGATGCATGTTGGCTCAGGAACGATTCCCAGCACATCAACATCAGCGAGTTAGATTCAGTGGTGAAAGGTCTGGGATTGGCGGTGAGTCTGAAGTTGAGGAACATCGACCTATTCACTGACTCAGCCACTGTGTTTTCGTGGATGAATGGTCTGCTGTCTGCTAGAGAGCGAATGAAGACTGTTGCGTCTGGTGAACTATTGATAAGGCGGCGGCTGGAAATGGTGAGAGAGATCATTTCCGAATACGGTCTGACGGTTCGTGTACACAAGGTGGAGTCTTCAAAAAACAAAGCCGATGTTCTCACCCGTGTCCCTGGATCCTGGCTGAGGGTGGGACAATCGACCTGTGCAGTTGGAGTTGTGGGTGATGTCCTCGCTGCTGTCAAGGAAATCCACCATTCGACTGGGCATCCTGGTGTACATCGAACCAGATATTTCTGCAGGCGGAAGAAATTGTTCGTGTCTAATCGTCAGGTGGCGGAGGTCGTGAGGTCATGCGACATCTGCAATTCGGTATGTCCAGCGCCGTCGAAGTGGAAGAAGGGTGAGCTGAGTGTCAGCAAAGTGTGGAGTAGACTGTCTGCTGACTTTACTCATTGTGGTTCTTCGCTCTATCTTTCCCTGATCGATTGTGGACCTTCACGCTATACCGTGTGGAAGAAGCTTCGTTCCAGGAGCAGCCAAGAAGTTACTGAAGTTTTCAACGAGGTGTTCAGTGAACGTGGTCCACCTACCGAATTGCTTCTGGACAATGATACGTCATTTCGAGGTGAAGTTTTCCTGGAGGCCATGAGGAAGTGGCACGTAACGCTACGCTACAGATGTGCATACCGACCTGGAGGATGTGGCATAGTCAAGCGTTGTCACAGGACCGTCAAAACCATTGCGGCCCGAAAGCGGTGTTCCATTCTCGAGGCAGTCATGCTGTACAACTTGTCGCCGACGAAGTCGAACGGAGCAAATCGGCGGCCTGTGGATCTGTTGTATCGCTACGCCGTGAGGATGTCGGATGAGGAGCCTGCACGGCGTGAAACAGCTACTATCACCAGCAAGTTCAAAGTGGGCGATCGCGTTTGGGTTCGGCGGCCGGGGGAGCGGTGCGACGCGGTGAGCGACGAAGGCGTTGTTTCCAGGGTTGTGTCTGACCTTGTGGTCGAGGTGAATGGAATGAACCGGCATGTCAGTGATGTGAGACCACGTGAGACGGGGGAGAGCGAGCGCCGGCCACCACAGGAGGAGGAAGCCGAAGATGAGGAGCCCCCAATGGAGGTCTATGGAGAAGTGGCGTCTTCAAGATGACAGGAAGCGTCACCTGGAGAGAATGGTTGGAGGCCGAGAAGACAGGTGCGCATGCCGTCGAGATTTGGCGACTACGAGGTGTACGCGGATGACGATGGTGATTCATCGATTGAGTGATTATGAAGATCAAGGGGGATGTGAGTTGTGAGTTGTTGGCGTTAACTATGTATGTTATGTGTGTGTCTGTGAATCTTGAGTGATGCATGTGAGAGGAGCGCACGCTGCATATGCACGTGCGTTCGTTGAGTTTTGACGAGAGTTTTGCGTTCGTTGAGTTGAGACGATCGAATGTCGTCTTATAGTGTGAATGGGGATTGCGTCAGTGAGCTGACAGAGTGTGTCGTGTGTGGTGGTGTTAGAGAGCGAGTTGCGCGTGTGTGCATTGTGTTTGATATTTCTGCGTTGTTGCTTGGTGTTGTTCGTTTCTTCATTGTTTATCAGCTTTAATACATCCTGGAATAGTTTCGTTCGGCTTCACCTTTTACAAAGGGTTTAAACTTGCTCTGAAAAAACACTTTTTAGCCGATATGATTTCAAACATTTAACGGTGTATGTTGATAAGACCGTCTTATTTCGATGTAATTTATGTAAATTGCATATACTTAAATGCAGTGTCTCGTGTTGTTTCATATATAGTCTCGATATGATTTTCGTTGCTTGCTACATGATTTGTCCATTTATTTATATAAATATCACACACAAATGGGCACATTCACATGATTGTACAACTGAATGCACTGTAGGCGTCATGCATTCGCTTTAATTGTGGATGTATATTGTTTGCTGTTTCTGCCGCAACTTTTTGTTTCACATGTGCACGTTACGAAATGTGATTGTTTAAAATTGATGACAAATGTTGTAGCATGTATTTTCCGAGTAATGTCTGCGATAAACATGTGTAATGTATTGCATCATGTGTTAGGAGAACACACAGTATTGCGAACATAGTCTTGTGCTAGTGCTAATATTTTGTGCATAATGGTCCATTTGTATCATTGGTGGTTAGCGCTTATTCGTTTTATGTGCATCAACCTATATGTGTATGTACTGTAATGTATTGTGTGTATATATATGTATATATACATATATACATGTATATTTATATATGTGTGTGTGTGCGTGTGTAAGTGTATATATTAGTATGTATCCTTCTGTTCGATGTATGTGTTGCGCTCCAGGATACCCCTTTGAGTTTAGCCACGCGCAGGACGCTCTGCACATACACACGCTCTGCACATATACACGCTCTACACACACACGCTCTGCCACCACAACGAGTGCAAGCTCGTGCTATTGCCGGGGGCAACTTTCGGTGAGCTCAGCGATATTTGATATCGGTCTGAACGAGTGCAGAACATTATTCCATATCGCTCGTGCAGACTAGTCATTCAGCAGAGACACTCTTCACGCACAGCTTCTGCTCCCGCGCTACACTAATCGCACGGCGTTTTATCAACGCTGAATCTTGTTAGACAACCTAGACTGTGCTGAAAATATATAGTGAACCAGTGCCACATTTTGTGCTTGCGCTATAACAAGTCAGCTTCTGACCCCTTGTTACTGGTTGCTATGGCTAACCAACAGCACTTTACACTATCCGTTCGTCCGAGAGCCACGGCTCGACGAATCGTTGCCTTATTAATCTGTGTTTACTGTATAACTTGTTTTGTTGTCCATGTGTGGCAATACATCAAATTGCCAAATTGACAAAAATTGACAAAATTGACCTTTATGGCTGTAAGTCTTATTAGTTAAGTGATGAGTCTTATTAATTATTTATTTATTCATATTTATAGTTCTCTATTCATATTTACTGCTATTTAGTCATATTTATTGTTATTTATTCATATTTATTGTTATATATTTTCTATTTATTTATGTTTATTCTTATTTTACTCTCTATTTATTAATATTTATTCTTGGTTGTTGTTATTTATTAAATCATACTTTTACTCAGTGCTGGCTGTTGTTGTTTATTGAATCATATTTATTGTTGTTGCTGTTTATTGAATCATATTTATTGTGTTGTTGTTTATTGAATCATATTTATTGGTGTTTTATTTATTGAGTCATATTTACTTGTGTTGTTGTTACTTATTGAATCATATTGTAGCGCGGTGAATCAGCAAGACACCGCTGCCTACACACCACGTGGCTGCACTCCCTCCACTCTCCAGACAGCTCACGCTCTGCTGTGCTTGCAGGGATATCGCACCACTAAGCGCGGATGCAAGCGTTTCCGGACTTTTCCGCCAGGCACCGCCACAGGCACTAACTGGAGCATCTGGCGTGTTTGTATGTGTGTATGTGTATTTGTGTGTATGAGGCATGTGATTCACCAGTCGTCAAATAAACTCTCGCGAGGGTACTTGTGTTTCGCCAGTGTAACGAGGCTGCGCGATGTCTCAGCATTGAGCCGCCTAACGACTCCGCTACATTGGTGACCCTTGTGTGAAGACTCCTTCCTTCTGTTTTGTTTGCTTTGCTTTTCATCGTCTTCATCCTCGCGTTTTATCTTCATCATTTTCGATTTTTGTCAAGACTTTCTGCCGCTCAGGAGGCTGCACGCAGCCATCACCATAAACGCTATCGCTGCACGGACGTGTCACCTCGACACAGCAGCGACAGCGGCCGACTCCGACGGGTGACAGCCAAGCTGGACGGCCCCGGCAACGACGTCTGCTCTCCAGATACGCGCGCCTCGCCGACTCACTGACGGCGCCTCAGCCTGGGCCTCATCCAGTTTTTCCACCCCAGCCACGCACACCACAACGCATAAGCCGGTGAGTCTCCTGCAGCTCTACCAAAATTTCGCTCGCCTTTGCAAATCACATCGTTCGCCTCATCGGCACTCACATCTACCACTCGTCCTCCGTTCCACATCGTTCCAACACCGCCACATATATTATTCGCCGTTCGTCCTCTCCGTGGCCGCCCGTCTAGGGGGGAGATGTGTAGCGCGGTGAATCAGCAAGACACCGCTGCCTACACACCACGTGGCTGCACTCTCTCCACTCTCCAGACGGCTCACGCTCTGCTGTGCTTGCAGGGATATCGCACCACCGATATCGCACCATATCGCACAGTGCGGATGCAAGCGTTTCCGGACTTTTCCGCCAGGCACCGCCACAGGCAAAAACTGCAGCATCTGGCGTGTTTGTATGTGTGTGTGTGCATTTGTGTGTATGAGGCATGTGATTCACCAGTCGTCAAATAAACTCTCGCGAGGGTACTTGTGTTTCGCCAGTGCAACGAGGCTGCGCGATGCCTAACATCTCAGCATTGCGCCGCCTAATGACTCCGCTACAATATGTATTGTTCCTTAGGGTGGCAATAGTGGTAATAGGCCACCTTAGGGTGGTAATAGTGCTTGCACTCTTCCTATGCTTCTGGATTTGCCTGTAATTAATGATAAAAATGATGAAATATATAAGCGTGAGGGTGAGTGATATGAATATGAACGTCAGAAAAAAACAATAACTATTCTAAAAGGCAAAAGCCATAAAAACTAAAAAAGACGGTCATCAAGGACCGCCGACTGCTCCTCTCCATGAACCCCGTCAATAGTCTGAACAGATGAAACAAAAACGTTGACGCGCCTCTGAGAATGATGGACATTCCACCAGGATGTGTTGCACGGAGAGACGTGCATTACATGCGCTGCACGTGGGTTCAGGTTGTCCGAGTAGAAGATGGCGATGCGTGTCGTACGTGTGACCCACACGCAGACGACAGAGCGCCACCTCCTCGGACCTCTTCCGGCGATAAGAGCACATCCAATGTCCGATTTCGAGCTTCACTGCTTTTAGTTTGTTAGTATCACATTCGTGCCAGGACAGCTGCCAGCGAGACCGGATAAAACGATGTATAATATAAAAGTCCGAATACGGAATGGGAAAGTTAAAATAAAATGAATAAAAGTCTCGTTCAGCAGCTGTTTTTGCGGCTCTGTCAGCTCGCTCGTTACCCAAAATACCAATATGGACCGGAATCCAGCAGAACTTCACATGCTTGCCCTGGTGGTGGATGTTGTTAAGAAAGATTAAAATCCTCTGTATAAGATGATGGAGCGAGAATGACGATAATGAATTTAAAGCACTAAGGGAGTCCGATAAAACTTGAAACAATGACAATGAGGATGAGCGAATAAAAATCAGGGCCAGCAGGATAGCGTAAAGTTCAGCATTGTACGAGTAAATGGAGGCTCTCGGTGGCAGCGTGCTCGAGCGGCACGTACCTCCACTTACAAACGCACAACTCGCACCGCTGGCCGACTTAGATCAATCAGTGTACACGGCAGTATACCGCCCGTAAGTATGAATTCGCTCCAGTGTGTTTGAGCGAAATACACCGGACACTGTACGGTTTTTCGGAACAGCTGCTAGTGAGACGTCAACCTCGGGTGTGACGAGTTCCAAGGGTGACTCCGCCGTGTATTCTTGTCTGAGGACGTCGTTAGCGCTCATCCCGCATGACTCCAGCGGGGCCTTCATTTTATTGCAAAACAGCACAGAGCACTGGGGCCCTGGAAAGTGCTGTTGCTCAGGCACGTGATGGGAAAATATTACTTCATACGTGGCGTTTTCATGGGTGCTTGCCAGCTTGCAAGTATTACGCATTCTCAGCTCATGGCGAAAGAGCGCCAGCGGAGCCTCATCAGCCTCAACAAAGAGACTGACAATTGGCGACGTGCGAAACGCGCCGGTGGCAATGCGTATACCTGCGTGGTGTACGACCTTCAAACGGGTTTTTGCTGATACCGAAGCCAGAGCATATACGATGCTTGCGTAATTGAGACGCGACCTGACTAACGAGCGGTACAGAAGACGGGATCGACGACCTGCTCCATACCGCATGTGGGATACAGTATTCAGCACATTTAGTGCTTTGAGACATGTGGTTCTCAGCAGTAAAATATGATCGGTGTAGGCCAAGCGCGAATCCAACGTGACCCCTAAAATCCGAAACGTGCGTTGGAATGAGACATCACTGCCGTACAATTCCACCTCCATGTCAGGGCAGGCACATCGACGGCGGCAAAAATGTACACCGACCGTTTTGGACGTCGAGAAACGGAAGCCGTTACGCGTTCCCCAAGTCTATATTTTGTATACCGCCAGCTGCAGCTGACGCTGGACAGCGACAGTAATGCTGGAGGAACACCATACGGCGAAGTCGTCCACAAATAGAGACTATCCAATCGAGGGAGGCAAATGGAAGTCAATGTCGTTGATCATAATGGCAAAAAGGGCCACGCTGAACACACTACCATGTGGAACGCCTTCTGCATGATCGAACGGACGAGACAGGACACGCACACAGAATGTGCGGTGCAAAAGAAAATTGTGTACGAACCACCCCATGTTGCCTCTGAAATCACAGCGATGCAGTTTGCAAAGACTTTCATGTCGCCATGTGGTGTCATATGCCTCTTCGATGGCAAAAAATATCGCTCCGACGTGGTGACTTCGCGTGAAACTTCGCGAGAGTCGATGGTCACCAAGTGATCTAACGTTGAACGACCCTGGCGAAATCCGCACTGAGCATCATTGAACAACCGACCGCGTTCTATAAACCATACCAGTCGTCTGCGAGCCATTTTCGCAAACAGTTTGCAGAGACTGGAGGTCAGCGATACCGGGCGATAGTCAGACGGGCGATCACCCGATTTGCCCTGTTCCGTGATGGGTATCACGATCGCCCGTCGCCAAGAGGCTGTAAACTGCCCACCATGCCACAGATCATTGACGACATGCAGTAGGGTGGACAGCACTGCGGGCGACAGACGTTTCAGCATGAGGTTGTGAACCTCATCAGGGCCTTCAGCCACATCGCGAAGCGATTGCAAGGCTTTTATAAGCTCAAATACAGAGAAATCGTCCTTCATTGGCAGCTGACAGTCAGTGGAGAAATCAACGGGTGATTTATCGCACTGTTGTTTGATCGCTGCAAAAACAGGTCTTCCACGACAGTGCTCCGCTAAATATCGGCCAATTTCTTCGCCAACATGCTACATCTATCACGTCCACGCCACTGATCTTCAGATAAGGCAGTGAGGTGAGACGGTACTTCCCATGCGCGCTAGATACAAGATGCGCTTTATACGCCCCATATGGTTGATATAGGACTATGCCGATTAATGCTAGATAGAACACCCACTAGGCCCGCTTCGCCTCGCTAAAGGCCACTCCCTAGTCTAATAATGGAAGTGTGCGTTCCTGTCGATTTTTAAAGACTTTCGAGCAGCGGCGGTGCCAAGGGTGAACTTGGAGGGACTGAAATTCCCAAAAATATACCAACCTCCTGAGCACACCAAAAATCCTGACCATGAACATTTCGAGAGTAGTTCTTCATTTTTCCCCAAGCCACCGCATATTTTCCGTAGCGCCCCTCAGTCCTCTACGGGAAAAATCCTGGCGCCGCCACTGCCTTCGAGTATATACAATAGTTTCAATCCAAGTCCAGATGGTCCATATCGGAAGACGAAATTGACTTTTTCGAGCTGTCTGCCGGTAATTATTTATGTCGTATGATAGGGATTGAAACACTGCCTACACAGCGTGGTGTTTGCACACTTTCCGTATTAGGACAGCGGGCTCGACTTGCAACAGGCTCCCTGACATTGCCGTTCCTGTTCACGCACGGGACGAATATGACCGACACCGTCCAGCTGGAGTCTAACGGAGGCTGCACTGCCAGTCCAACGTGAGAAGCGATCTGGTCTCGTGAGATGATTGAGTCCTTGCCATTGGTGATCTTCATATACGATACCGCCACCTCGCGCGTGAGGTCGAGTACCGAGAGCTCTTTCGGCTTCTCAATCAAGATTATTGTGGAGGAACCAGGCGTTCACCAGGCTCATCTGGATCGCGCACATCAGAAAAGAGGAGCATGATTTTCTCTCTCCGATCCCAATCACAAAGAGTGCACCATCCAATCATGGTGGTCCACGAACCCATATTACTGGCTTACATGGAGAGGATGCGGAGTCTGTCGACCTCCACGGAGTTAAGTACGTTTGGATAAGGATATATGCACCACAGGTATATTTTGTCCTGCTTCAATCCCGCTCTCATTCTCTTTCCCAACTAACCTAGCCTAATAACCTGACATAGAAAAGAGACCCGACGCTGAAGTTGGACCAAACGTACATAACAGTATATTTGCCGACCTTCACCTTGGCGCGCCTGTACCGCAGCGCCTTCACTGTAGGGCGTACTTTTGAGTAGTGCGTCGTCATGTGAGCAAAGCTGTTGTCGTTCCACTTTACAAAAATAATCTGGTTATTTTGGTTGCATTTCTGTTCCAAAGAGTCCTACGCCATCGTCTCATTGTCCGACTTGAAAGGAGCCTTCTTGGTTCAATTGGCGAGGATGGTTCCTTACGCACTGAATCTCATTTTGGTCAACGGGACGAGAAGTGATGGAGAGCTCTTTCCCGTTAGCGATGTCGACCTGGGCGATGGGGCTGAGTACTACTCGAGAACGCATGATGATCCCTACTGAGCGACCCTGCTCCTTGTCCTGATACAAAGATGAAGCGTAGGTCTTTCCGCCGGAGTCGCATAAGGATCATAACTTGTATCCGGTTTGGTTTGGTTTGTTAGCATCCATTCCGCATGACTCCAGTAGTGCCTTCATTTTGCTGAAAAAACAGCACAGAACACTGATGTCCTGGAATGTGTTGCTGCTCAGGCACATGCTGGGAAAATACCACATCATACGCGGGGTTTTCATGGACGCTTGCCAGCTTGCAAGAATAACGCATGCCCAGCTCTTAACGACGGAACGCCAGCGGAGCCTCATCATCCTCAAAAAGGAGGCTGACGATTGGCGACGTGCGAAACGCGCCGGTGGGAATGCGTATCCCTGCGTGGTGTACGATATTTAAACGGGTTTTGCTGACTCCGAAGCCAGATCATATACGATGCTTGCGTAATCGAGACGCGACCGGACTAACGAGCGGTACAGAAGGAGAAGGGAATGTCGATCTGCTCCATACCGCATGCGGGAAACAGTCTTCAGCACATTCAGTGCCTTTAGACATGTGGTTCTCAGCTGTGAAATATGGTCGGTGTAGGTCAAGCGCGAGTCCAACGTGACCCCTAAAAACCGAACCGTGCGTTGGAATGAGACAACACTGCCGTACAATTCCACTTCCATGTCAGGGCAGGCACTCGACGGCGGCAGAAGTGAACACCGACCGTTTTGGACGTCGAGAAGCGGAAGCAGTTACGCGTTCCCCAAGTCTATTTTATTCACCGACAGCTGCAGCTGACGCTGGACAGCCCTAGTGATGCGAAAAGAAAACCATACGGCGAAGTCGTCCACAAATAGAGAACGTCCAATCGAGGGAGGGAGTGTCAATTTCGTTGATCATTATGGCAAAAAGGGCCACGCTGAGCACACTACCCTGTGGAACGCTTTCTGCCTGATCGAACGGACGATACAGGGAGTTCCCCACACGCACAGAGAATGTGCGGTGCAAAATGAAATTTTGTACAAACCCCCCCATGTTGCCTCTGACACCACAGCGATGCAGTTTGCGAAGAATTCCATGTCGCCATGTGGTGTCATATGCCTTTTCGATGTCAAAGAATATCGCCCCGACGTGGTGACCTCGCGTGAAACTTTCACGTACGCGAGAGTCGATGGTCACCAAGTGGTCTAACGTTGAGCGACCCTGGCGAAATCCGCACTGAACATCATTGAACAGCCGACGGCGTTCCAGAAACCATACCAGCCGTATGGTTATTGTATGGTTCATGGTTCTTGTTCCGTAACTTGTATACGAATCGAATGAATTTACCTCGAATGAACTGCTTCAGGTCGTGATGGCCGTAATAGTTAATGAGCATTTCATCGATTGAAAGTCTCGAGAAACACCCCAATGTTAAACTCAACTTAGAAGAATGTCAGCCTCAACCTAATCAACATCGAGACCAATGTCGTCCAGAAAGGTCACAATCACATTCATAGTTAGATCAAAGTGTGCAGACATACTATTGAAAAATAAAACACATTTGAAAGACACTCACTATACGCGGTGTACCCTACGTCGCTTTCCGGCAGTGATCTGTTTTTAGATCAACCTGAAAACCCGAGAAAATCACTTCGTAAATTTTTAATTTATATTTGATCATGTATAATGAACCTAAATATACAAAAAAGGGGAAAAATAGCTTTCCTTATAGATGTATAGATGAGTGGAATTGTTTAAGTAATTAAACCGTAATGGCCGTAAATATAAACTATATTAAAAGGCAAAAACGATAAGAGGATATGGAGACGGGACAATCCGAGCCTAGCTCACTTCCCGTAATCATAATTAGGTGAGTACAAACACACAGACACAAAAGGTAAATGTCTTAAGAAAAAAATGCATAAAAGAGGTATAACACATTTTTTGCTGATCGCGTTCAAGTCATACGCGATTTGACAAATCCTCAGAGTTGGAGGCATGTGAGTTCTGCCGAGAACCCAGCAGACGTGGCATCACGTGGGACAAGTGCTTCTAACCTTGTTAATCATGATATGTGGGGGAACGGACCGATTTTTCTTCACTCCGCAGAAGGATCTAAAGCGCCTGTCACTCCTTATGAAGTGTCAGTGGACGATCCCGAAATGAAGAAGACTGTTTGCTTATCTGGCTGTTCAGTCTAAGACAACGCCAGTCTTTTGGTAGAACGCATAGAACGGTGAGTTACAAGCTGCCAAAACCGGAATTGCTCTATGCTTGCTTCTACAAGGTTTTATTAAAACGTCATCAGATTCGTCACGCGGTGCGAAGTGTTACAGGCCAGTAAATGTACAAGAACTTCAGCGTGCTGAAAGTGAACTGATCCGAATTACTCAACGACATTACGACATCGATATTACGTTTGAAAGACTGCACTGGAAAAAATATGTTGCGAACAAGCCAGAGAGACGTGAATCGTTCTGACTTGAGCAAGATAGACCCGTACATTGATGATGAAGGAGTTTTGCGCGTCGGCGGAAGACTTTCTCGAGCCGAATTGGATAATAACGTAAAACACACGGTTATACTGCCCAGAGGCTGCCATTTGTCAACACTGGTCATAAGAGAGTGCCACGAGCGCACGCACCATCAAGGCAGGGGTATAACTTTGGGAGAAGTGCGTTCCCGTGGATTTTGGACAGTCAACGGTACTTCGGCATCAGCGGATTACATATCTAAATGTGCAACGTGTAGGAAGTTGAGAGGTTCTCTTTCTACTCAGAAGATGTCTGACTTGCCTAAAGATCGTGTGTCTAGTCTACCGCCATTCACCTATTGTGGTGCCGACATTTTTGGACCTAGGATTGTACAATCAGGGCTAAAGGAGCTGAAGAGATACGGATTGATGTCCACATGTCTGTCATCAAGGGCAGTTCATATAGAAGTGACACATTCGTTGAGCACCGACTCATACATTATTGCTTATCGTATATTTGTTGGGAGACGAGGACCAGTACGACAAATCTGCTCCGACCAAGGAACAAACTTTGTTGGGGCGAGAAAGGAGTTGGAACAAGCCTTGAGGTAAATGTACAATGAGAAGGTGCATAATGCTTTAATCAAGGATAATTGCGACTGGATTGATATGAAGTTTAACCCACCAAGTTCCATCCACATGGGAAGAGTCTGGGAAAGACAAATACGCTCAGCCCGTAATATACTGAATAATTTATTGTTCCATCACGGTCGCATTCTAGACGACGAATCACTAATAACGTTTATGGTCGAGTCTGAAAATGTTCTCAACAATAGACCTCTTGCGGCGGATAATTTGAACTATCATCATCCCGAACCTCTCACCCCGTATCACATATTGACAACTAAAACGAAGGTAGTACTACCGCTACCTGGAGATTTTCAGGCTGCCGATCAGTATGTTCGACGCCGTTGGCGCAGGGTGCAGTACCTAGTTGATCACTTTTGGTGTCGCTGGCGCATATAATTCATGCTTTCCATGCAGGAGCGCCACAAATGGGCGCTTCCTAGACGTCATTTTTCTGTTGGTGATATTGTTTTGATCAAAGATGATAATGTTCCTCGTAACTTATGGTGTTTAGCTCGCGTTATGTGTCTTATATGTGTCTTACATTATAGCGATGACGGTATGGTACGCAGTGTGACGTTACTTAAGGCTGATCCAAAGTCAGATACTGTGGGCAAGCGCTCAGACTCTGCTAAGTTTATTGATCGGCCTATTCATAAAATTGTTCTATTGATGTCTTACGAAAGACTAGGGTGTCCCCGTCGGAGAGCCTGATTGATATGTGTCTTGTTTTTGTTTAGCGTGATGCATCGTTGACTTTGTTGTCCCTGTCCCTGACATCGTTGCCCCTGTTTGATATCACTTGGTTGATGTTACTGTTTGATGTCAGTGTTGGTCTACGCGAGGTATCAGCAGTGCTATCATTGTGCTCGTGTATTAGTGTTTAGTGGTAAATCCTAACTGATTTAGGGAAGCCATGTAGCTGTCGCTGAAAGTGTATTTTTAGTTTGTCATGTTTTAAGTATGGCTGAAATGTATTTATCTTTAAAATAAATATATAAAAGTGAATTTACTCCATGATAGGTTCATGCTAAAAGTTTTTATATAACAGCGTGTGGCGACAATTGTGGATTTGGTTGGCAGCAGAAACGTGAGTTTGGTATTCTTTGGAACTTTGGTTTGGCGAATGAGAACGGTGCTATTTGGATGCATTATACAATTTGTTTGAGCATCAGTTCTCGTACATTTCTGGATTGTGTGTCAAGGAGCCAATCGAGGTCAGTTTTCCATTGGATATGCCTATAAATTTATGCTGTGAATGTGTTATACCACTTGAAGGAATGTTTGGCTGTATGTGGACTGTCGTTGTGCGTAAGTTGTATTCGTTATAATTCGTTCGCTAAAGTTGTATTCGTTATATTATATAAAAATGTGTTTATTTTCCATGTGTTAATTTGGATTTTACAGGTTAACGGTTTATCTGCGATACAATACACAATCAGATACAATATGGTGTTTTGGAGCCAAGAGGCGGCGCAGAAGGACCCGTCGACCAACTCCGTAGACTCACAAACACAGTCACTAATATCATGAATAACTCATGTGTTGATAAAAATAATTCATTCAACATCCCAAATATATCATTTCCACACTTTGAATTATTTGCATGACTCTTAAAAAGAGGATTTTTTTGGCCGAGATTTTTTTGGCAAAAATAACGGTTTAAAAAAATCATCGTTTCATTAGGTCACATCTCTAGGTTGATGTAGCGTCAACTGGTCTGAAATTGGTTTTGCCCGGCAGGTGCACAATGTCAAATGTCCATAATATTGTCCGCTGTTTAAGCCGTAACAGTCGTGTGTTGCGGACTACTTTACGCTGGCAGTCAGAAAATACCTCGTCATCGCCGACCGACCATCTGGTTGGGTAAAAGTCTTCGTCGAACCACAACGAACCAAGTAGGCCGGTGCTGAAGAGCTGGTAGGCCCCCTTTGGACATTCATCTGTATATTCCGCTGCCCGGATGAACTGTCTTCAGGTGGCGGCCTGGAATTCACCGCTTTCTCCACAACCAGCTTTCTGTAACGCTGGGGCATACGACAAAAAACGTCGTCTGCTTATTAACCCCGGTCGAACGGTAGGGCAGAAGTGGCCGCCAAATGAGCAAAACGTATTCTGCCTTCCAACATCAACTCATCTGTGTCACTGAATAGTGACAAATTTCTCTCAGGTACTCTTCATATCAGGAACACACCTGATCCTGATTTTGGAAAGTCCCCAGCTCAAATCATGTTTGGTAAACCACTAAGACATACATTATCGTTGACCTCAAGACTCCACAAGTTCGAAGGCACCGTTCGCCAGGCAAACGAGGTGCACCTGACGTGGCACGAAGCATGGAAGGCCAAAGAGATGGCCCTCCTACAAAGGTTTGTAGCTGCTACACTGCTGCCACACACACAGTGACAGCTGCTACACTGGAAAAAGCCGAAACTTATGAACACAGGTGTGTCCCGTGCAGCTCGCTGCCAACGCAGACCCATCCACGTTATGGCGTCACATGGACGGAAGGCGTATTAGAGAGGGACACCTCCCCAAAATGTATGGCGTAATACATGACTGACATCTGGTACCATCATTTACTACTGAGTGGACAGGATCATATTAGCGGATGTTGGATTATAGAATTCGCCCAATGAAATTCCCCTCCGCCGGGATTCGAACCACGGACATCCCGCTTGTGAAGTGGATGTGATACCACTACACCACTGAGTCCAAAAAATCCGCCAGTCCGATGCTATCAACAGCTCCTCCGCGATTTTGCCGTAGTTATACATCGGAGACCATGTATCCGATGTATTCATTCAAAACAGTGCGGCACATCGCCGAATCCTTGGGATTTAACTGGAATTGTCGTGGAGAGACGTGACCACGACCAGTACACGATAAAGGTATCTGGGTCCGGGCGCCTTACCTCCCGGAATCGGTACCGTCGGTTCCACGTCAGTTACGTACCGTGATGGAAGTCGACAAGCACCAACATCTTGATGTGACTCATGAAAGCGTCACTGGAGTGATACCAGCCGAACCGCATGACCAAGACTAGGATATACTACCTACCCCCGGTCGTCGACGAACAGACTTCGTCGCCCCTTGGCTCAACAGATGCGGCCTCGATGCCTAAGGCGGATCCGGTGGACATCGTCCTCAGGCAGACGGATCAAGCATCATAACCCACCACCTTCTCCCATCCGTTGACTATTGCAAACTGATTGGTATAAACGAGTGGCTTCTAAGGGCCGGCTATAGACATATACACAGACATGTTATTAAGTACAGGCAAATTGGCGGCCACCTAGGACTATAAATTGGTGAGGGCCTCGCACAGGAATCACACAGGAACATAGAACTTCGTATAAAATTGACGATTCCGATAACTATTATATTGGAGACTAAAGATGCGTTCAACATTGAAGAGGGTCTTTCTTGCAAACTGCAGCATACCAAACCCATGGTGTCCAGAGAAGAACGCCGCACAACTGAATGATTGTGTGGAGTAACGAACAGTTTGGGTAGAATCATTCGAGAAAGATTAAAACCGACAAAAAATAAAATAATCGTATGTGAAAAATGCACGATTCAGAGGAAAAAAGTTGATTAACATAGCCACAGCGGACATCTCCAAATAGCGGAATTTTTACTCGGTCCTTTCGAGTCCGCTATTTAGAGGGCCGACTGTAATTAAATTACAACTCAACGAATAAATAAAGGAACAATACAATCCAGCCATAATACAGCGCACATAGTTAAATGTTAATGGCGCTCAACATAAAGTATGCAATTCTAGCTTAACTGCGAATGATAAAAGTAATAATTGGTAATGGTATGTAAAAAGCACAACATTTTCTCACAAAAAGTATATTTTTCATAATTAAATGTTTTTCATTACTCTTTTACAGGTCCGCCTCGTAGCCGAGTGGCTAAACCGCACGCTTTGAGCACGAGAGGTCCCAGGTTAGATTCCCTGGCGAGATGAAACGGTTGGGTTCGTTTCTTAAAGTGATAGCCCACTTGCCGCAAGGCGGGTTTCGTGTGCGCGCAGCCGTGCAGTTTTCTGTGCTGGCCGTGACTGCGAAAATCCGTGTGGCGGCCGGACCTGCGGTGTGCCAGCCGGGGCCGTGAGGCTTTGCCCCCTCAAATTACACGCGAACACAGCCTTCTCTACTGTTGTGTTTAAATGCATAATTATATAATATATATATATATATATATATATATATAAACGTTGATTATAGTAAACGTTTTTCATCAAACTATTGCACATATTTGTACTGTAATAACATTGACATAATTCACACTAAAATAAAGTTTGTTCTTGTGGATAAATAAAACATTGGCATACTGAATTTTCTAACCTGTGAAATAGTTCAGGCTATTAAGCCCGCCATAGAGAATAGACCAAAGAGAGCAGAATTTTGGATTAGCATATACATATGGGCTTAATAGCCAGGATCTACGGTAATTGATAGTCTGTGTACTCACAAGCAATTCCGTCCGTCCCAGCGCATTATCTCCATCCGAGTCCAGTTGTCGATGAAGCTGCTGCAGACGTGGCCACTGCAGCGGCGACAGCGCAGCTTGTAGGTCAGCTGACGGTTGGAAAGAACGGTCGGCGAGGTGTCGCCATTCCTGCAGCGATAGCAGTTCGTCGCCGTCCACATCTGCAGCGACACGGCACAACGCGTATTCACTGGCAAATCCTTCACTGGCAGATGGGAGGCTCAGGGGGCTGAAGTCCTCCACAAATGTTTCCATCAACTAATCATAACCAAGAAGTTAACTAAAAGAGGTGAATAAAAATATACTTATGTGTAATTTGTTGATAAAACATCATCCAAAAGCATATTCGCACATTATTGTGTGTAAATATGTGTATATATTATTGAAATTGCCCCAAGTCATGACCTTCGCACGCTACCTAGTCATGACCTTCGCACGCTACCGGATCCTCTAATGCACATTTTCGACGGCAAGGTAAAAACAGCTGGTAGTAAAATTCAACATACGTAATTGAAAGTGTGTGTTTAAATAATTGAATATTTGAGGTGTATGTACTGACAGAGTAATTTTGTTTCTTGAAATTCCTCACATCTGGTTTCCCTCGTATCCAATAATTCTGCTATTTCCAATCTCACCCAATCTGCTCATATATCTCCCTTAGCCGCCACTAATTGTATTTCCTCCTTGGTTGGCCTGCTCAATATTCGGTATGTACGTAATAAAGCTAATTTTGTACAACTGACCCCATACAATTCGCTGCTCTCTCTGATGCTATTATACTCCTCACTCCACTTTTCACACATATGGTAAACTCTTCTTTCCTTCACGGTTCATTCTTCACGGCAGATTAAAAACATGCCACTATACTGCCGATTCTCAAAAAATCAAATCTTGATCCCACTCTTCCATACAACTATCGTCCAATATATATTCTATCTCTGTCCTCCAAGCTTCTAGAATCTGCCATTCTTGTTCAATTACGGCCTATCATCTTACCTGTTCTCGATCCTTGCTAATCTGGTTTTGTATCTCAGCACTCTAGCGAAACACTTCTTCTCTGCCTCGCCAATGACCTATTCTCTAATTTTTCATTTGGAAATCCCGTGCTTCTGATTGTTCTGCTGCCTTCGATCTAGTCGACCACGAAATCTTATGATGTGATCTTGCTCATCTAGGCCTCGCATCTACTGCACTTTCTCTCCTTACCTTTTATCTAAACGATCGTTCCTATGCTGTTCGCAGCAATGCAGCTTTATCGTGCGACTTCCCTCTCACCTCTGGGGTTCCACAAGGCTCACTTCTTGGTCCTTTACTTTTCAACTTATACGTATCATCCCTTTGTCCCATTCTTCGCAGCTATCCAGTTTAATAGCACGTATACGCTGACGACATCCAAATTTAGTTTCCTCTTTCTCCTCATTCTTCAAACTTGGTATCTATGCTGCTCACCCATATTTCTTTTTGGGCTGCTTCACATTAGCTTGTTCTCAACCCCGGCAAAACAGAATACCTATTCTTTCACCCTCCTCACTCTATCAACCTTCCGCTAGCCAATCAAAGGCGCAATTTGGGTGTATTGTTCGATCCTAACCTTTCTTTCTCGATTCATTTTTCTCAGCTTACCCACTCGTGCCGCTTTTTACTCCGACAATTTTACCCTATTCGTTCGTCGATTGATGTCTCATCCGCTAGTCTTCTTGTTAACTCATATATCTTTTCTAAGATCGACTATCGCAACTCGCTCTTCTTCCATCTTCCCTTGAAATCTATCCGCCAACTCAAAGCAGTGATCAACCTTGCTTGTCGGTTTGTACTGAGGCTTCCTCCGCGAGCTCCCACTTCGGTGCATATCCGGCAGCTCGGTTGGTTACCTGCTCTTTCTCGTATCCGCTATAAGGTATGTTGTTTGGTCTTCAAACTTATCCACTATAACTCTTCTCTTTCTTATGTCCGTTCCCTATTGACTCTCAATAATCGCACTTATTGTCGCATTCCTGTGCCATTAGTCTGTCCTCCTGCTTTTAATCAATCCTCTTGGTCATCCTAATCCTTTTATTTATCTGCTCCTCGTACCTATAACTCGCTTCCATCTTACCTTCACCTCAAATTTTCTTTCCGATCCTTTTCTGCTGATCTTCATAAATATCTGCTCACTCGTTCTCTTGATGATTGAATGTGTGATTGGTCCTTGGTTATACGTGTGTTGTTCGTGCTGATCCTCATGTGTTGTACCCTCGTTGTTCTTGCTTGATATTTGCTTACTTTGATACCTGCTTTCGTTGCTGCCTCCCGTTTTTGCATCTCTTGCACTCGTCGTTGTCTGGTCAGGTTTCGCCCTGCTACTGGTAACCGTGTAATTCCAGTACAACCAGATTCATGGTCGAGTCGTCGGCGACTAAACCGGCTCCCCCACTGTTCTGCAGTGAGGAGGGTGACTAGACATCAGACAGGAATAAAAACAAAACCTGTTTCAAGGGCGGATGAGCTATCTGATAGCCAACGGCCATCTAGCTTGCTCCAGTTTAGCGAACGTGTTTTCATTTTTCTATGTGTGCCTACTCCCTGCTCGCTGTGATGTTCCTCTCAGTTCTGATTTTTTCGCGCCTGTGTATAAATGTGTGCGCTATATTTAATATATATTGTTGTTGTTGTTGTGACTGTTGATGAGACTCGAAAGGACCGAGTAAAAAGAAGACACACAGACACACAGAAACACAGACACACACACAGAGGATCTCTTTTATATATATAGATATAGCATTAAAACCCGCCCGTTGTGCGGAGCAATTCATAACATGAAATTCATATTCAATTCGTAAAAAAATATGAAAAAATAAAAATGAAATAGGGTACACTCATAAAAATATTAATCAATTAAAAATTATGAGTTTAATTATTTTTATTTCGACAAAATATTTCCCCTCAGTCCGCCTGAGTCATTTTTAAACCCGCCCGTCGTGCTGAATAATTAAGAACTCGAACACGATCCGTTCTGGATCTTGAAGTCAAATCCATTGGTTTTGTGTATGGATTAATTCTACAGGTTAAATTGAACGTTCTATTGTCTATAGTTGCTGCCCGCGGAGCATTTTTATTTGTAAAAAAATACCTTTTTTTAAATGAACCATTTGAAAAAAATGAACTAAAAAATGGAAACACCATTTTTAAACCCGCCCGTCGTGAGGAACAATTCATACAATAAAATTCATATTTGAAGTCAAATCCATTGGTTTTGTGTATGGATTAATTCTACAGGGAAAATTGAACGTTCTATTGTCTACAGTTGCTGCCCGCGGATCATTTTTATTTTAAATGTTTTTTCTTTTTTCTAAATGAACCATTTGAAAAACGATCTAAAAACACTTATTTAAACCCACCCGTCGTGCGGAACAATTCATACAATAAAATTCATATCAAATCCATAAAATATAATGAATACAAATTGAAAACCAAAAAATGTAACCTATAAATATCTTAACCAATAGAAAGTCTAAATGTGAATATTTTTGTTCTTATTTTGACAAATATTATCCCTCAACCCGCCTGATATATAAATCTGCCCGTCGTGTGGTATAATTCAGAACACAAACACGAAACAAACAATGAAAGATGATGAAATCTTTTCATCAGAATGTTTCCAAACTATATTTATTACTTAACATCATTCCCCAATATCATTTGCTTAAGTACTATTTCGCTTTTACCGCTATAATATTTATTGTTAAAATTTATATATTTTCCGCTATCATTAAAACCCAATATAACCTGAGTCAAACTTACCCAACCCAACCCAACCATTCAATCTTGACCGCTCTCAGCCTAGTCTGAGGTGATTTAACTTATTAGTTTGTGATCACAAAATATACTGATGCGATCATAATTTGTAATCAGAAGACTGAGATTATCTACCCCAGGGGTCCCAAACACGCGACCCACCAATACTTTTCTCTCAACCCGCCAATATAGTATCGGGACCAAACTGTAAGGCAGCTAAATTCACATTTGTTGCATAATGCGATATAATTATACACCATTATCATATTATCTCATAATTCCCGGTTAATGCTTCCACTAATGCATCATATTCATACAGTTGTTATTTTTTGGATTACACCGATATATTTTTATATTATTTTGACAAAATAGTTTGCCTAAACCGCCTCATATTTAAACCTGCCCGTCGTGCTGAATAATTCAGAACTCTGACACAAAACAATGAAAAATGACCATTTTTTTATCATAATGTTTTCAAAATATATTTAAAACTCAACATCACCATCTAGCATTAAAACCCGCCCTTTGTGCAGAGCAATAAATAAAGTAAAATGAATATTGAATTAATATAAAATTATTAGAAATTAAAAAAGAAAAAGTAAACCCATAAAAAGTATTGACCAATAGAAAAGTCTAAATGTGAATGTTTTTATTTTAGATTTGGCAAAATATTTTCCCTCGAACTGCCTCGTATTTAAACCCGCCCGTCGTGCGAAACTATAAATAGGATATAATGAATCAAAAAGCAAAAAGCTTATCCAATATAAAAGTCAAATTTGTAAATTCTTGTTTTAATTATTGACGATGATTTTCCCTCAACACTGCTCAAATTCACACCCGTCCTTCGTGTGTAGTAATTCAGAAGTGTAACACTATCAAAACAATGAAACATCTCTATAATTCCAGATTAATGCTTCCTCTAAAACAGCATATGCATAGACTTGGCATTGCATGATATTACAACCCGTATCCTTATGCAACTTAAGCGTATGCAACTTGAAATTAAACCAATTAAATTACACAGTCAAATTCAGTAGCTTACTTTGTTCCAAGTAGCATTTTACCCGCCCGTCGTGCGGAACATTTGTTGTGTAAATATTGAGGACAATAAAGACTTTCTATTCAGTATAGTTTAGCATTAATTGAACTGTACGCAAAAAAACCACACCATCCATGCTTGGAGATAATATGATGCATTCTTAATTGTAATTGGGCTTCAGTGAAATTTAATCGGTGTATATTCCTGTGTAATCGCAAGTGCGCATAATAGCTGTCAAATTGGCAATATGTCCTTTTGACTTTACACCGCCGTAACTTCCTTCAGACACCCTTTGGAAAATTACAAATTATACCGTATTGTAGAAAACAAGATTTCTAGCACGATGGTATAATTTATTTTTATGTATAACAAATAGTTACTGAGAAATAGTAGAAAAATGAATTAATTTTAGTCGCCCGGTGTTCAAGTGTAATTTTGGATGTATTTGAGAATTTTGCCAATTTTACACGTTTTTTGTACCATTTGTGGGTATAAATTATAGCTTATATTGTAGAACACAAAATTCTCTACACAGTAGTATATTCCTGTGTAATCGCAAGTGCGTAAATTGTGATTGGACTTCAGTGAAATTAAATCAGTGTATATTCATGTGTAATCGCAAGTGCGCATAATAGCTGTCAAATTGGCAACATGACATTTTGACTTTACATCGCCGTAACTTCCTTTAGATACACTTTGGAAAATTAAAAATTATACCGTATTGTAGAAAACAAAATTTCTAGCACGATGGTATAATTTATTTTCATGTATAACAAATAGTTACTGATAAATAGTAGAAAAATGAATTAATTTTAGTCGCCCGTTGTTCAAGTGTAATTTTGGATGTATTTGCGAATTTTGCCAATTTTACACGTTTTTTTGTATCATTTGTGGGTATAAATTATAACTTATATTGTAGAACACAAAATTATCTACACAGTAGTATATTCCTGTGTAATCGCAAGTGCGCATAATAGCTGTCAAATTGGCAATATGTCCGTTTGATTTTACACCCCCGTAACGTCCTTCAGATACACTTTGGAAAATTACAAATTATACCGTATTGTAGAAAACAAAATTTCTAGCACGATGGTATAATTTATTGTAATGTGTTACAAATAGTTCCTGAGAAATGGGTAGAAAAATGAATTAATTTTAATCACCCGGTGTTCAAGTGTAATTTTGGATGTATTTGAGAATTTTGCCAATTGTACACGTTTTTTGTATCATTTGTGGGTATAAATTATAACTTTTCTTGTAGAACACAAAATTATCTACACAATAGTATAATTTTTATAGCTGTACCATTGCTGGTATATGAGGAATAGATAGCGGAATATTATCCAAAATATTTACGTTTTTTGTGCTAATTTTGCCTTTTTGCTTTTTTGTCATTTACACTTCACACCGCCGTAACTTTTGTTTAATACACTTTCGAAAATTAAAAATTATACCGTGTTGTAGCAAACAAAATTCCCAGCATGATGGTATTATTTATTTAGATGTGTGATTATTAGTTTTTGAGAAATATAGAAAAAAGTATAGAAAATCGGACGCGTGGAGTTTGAAATTTTTTTTGAATGTAGATTGATTGTTTTCCATTTAACATGTTTTATATTTAATTTTTGGGTATAAATTATAATTTGTTGAGTAGAAGAGAAAATTTTCTACACAGTGGTATAATTTTTATAGTTGTACCATTGCTGTTTTAGGAGGAGTAGTCTTCAGAAAATTGACCAAAATTTTCGCATTTTTCAGGGTTCATTTTGTCTTTTCACCGCTATAACTTTTTTTTATTTCATTTTTGAAATTTAAAATTTAATCTAAAGTGTAGACAAAGAAAATTTCCAAGAAAATTTCCAACGTGATGGTATAAATATTGAGCGAGTAGGCCAAGTGGTGGCCAAATAATAGCTGATAGAAAATGGACCAAGGAGGGTCGAACAGACACACAGACACACAGAAACACAGACACACACACAGAGGATCTCTTTTATATATATAGATATAGCATTAAAACCCGCCCGTTGTGCGGAGCAATTCATAACATGAAATTCATATTCAATTCATAAAAAATATGGAAAAATAAAAATGAAATAGGGTACATTCATAAAAATATTCATCTATTGAAAATTATAAGTTTAATTATTTTTATTTCGACAAAATATTTCCCCTCAATCCGCCTGAGTCATTTTTAAACCCGCCCGTCGTGCTGAATAATTCAGAACTCGAACACGATCCGTTCTGGATCTTGAAGTCAAATCCATTGATTTTGTGTATGGATTAATTCTACAGGGTAAATTGAACGTTCTATTGTCTATAGTTGCTCCCCGCGGAGCATTTTTATTAAAAAAATACCTTTTTTAAAATGAACCATTTGAAAAAATGAACTAAAAATGGAAACACTTTTTTTAAACCCGCCCCTCGTGCGGAACAATTCATACAATAAAATTCATATTTGAAGTCAAATCCATTGGTTTTGTGTATGGATTAATTATACAGGGGAAATTGAACGTTCTATTGTCTATAGTTGCTGACCGCGGAGCATTTTTATTTTTAAAAAAATTTCCTTTTTCTAAATGAACCATTTGAAAAAATGAACTAAAAAACACTTTTTTAAACCCGCCCGTCGTGCGGAACAATTCATACAATAAAATTCATATCAAATCCATAAAATATATTGAATACAAATTGAAAACCAAAAAATGTAACCTATAAATATCTTAACCAATAGAAAAGTCTAAATGTGAATATTTTTGTTCTTATTTTGACAAATATTATCCCTCAACCCGCCTGATATATAAATCTGCCCGTCGTGTGGTATAATTCAGAACACAAACACGAAACAAACAATGAAAGATGATGAAATCTTTTCATCAGAATGTTTCCAAACTATATTTATTACTTAGCATCATTCCCCAATATCATTTGCTTAAGTACTATTTTACTTTTACCGCTATAATATTTATTGGTAAAATTTATATATTTTCCGCTATCATTAAAATCCAATATAACCTGAGTCAAACCTACCCAGCCCAACCCAACCATCCAATCTTGACCGCACTCACAAAATATACTGATGCGATCATAATTTGTAATCAGAAGACTGAGATTATCTACCCCAGGGGTCCCAAACACGCGGCCCACAAATACTTATCTCTCAACCCGCCAATATAGTATCGGAAACAAACTGTAAGGCAGCTAAATTCACATTTGTTGCATAATGCGATATAATTATACACCATTATCATATTATCTCATAATTCCCGGTTAATGCTTCCACTAATGCATCATATTCATACAGTTGTTATTTTTTGGATTACACCGATATTAAAGCCCTTGATATTACAGCCGATATTATATTATGCAATCTATATTCTGCTACGTATTATTCCTAATACATATATCATCAGATCGCAAAATATATTTAAAGGTTCACATCATTCTCCAAAATCATTTGCTTAAGAGCTATTCTACTTTTATCGCTAGAATATTTACTGCTAGCAAAATATCATATACCTCGCTATCATTTAAACCCACTCTTTATAGATACATTTAATTCGCCCGTCGTGCGGAACAGTTCATAAAATATAATTAATATTCAATTCATAAAAAAATTAGTGCAAATTGAAAAAGAAAAACAAAACCACAGGAAAGTTATAGCTAATATTAAACGTATATTTTGTATTAGACTTTTATAGTCTAAATGTGAAATTTATGTTTCAATTTAGAAAACATGTTTTTCCACAACCCGCCTCATATTTAAAGCTGCCCGTCGTGCGGAATAATTCAGAACTCAAACACGAAACAAACACAAATAAAATTGATGAAAAACGACCAATAGAAAGGTCAAATTTGTAAATTCTTGTTTTAATTATTGACGATGTTTTTCCCTCAACACTACTCAAATTCACACCCGTCCTTCGTGTGCAGTAATTCAGACGTGTAACACTATCAAAACAATGAAACATCTCTATAATTCCAGATTAATGCTTCCTCTAAAACAGCATATGCATATACTTGGCATTGCATGATATTACAACCCGTATCCTTATGCAACTCAAGCGTATGCAACTTGAAATTAAACCAATTAAATTACACAGTAAAATTCAGTAGCTTACTTTGTTCCAAGTAGCATTTTACCCGCCCGTCGTGCGGAACATTTGATGTGTAAATATTGAGGACAATAAAGACTTTCTATTCAGTATAGTGTAGCATTAATTGAACTGTACGCAAAAAACCACACCATCCATGCTTGGAGATAATATGATGTATTCTTAATTGTGATTGGGCTTCAGTGAAATTTGATCGGTGTATATTCCTGTGTAATCGCAAGTGCGCATAATAGCTGTCAAATTGGCAATATGTCCTTTTGACTTTACACCGCCGTAACTTCCTTCAGATACCCTTTGGAAAATTACAAAATATACCGTATTGTAGAAAACAAGATTTCTAGCACGATGGTATAATTTATTTTCATGTATAACAAATAGTTACTGAGAAATAGTAGAAAAATGAATTAATTTTAGTCGCCCGGTGTTCAAGTGTAATTTTGGATGTATTTGAGAATTTTGCCAATTTTACACGTTTTTTGTACCATTTGTGGGTATAAATTATAGCTTATATTGTAGAACACAAAATTCTCTACACAGTAGTATATTCCTGTGTAATCGCAAGTGCGTAAATTGTGATTGGACTTCAGTGAAATTAAATCAGTGTATATTCATGTGTAATCGCAAGTGCGCATAATAGCTGTCAAATTGGCAACATGACATTTTGACTTTACATCGCCGTAACTTCCTTTAGATACACTTTGGAAAATAAAAAATTATACCGTATTGTAGAAAGCAAAACTTTTAGCACGATGGTATAATTTATTTTCATGTATAACAAATAGTTACTGATAAATAGTAGAAAAATGAATTAATTTTGGTCGCCCGGTGTTCAAGTGTAATTTTGGATGTATTTGAGAATTTTGCCAATTTTACAGGTTTTTTGTATCTTTTGTGGGTATAAATTATAGCTTATCTTGTAGAACACAAAATTCTCTACACAGTAGTATATTCCTGTGTAATCGCAAGTGCGTAAATTGTGATTGGACTTCAGTGAAATTAAATCAGTGTATATTCATGTGTAATCGCAAGTGCGCATAATAGCTGTCAAATTGGCAACATGACATTTTGACTTTACATCGCCGTAACTTCCTTTATAGATACACTTTGGAAAATTACAAATTATACCGTATTGTAGAAAGCAAAATTTCTAGCACGATGGTATAATATATTTTCATGTATAACAAATAGTTACTGATAAATAGTAGAAAAATGAATTAATTTTAGTCGCCCGGTGTTCAATTGTAATTTTGGATGTATTTGAGAATTTTGCCAATTTTACACGTTTTTTGTATCTTTTGTGGGTATAAATTATAGCTTATCTTGTAGAACACAAAATTATCTACACAGTAGTATATTCATGTGTAATCGCAAGTGCGCATAATAGCTGTCAAATTAGCAATATGTCCTTTTGAATTTTCACCGCCGTAACTTCCTTCAGATACACTTTGGAAAATGGAGAATTATACCGTATTGTATAAAACAAAATTTCTAGCACGATGGTATAATTAATTTTGATTTGTGACAAATAGTTACTGAGAAATAGTAGAAAAATGAATTAATTTTAGTCACCCGGTGTTCAAGTGTAATTTTGGATGTATTTGAGAATTTTGGCAATTTTACACGTTTTTTGTATCATTTGTGGGTATAAATTATAACTTTTCTTGTAGAACACAAAATTCTCTACACAATAGTGAAATTTTTATAGCTGTACCAATGCTGGTTTATGAGGAATAGATAGCGGAATATTGACCAAAATATTCACGTTTTTTGTGCTAATTTTGCCTTTTTGACTTTGTCATTTACACTTCACACCGCCGTAACTTTTTTCAATACACTTTGGAAGATTAAAAATTATACCGTGTTGTAGAAAACAAAATTCCCAGCGTGGTGGTATTATTTATTTAGATGTGTGATAATTATTTTTTGAGAAAGAGAGAAAAAAGTATAGAAAATCGGACGCGTGGAGTTTAAAAAATATTTTGAATGTTGATTGAATGTTTTTCCCTTTTACATGTTTTATATTTAATTTTTGGGTTTAAATTTTAATGCGTTGAATAGAACATAAAATTTTCTACACAGTGGTATAATTTGTATAGTTGTACCATTGTTGGTTAAGGAGTAGTAGTCTTCAGAAAATTGACCAAAATTTTCGCATTTTTTAGGGTTCATTTTGTCTTTTCACCGCAATAACTTTTTTTGGTTTTATTTTTAAAATTAAAAATTTAACCTACAGTGTAGACAAGAAAATTTCCAACATGATGGTATAAATTTTGAGCGGGTACGCCAAGTGATGCCCGAGTAGCAGCTCATAGAAAATGAACCAAGGAGGGTGGGACAAACACACACACACACACACACACAGAGGATCTCTTTTATATATATAGATATAATTATATATATATTGCATTCGGGTTTTAATGCGTTGTCTGGTCAGGCTTCGCCCTGCTACTGGTAACCGTGTAATTCCAGTACAACCAGATTCATGGTCGAGTCGTCGGCGACTAAACCGGCTCCCCCACTGTTCTGCAGTGAGGAGGGTGGCTAGACACCCGACAGGCAAACAAAACAAAACCTGTTTCAAGGGCGGATGAGCTATCTGATGGCCAACGGCCATCTAGCATGTTCCAGTTTGCAAACGTGTTTTCATTTTTCTATTTGTGCCTACTCCCTGCTCGCTGTGATGTTCCTGTCGGTTGTCTTTTTCGCGCCTGTGTATAAATATGTACGCTATATTAAATATATGTTGTTGTTGTTGTTGTTGTGATAAATGACCCAAATATGGTACATTGCATCATATATTATATTACTTTTCCGCTCATGTTTATGCTACATCATCACAGAAAATATTGAATGAAAATCAGTAATAATTGTGAAAAGGCGCCAGGTGTCGCCGAAGTCAAAAATAAGAATAACGGTGATATTTAGTCTATTTAGACTATGGAGAATGGGAAAAAATCGATCGGCATAAACTCAAGAAAAACAATTTTTAATAAGTCCAGCGGATCATGAATGCGTGAATTCTGACCGAGAGTGTCGACAAGCTCGCTCAGTTGTTCCAGCAACAAGGTGTGGCTGGCCTCGGCATGTTGGAAACGCAGCAGAGAATCGACGCTCAGACGCAACGACTCCGACGACGATATCGAAGGGGACGACATGGCCGCCTCGCTGAACTCAGCCTTGAACAGCATCAACTGTTCTGAGAATATCCATATTCAGTGCGCCCGTGTGTGTATGCGTGCGCATGTATGTGTATGTGTATAAATGTGTATGTGAGATATAAGTTCATCAATTAATTAAGGCCCACAATACATATTACAAAGCAAATCGCATAAAAATCCAGTTCAATGCAGCAAGCACACTTCAAATATATCAGCCCACGAAATCAGATATAAGCATACACGATTTCTCACAGCCAAAAAACAATATATTACTATGTTAACTATATAAAAAGTATACACTGCTCCCTAAGCTCACATGTTAGTATGAAATATACTTGGAATAAGCATATTCAAGCTGTAACGTATTTTTTAATTGCATTTGATGATCGCGATAGTATTTCAGTTTCTCATGGGGTGTCCGCGATAACAGTTTGAAAGTAATAACCCGATTGAAGTAAGGTTGTACATTTCGTCAACAATTATAGTTGTCCATCACCTTTCCCTATTCTTTAGAGTGCAATTCTCCATTATTTCCTGTTCGATCGTTACTGATTCTCCATCGTTAGTCTCCTATGTTTATACCTTGACGGCCCTTCTTTTATTGCCCCCGCGTACACTGCAACACAGGTACCGTAGGTCCCGGCCATTAAGCCCATCTGATCATGAAGCCCATGCCACTTTTTCAATGTCTAAAATACTAGGTTTTTAGTAGCACCGTCCAATGAGCCGACCCAAAATTTGAACTTTCCTCCGGTGGTATTTATATTTCGCTCTTTGCTCTACATATACAGTATGCTGAAACAATCCGTCCATTCCCAGCATTTACGTGTTAATTTACGTTTTACATCCAACTATTGTATATATTTGTACATATTTGTACTTTATAAACATTCGCTGTACTTTATTAGGTAAGTCATCGCAAAAGGTTTGTTCATTTGGATAAATAGAGCCTTGGCAGATTTAATTCATTGACCCTGTAATATATCTGGCCATTAAGCCGACCATAGACAATATGGAGTATAATTTTGGATTAAAACAAGGGCTTAATGATATGGATCTACGGACTCGTGTTACTGTCTTCCTGGTGAGTGGTTGTACCTCGTTTTGTTCCGTGCCACCGTTATCTGTGTGCCCATCTTGCCTTATTTGCGGCCATGTGTGCCTCTGTCAGCCAGCGTGCTTGTCACTGTGGTGACTCGATCGACTCATCGACGTATATTGAGTGTGAGGGATGTGCTCTTTATCATCATGTGTATTGCGCTGAGCTGATTAACCCGACATTCAATGTCATCAGGAAACATCGGCTTTTCTGGCTCTGTCATGTGTGTAAGGAACAGTTATGTGCGTTTCGTCGCTCGCCCCTCCCTGAGGGCAGTGTCCGCGGTCATCGCCAACCGACTGGCGGAATTCCGCACTTCGCTGCTGGACGACATTAACCTGCCTGACTGCACCAGGAAGTGACCTCCACCAACCTAGTAGTTGACTTGTGCTGTGTCAAGGCAATACACCACTTGCTCACTGAATGTTGTGATGTTATCATTGTGCTTATGATACAACCGCAACTTCACTATGTCCACTTCCCTTTCCCTACTAATCTTATATGTGTGAACTTCTATCTGATATTTCATCATGGGATGCTTCTCGTCGTGTTCTAATAAATTCTTCCAAAGACTGAATTCATGGTTGTTCACCCTCCTCATTCAACTACACCTATTCTTCCATTTCATTTACGTTCGTCAGTGCGAAACCTGGGTGTAATTGTGGATTCCTCTCTAACCTTTAGCAATAATATTAGTTCTGTCACACGCACATGCCGTCTTATTATTCTCGTCTATATATACTCGTACGTGCGTTGCATCCCATATGTCCATTCCTCGACCAAGCGTCTGTCATCAAGCTCATCAAAACACTGGTATTTCCTCGCATATATTATTGTATTATTTTACATTTCAACACTCCGCGATGCTATTTGAAGCCATTTCAGACAGACATGAATCAATCAATGTTGCAAATGTGTCCTCTTTTTCTCGTTGTTTTTGTTCATACATCTCAGCATTTGCACAATCGTCGTTGGCTACCTATTATTATTATTATTATTATTCCGCGAATTAATTTCCGTCTTTCTAGTATTATTTTCAAACTGTTGAACGGCGTTGATCAACCTTAATATCTCGTGCGTTTGTTATCTCGAGTCTCCAATCCGTCCGCTCGTATTTCACGTCCTCTACAATGTCCTAGAGCGGTTTGCGAATCTCCTTGGTCAGCAAAATCGTTCACCTTTTTACCCCTCTTTTCTATAACTCACTTCCATCTCATATCATTCTAACTCGTTCTTCATCTTCTTTCACTTCATCTCTGCTCATACACGTATTCTTATTCTCTAAATATACGTATACTTACTCACGTATACTTATTCATGTATACTTATTTTCTAAATCTTTTAGTCCCACATCTTATTGCCTTAACCCTATTCCAAAATTTAGCCGCTCAAAGTGCACAATAATCTTCTCCCAATCAGCCAAAGCACCTCTAACTGACAATATTTGTACTGAATTTTCGTGTTCATCATTTATTTGTCCTGTGTTTGTAGTTTTATAATCATTTATTGCGTTCTGTCTTTGTCTCATATTGCCTCGGCGTGTAGCTGTTATTTTGTGTGTTATTTTGTTTTTTAATCGCGCCATTGTTATGTGCGCTAAATCAAATATATGTCGTTAGTAGACTCAATGTGCCACAATTACTTTCAGCCGTGCAAATAGCTTGCCCACGCTATCTAGATGCGAGTAGAGTCACGTACAGCGCTAGAGATAAATAATTGACTGTCGACCTACTTTTTACATACATAAAAGAAAACATTACAGATGCGGCCCTACCACACATATTAGCATACTAATCATACTAACATAATAAACATACAAGAATACCACTAATCATACTAAACATATTAACTTATCAGGGTTGTGAAAAAAGTAACCTAAGAATCAGATAAACTAACTACATTTTCGAGAAAAAATAACCTGAATTCTAAGAAATCTAAAAATAACATAAGATCCCTCAAAAAAGGTCAATTTCTTTACGCAGTTCTAACAGAAGAAAACACACCAGTCCCTATTTTCAATCCTCTCTCAGATTTGCTACCATTTTTCCACCCTCTATACGATCTGGTACCATTTTCACTACAAACCATCATAAGTGACTTAACATGATTTGGCTAACATCGCAAAAAAGAGCATAGCCATCAAAATGTAATTTAAATGTTGAAAGCTATAACATAGGTGAAATACACTACTTGATAACGTAATTATTTTTAGTAATGGTCGTAATAATGTTATTTATATTGTTTCAATGATAATTTTTGAGGCGACCCTAGCAAATAAGCACGGCCTACAGCTTGTATATTTGTATGAGCGTAAACACTGTATGTGTGAATTCCCCCATCTATATGTAAGCACCCGTGGTGTTGTGGTGCTCCGTGGTGCTTTGTGGTGCTCCGTGGTGCAGTTGTTAGCACACCCGCCTCACAAGCGGGAGGTCCGTGGTTCGAAACCCGGCGGAGCAGAATTTCATTGGGCGAATTCTACAATCCCACAGCCCCTGTCAACCTAGCAGTAAATGGTACCAGATATCAGTCATGAGTTGTGCCATGCATTCTGGGGAGGTGGCCCTCTCTCATACGTCTTACGTCCTTGTGGCGCCATAGCGTGGAGAGGGTCGGTTCTGCGGCGGCAGCGAGCTGCACGGGGCACGCCTGTGTGTTCATAAGCTTCGGCTTCTTCCCGTGTAGCAGCTGCCACTTAGGCATTTAACCTTTAACCTTTAACCCTGTACTCACAGTCTTATTATATGGGGCACTGTTTCGTCGCTTGAGCTCAAGCGTGGGAAAGTGGCGCTATCCCACGTTACATGCTACTTTCTATGCTACTATCTCACATGCTACTTCCTGTCCAACTAAATGCGTATTGACAAGTGCTACACTGTAGTATCTGGTATAGAGACCTCATATCTCGTACTATCCCCCGCTCCAAGAATCTCACGACACGCTCCGGTTCGTGGACATTTCTTAAAATGGAATTACACTATTCTTCTTACCCTAAAACCTATAAATATCGAATAGCACAGATGTTTGAAATTTTGACATTTCTTGATCTTTAGACTTAATATTACATCCTTTTCGTATTTTATCCTGATTCATACCGTTTTTGTGTCTCTTATCTGTAAAAGGCTACCAAAATCCGTGGTAAGCAGACCAAATGAAAATAAAAATAAAAGATAACCTCAAAA
The DNA here is from genome assembly GCA_916048095.2 of Sacculina carcini. NCBI lineage: Eukaryota > Metazoa > Arthropoda > Thecostraca > Sacculinidae > Sacculina > Sacculina carcini. The sequence goes on from OU696595.1 coordinate 2,318,489, forward strand.
TAAAAAATTAGCCTAAAAGCAAAGAGAAGAAACCTAATGATTAAAAACTAACTTTTGGTAACCTAATAACTTTATTTTAATAATTATCGTAAACAAATTTTTCATGCAGTTTTAGGTACCTTATGAAAAAGTGACCTTTAAGTGAAAAAGTAACTTAATTAACTTTTGACAGGCCTACTTATCATATATAACTGAACAATAATAACTAATCATACTAGCACAATAAACAAACTAACATACCACGCACACTAACATCTGAGCGAAAACAAAGCAAAAACACTGGTCTGAGAGAACACTGAGAGAACACTGGTCTGGATATAAATTCATTATACAAACACAGACACACCAGGAGTATTAAACCCTTTTCAGTCCAACGACCTCATTAGCTTCATTACAACGATTACATATGAATTGCATTACATATACGAGAGTACACATGTACTGTCGAATATACGTGAATCACCTTTTTGTTTGCGTGATAATTGTGATTCATAGGTGACGCCACATTGACGCAAGAACCTCGCAGAAAACTCACTCCATTCCACCCAGCCTAACACAACAACAACAGCAACAAAAAATAAATGATAGCAAAACAAACACCAATAGAAAAATGAATGATACTTACAATTACAATATTGGTAAGCTACACATACACACTCGAAAAACGCTTCTGGAACACGCACATGCACGACGATCTACTAAATTAAACGCCCAATTTTGCTAAGCACTCTGTCCGCCACTGTGCATTTGCAAACGCTCGCTGCAAACACTCACTGCAATGCATGTGAGTCATAAAATATCGACACACAGACACACATACCAATACAACGTGTGTTCTGGACACACACAGACGTACGTTGATCTTTATTATTATATATAGCAAACGTTATAGTTTAAGCACAATGCTTAAACGTTATTGTACTTAAACAGTAATCAACAGTTTATCAGAAAGATAAGAGCGAAAGAAAGAACTGTGCCGCTAATACCTAAATCTAGCGGAGTACCAATCAGAAGCAGATGATTAACAGTGTCAAATGCAGCAGAGAAGTCTAGTTGTATAAGTAGAACGTCCTTACCAGAAAGAGTAGATTTGATAATTGAATCATAAAGAAAAATTGGAGAAGTTTCTGTAGAGTGAAAGTGACGGAAGCCAGGGTGATCAGGAAAAAACAAATTGTTAGATTCAAGATAGTCAGATATCTGTATGTAGGCAGCCATTCAAGAACTTTGGACAGCCAAGAAATTCTAGAGATTGGTCTATAGGTCTATAGAAAGCGTGTTTGTAACTAAATCAGATTTTTAAGTATAGGGAGAATACTGGCAATTTTACATGCCAGAAATTCTCCAAGAGTGAAAGAAGAGTTGATGAAATTATATAAGGAAGGAAGGAGCAATTCAATAGAGTGAGGAATCCTGGAAGGATCAATGGAGTCGAGAGATGAATAATGAATTTGAACACGCCTTAAAATATTTCCAGTGTCAGAGAGGGTTACTAAAGCAAATGAGTGAAAAGTAGACATGTTGGAGCACGGAGAGAATATTGGTAAAGCAGCAGGGAACAAGAAACAAATCTAATCGATTTTGGACTGATAGAAATTCGTAAATAAGGAAGTTAACTGATTAGAGGCCAACTCAGGAAAGATAAGACTACGGGAATTACCTGAAAGACTGTCCAAAAATTTCCTAATTTTCCTAGTTTCCAAGACATGAATAAATTTTAGAGCTATATAATTTTTTTTGGTCTAATCAAAGAGAAGATGATGATGACGGCGAGCAGAACAGAAAGATTGCCAGGAAGAGTCAAAATCGAGACGACGCCATAGACGACGAAGGGAACTTTTTGAAAATATAATTATAATGTCGCGGCTCAGCAGCAAGGGAGAGGCGTTAACAATAACCCTATATGTCCACAACACAAGAGAAGCAAACCGCACAAGCCTAACCCTAAGAATCTTATCACTTACCTATACTTACCTGGCAACCTCCAAAGCTACGTGTCACTCGAAAATGTAAAATAACACATGTATACGTAATCACTTGACCCAAATACATAGTTACGGCGCTAATGGCGCTTCTGCCACAAGTCATATAACTATTTACAACGTAGTGATTGCTACGCACCGAAGACACTATATATCCCTCCCCTTAAATCAGAGCACAACGACAAGTAACACGCGCCGGTTTCCAGCGACGTTTGCCGCTCCGAGAGGGCAGGAGCTCTGAGCGATGTTGGTGGACATCTGACGGATGTCTGCCTTCTGACTCGATGCGTTTTGCTGGAGCCTCGTTTTCACCGACAGCTGTCCCGTCTGAGCTGGTATACTCGGCCGTGTCCGTCAGCGTGACCGCTACTCCGGCGTTTCCGTCGACCGGCGGAGATATATTCAGAATGAAGCAGAAAATATCGTGCTCCATATATGGTACCATAGACGGCAGTTTGATGCTGGAACGAGATGAGCCGTGTTGAAAACTGATCCATCCGACAAGTGGTAGGACGTCGGGCCACTGTGTCGCCGAATCGAGAAAGGACCACGAAACTTCAACTCGCCTTTGGGGACGTGCCGGTGGCGATGGACGTAGACCCTGTCGCCGATCTGGAAGACCGGCTTGCGCACTGAATACTATTTGTTGTAAGCGGCAGCGTTCCTCCGCTGCTGCCTCCTCACGCGCTTGGATGGGTCACCCTGCGTCAGCTTCTCACCTATCACCGGCAAGGCCAGACGCATTATTATCCCATGGAGCATCTCCGAAGTGGATACGCCGGTGCTGCAGTGAGGCGTGCTCCTGTAGTGCGCCAGTCGATACCTGATTTCTTCTGCGAACTTCGAGGTGAAAAGAACCTGGTCGACCCATGACTTAAAAATCCGGTTAGATCTTTCGACCGCGGCGTTTTCCCCTTGACCAGTAGGTCGACGATAGTCTGTGTTTGATGCCTAGTTTCGACAGGTATAGTTCAAAGGCACACTGACGAAAGGAGTGCCGTTGTCGGTGACGACCTCATCAGAAAAGTCTTCACACGACCAAACTCCTCGCAGAAACTCGATCAGTGATTCCGTCGTCACCGTAGAAACTAGATCGATTTCCACCCAATTGGACCTGTACACAGTCACAATTATCGCGTAACAACAATTGTGAGGTGCTGTGTTCATCGGCCCAACGACGTCAATGCCCAGTTTAGACCAGCACTTCTCTGGCAGCACGACACGGCGCCGACTTGCACTTAACGACGATTACTTTGTCGGCGCTCTGACACAGTGGGCATTTGCCAATGTACTGCTCGACCATCTTGTCGATGTCAGAGAACTACGCGACACTCCTGAGCAGTTACTTGGTGCGAACTGCTCCATCGAATGCTTAGTGTGCCTTCTTGACGTATGGTTCGCGTAAAGCTAGTGGCACAACGATTTGGTTTCCGTTGCGCAGGACGAAATCTGACGACACACTTAGATCGTCTTTCACGTGAAAGAACGGTCCGGTGTGCTCGTTGCAGTCCTTCTCACGATACGGAAAACATGTCGCAAGAGTGCGTCGCACGGCGATCAGTTGAGCGTCCTGCCTCGAAGCAGCAGCGACTTCATCCAGCGTGATGGATTGGTCCGTGTCCTCGCCGATGTCGCAATCACCTCGTCTTGTTTGTTTGTTTATTGAATTTTTGGGGTGCACCGGCCTCGGGGTGCACCGGTAGATGTAGGATTGGGACACTGCTTGATCGCGTCAACGTATTGAGGAAGTGGCTCTATGGTAGACTCATCGACAGAGATCATGCAAAATTTAGTTTTTTGGGCGAACTAGATTTTGTTCGGGTTCAGGAAAATGCCCACGTTTCCGACAGTTGAGAGAAACTCCAGTGTACGCCACCAATGTTGTTCTAATTCCGTGTCAAAATACACGGTGTCGTCGACACACCTTCCGATCGAAGTGGGCCAGTATTGCGTCGAAACGTCCGTTGTAGCCATTCCCAGACGACATGAACCCTTGAGGTGCTCGTGTGTACCGCCAGCGTCCGAGTGGCGTAATGATGGTGGTCAAGCGACGATCTGCTTCACGGAGAGGGACGCTGTGATACCAATTTCACGCGTCGGTCACCGTTTTCCAAGTATTCCCTGGTATCCGGCGTGCCGCGTCGTGGCGTCGTGTGCGTTTCTAGCAATTATTTGGCTGCAATCCCAATAGACGGAAAATATTTACCAACAACAAGCAGGTCGATCATTGCGCTCTATAATAGAACCATGCCCTGGAATTAATTGCTGACTTCCTCTAATTGACCGCATGTGCTCGAATCGATTGCTCGAATTGATATGGTTGTGCAGCAAGATAGGATCCGGCCGCCTGGTGCATTTTCTTAAATTTATGCATTGTTTGTTTGTTTGTTTATTGAGTTTTGGGGTGCACTGGCCTCTAGGACCCACAGTCCGTTATTAGCTAATATAAATAAAAGCTATGTATATGAATGTAACGATGAGATGAAATAAATAGACGTGAGGGTGAGTGATATGAATATGAATGTCAGAAAAATAGAACTCAATACATAATTTTAAAAGACAAAAGCCGTAAAAACTCAAAAAGGCGGCGATCAAGGACCGTCGACTGCTCCTCTCCATGTACCCCGTCAATAGTCTGAACGGATCCAAGACAACGTTGACGCACCTCTGAGAATGATAGGCATTACACCATGATGTGTTGCACGGGGAGACGTGCATCACATGCGCTGCACGTGGGTTCAGGTTATCCGAGTAGAAGATGGCGATTCGTGTCGTACGTGTGACCCACATGCAGACGACAAAGCGCCACCTTCTCGGACCTATTCCGGCGACAAGAGCACATCCAATGTCCGATTTCGGGCTTCGCCGCATTCAGTTTATTTGCGTCACATTCGTCCCAGGAGAGCTGCCAACGAGAACGGATAAAACTATGTATGATAGGATAAAAGTTCGAATACGGAATGGGAAAGTTAAAATAAAATGAATAAAAGTCTCATTCAGCAGATCTTTTTGCGGCTCTGTCAGGTCGCTCGTTGGCCAAAATACCAATATGGGCCGGAATACAGCAGAACTTCACACGCTTACGCTGGTGGTGGATGTTGTCAAGAGAGATAAAAATCATATGTGTAAGAGGATGGAGCGAGAACGACGATAATGATAATGAATTTAAAGCACTAAGGGAGTCCGATAAAACTAAAAACAAAGAAAATGAAGATGAACGAATACAAACCAGGGCAAGCAGAATAGCGTAAAGTTCAGCCGTGTAAATGGAGGCGCTCGGTGGCAGCGTGCTCGAGCGGCACGTACCTCCAATTACAAACGCACAACTCACACCGCTGGTCGACTTGATGTATCAGTGTACACGGCAGTATACCGTCCGTAAGAATTGATTATATGGTTATATGATTTAAAGGGTTATGATATGTTTTCGAATTGTAGAAATGTACATGGTGCATGGAGGTTTATCAGTACACGTAGCTTGTCAATATCGTTCCATACAAGTACCTTCATTTAACATTTCAAAAGAAGATATAGAAACACTAGGAGTCGAAGTATGTGTCAGTAACAAACAAATAATTATCATTTGTAAACCACAATCAAGGACAAATGGTTCGTAAGATATATTTCAGAGCGCCACGACAGAATTGTTGAGTGAGGTACACAACAAAAAGTTCGATGGTCTGATAGTTTTTGGGGATTTCAACATCAACCTTCTGCATAATAAAAAAAAAAGTGATTGAGTTAAAAAATATGATGGGGTCTTTTTCATGCACAGCAAAGTTAAGTATACCGACTAGAGTAACCAAGTCATCAGGCACAGCCTTGGACCATGTATGGACAACTCTACAGAAGGAAAATGTCGCCAACTTTTTAGTCCCAACTGATATCTCGGACCATTTCCCTGTCATCTCACAATTCAATTCAACTGTTCAAGAATTTTTATAATAATCAAAGCGGAATGTGAGTTTTCAATGCCTGTTCCTTGGATGAATTTAATAGAAAATTGGAGAGACAGACATGGACATGGAGGTGACTGAGATAGAATGCGCCAATGCGGAAAACATTCGACAGTGCTTTCCTATTCGACAAGTGCAACAATGCAGAAAACAAGCGTATCTCACGTCAGCACTTAAACGTTGTATAACTGAAAAACATGTTATACAAATTGGCAAAAAATGGCCCCGGTCTTTTACTCAGATGTACAAACGTTATAGAAATAACCTCACTGCCACGCTGAGATCGGCAAAACAAATTCACTACAAAGACAAATTGAAAGAAACACAAAGTAATATAAAACAACAATGGAGTGATAAATCAAATCCTCGGCAGGGATGGAGCTTGTTCGAAGCAGAATATCACTCTGCCACCACATTGCAATACATTTGCTGAGGTATTTAATCAGCACTTTGTTGGCATCACAAGTGACTGCTCTGCTGGGGATGAATACAAGCGGTACCTCGATAACGCACCGTCTTTTTAAAAGTTTCTTTTTCCTACAAATGAAAGTGAAGTCGCGACAAACTTCGCTACTCTCAAATCTAGTTCCGCAGGCGTTGATGAAATTCCGCCAAAATTTTGAACAGCGTTAAATAACTGATATGTCTTCCTCTTACAAATGTCATAAATAAGTATCTGAAAACAGATGTCTCTCCAGCCAGGCTGAAAGTGGCAAAAATAATACCAGTGCATAAATCGGGAGACAAAACGTCAATCAACCAATATAGACCCATTTCTATACAGCCAGCCTTCAATAAGGTCTATGAGAAGATTATTTGCAGATGTCTTGTCAACTATCTTGAAACTCATGATCTACTTTCTCCGGCACAACACGGATTCCGAACTTCACATTCTACAGAAACTGCGATACTTCAGCTTACAAAGTACATTTATACATTTATTTTTCATATATTTTTACATGTCTTGAAAGTAAGATGCATGTTGTGGGAATATTCTTAGATCTCTCAAAAGCCTCGACACGTTGGACCATGCCATCTTGTTGCAAAAATTGAAAATTTGTGGTATTCGGGGGAGCCCTCATCGCCTATTCTGCAGCTATCTAAAAAATCGAAAGCAATGTGTCTTCTGCAATAACTTGTACTCTCCAGTGAAGAACATCGTGAAAGGGGTTCCACAAGGATCTGTACTGGGGCCGATTTTGTTCCTAATCTATATTAATGACATAATTAACGCTAGTGAAAGATCTTAACTTGTATTATATGCTGATGACACCACAGTATTGGTATCTGATTAAGACATTGAATCGCTTTCATCAAATATCACGACGGAGATTACGAAGTTGAATAAAACACATATAAAGACTCCCGTTGAAAAGGAATATATACATTAAAAACCAGGTAGCACAGGTACCTACTCGCATCGCTTGGCTGATCTTGATCGTGGATGCCTGCTGACTGGGACTGCAAAGACTGTGGTCCAGAGCAGACATGCTTCCCGATGGCATGGTGCAATGCGTATATGTGCCTGTGTTTAATATACCTATGTCTAATACAGTTAAAATATCCTCCATAATAAAACCACGGCTAAAATATGCACCACAACCCCAAAAAGGGCTGTGAGCATTAAAATCGCCTAAAACATAAAAACGGGGGGGAAGTGAATTGATTAAAAACTCGACGTCAGCCCTTGGGAACGGTGGACCAGGCGGCAGGTACAATGAGCACACACTCACCTCCCTACCACCCAGCCAGCACCGAACCGCAACCACCTGCAAATCTGACTGAATATGCAGGCGGCGACACGGTACACTGGTGCGAACAGCCAGCATAACCCCGCCGTGGGCTATAGTCGAGCTGGGATTATCATATCTAAAAACATTAAAATTCTGAATACTGAAATACGAAGAAGTTAAAAGCTTAGTCTCCTGTATTGCTAAAATCGATGGTTGTCGGGAGTGTAAATCATTAAAATTCGGTTTAATACCTCTAATATTCCATTGTAAAATGGACATAAAAATAAATAGAATAGAATAAAATACAAATAAATACTCCCGTTAAAAAGGCACATATACACTGAAAACCAGGTAGCACAGGTACCTAATCGCATCGCTTGGCCGATCGTCCTCTCTCCGCGTCAGGAGGGGACCCACTTGGAGAGGCCGAGTGCTTCCGCATAGAGGAACTCTCCACCTCCATGGCAGTGGTGGGAGTCGCTCCGTCGTGGGCGGAAGGTAGTGCGCTAGCAACCGCCGAGCGCGGAGAAGCAGGCCCCGTACTCCCTTTGTGACCGGAAGATGATCGCCGGTCACTCCTCGGCGAGGCTGACTTGACCGAACGGTGGCTCTTGTGTTGAACCACCGTCCAGTCTACGGATTTCCTGCTGGGGATTGGCCGACTTGGGCCGCTGAGTCGCGGCCGTCTGGGGCCGCTGGGTCGCAGACGCCTGATACCGCTGGGGTGCGGCCGTTGGCGACCGCGGCACGACAGCCTCCTCAGGCCGGCGATCAATCGGTGTTGAATTTTGTTCCTGTTTATCAGCCTCAGGTACGACCAGCTTGCGACCCATTCGTCCAGCCAGCTTCAGAAAGTCGCCAACTGTGAGCTTTTCCAGAAACAAGTCGGCAGTGTGGAGGTTGAGCTGAAAGTTTGCCGTGCCGGCAAAGGACGGGCCCGACGGATGCGAGCTACGATAAACAACACGCGCCTCGCCAAAACTGCAGCGCGGGGCAGCGCGAACGGCCAAAATTTCCTTCTCCTTCAGCCATTCCGGACAGTCACGCGACGAAGACGCATGACCGCTGCTCCTGCAATTGACACAGAAATAGTCATCTTCGCAATCAGCAGCGGTGTGCCGTTCGGATGAGCAACGTCCACAGATCTCTGCACGGTTGCAGCGGAAGCTCGTATATCCGAAACGTTGGCACCTGTAGCACCGTATCGGGTTGTGCACATATAAGGGTAATATTAATTGTAAGGGCGGACTCGGATACGCTGACGGATGTCACCGACCTTGATATCATCCGGCTGAACAACACCGTCAAACGTGAGGAAAAACGAGTGCGTTGGCACATCGCTACCTTCACGCCGTCGGACGATGGGCCCCATGCGGATGACACCTTGGGATGCCAAACCGTCGCATATCTCCTCGTTCTCAATACCCTCTAGCGCACGACAAAACATAACACCTTTAGCATGGTTAAGAGTCGAATGCGCACACACCGAGATGGGGGTGCTCACCCAACGCTTGTCATTGCCCGATCCCACGCGATACCGAAATATGTCTACCTTCATCGCGCGGGCTGCTGCCGTCTCAGATCCGTATTTGACCAGCAGAGACCCATATCTCTGTCGGCTGGCCTCGACAGGTGCGTCACCAAAGTTCTTGAAACCATCCAGACGTCTGAACGGGTTCAAGGACGACAAGTTGACATGTTCATCGGTGCTGGTAAAAACCAACACCATCGGCACAGATGCAACACGAGTGTTGTCCATGACAGTACTCATCGTACGACCACCTTTCGGCGGCCGTGGCCGACTGCCCGGTGGACGACCAGAAGGTGGGGTGGTGGAAGATTTGGAAGCCATTATCTTTGTTTTTTTCTCTGCGCTAACGACCACCCACCTCTATACGGAGCCCTACTGGGGGGACGGCCAGAACCAGCATGGGATGCCACGCCAGTGGCCGTGCGCGCTGTACGGGCACAGAATGCCCCTGAATTCGCTGCGAGCTCGGCCAGGTACGAGTCCGCGAGAGCTACAGCACCGGGCCCGGACCAGTGACCCCACCGGTACATCTGGACTCAGCAACTGCAGCCCCACTGCAAACGACGGGCACTGCACCATGCGGGGCCTCCCTCAAACACCAGGCACCTCACCCTTGACCCTCTTGAGCCCTATCCGGTCACCCGTTCCGGCGTCAGACCATTCTCTCCACTGTCGAGGAGCCAAACAGCGGCCCCGTCGGGGTTCGACACGCAGACCAGAGACCAGCGTTGCGTCACATCACCACTACACCCCGGGTAAAGCGGCATACAGCGGCCAGGACCCTGCGGCCCTGCGGCCAGGACAGCGGCCAGGACCCTGTTTGCCGATCCGACGGGGGAGGGTTTCTAGATGTAGTGGAAAATACGATGCGATGCAAGCGTGCGGTCGTTTGGATGAAATGCTCGAAATCCGGCGAAAAAAGATGCGCCAGTCGACGATTTCTGAGAGCTTCGGACTGAGGCTGATGGAAGAGGGATTTAGAAAATAAAGCTGTTTTATAATTAAGATTTTTTCGTTAATAAAAATACGGCGTTTTTACAAGCCCGTGGTGCCATTCCACTTTCACTACTATGCCACTGTAGCGGTGACCTGCACGATGACGACAGACATGTCACTAGATGGCGCTGGGATGGCGCAATGAGTGTTTATGTCGTTGCACTGTTTTTACTCATTCATATATTGTCGTAGTTGTGTATTGATGTTGTTTTCCGTGTTGCTCATTCATGTCTCATACTCAGCACTCAGTTTTAGTTCATCAGCGCCAATGTCTTTATGAAATCACTTAGATAATGTGTATTGTTCATTTTATTCCGTGTATTGAACGCATAAGGAGCGCCCACAACGCAGTATGATATCGCAGTGTTCGGCAGCCATCCCGCTCCTTACCGTTTGAGCGTGTAATTGTTTGCGCATATCCAGCTATCCGGTCAGTAGTTGCTGGTTGGTGTTTTCCCCCAACAATAGTATTGCACAGCACGGGTACCTCACGTTCCTCTCCTTGCCAGCTATTTCGTGCTCCCAGCCTCGGGTCCACTCTCTCTGGACCCAAGGCAGCTTGGCCTCTCCGCTGAGCAAACTGGTTGCTCTGAAGCGCAACCAGTAGCGGCGCTTCGCTACTTCCCGCGCGCCTTTCGTGGCCCTTTTGTCGCGTGCGGGAACCGCAGGAACATCCGGGTGGAGACCCCGAAAACTCACGGCGTACGCTGCCTCTCGCGCGCCCTCTGTGGGGCTCTTGCAATTGCAGTGAGTACGTCCGGGCTAGGCGGTCACTATACGCGCAACGCCGCGTTACACCACTTTTGTTCAGTCACGAAGTGTGGCATAGTAGCGAGATTTGACAGTATAAAATAAAATATTGACATGCGCAAAATAAAATATTGACATAACATATCGGTTTAGGTATGATGTCAAAAAATATTAAAAGTCAAAATCAAAATAAAAGTCATTAGACTATACGTAGAACTCAATCAGAACTCAAACATGAATGGCTAACCATTTCGTGGGCTGATGTCGAGCGAAACAAATTCTTTGATATTGTTCTTGATCGCCATAGTAACATGTTCTGCTGTTTTCAGCTGCAGCCAATCAGCGAGCTCCGTCAACGACAGCAGGAAATTGACATCTCTGTCAGCCCTGCGGCAATCACGACGCACATTGAGTTTCGCGACGCAATTAGTGCAAATGTTGAAAATACATTCAAATATTTTCAAAAGGGCAGAAGGATGACCACATCTCAACCTGGCCTTCAAGTGTTCCCCAGTGACAATTTTCTCGTTTGTGTGTCTGGTGGGTGTTTTTGGAGGAGCGTGTTGTGTTGTAGTCAAATGATTGATTTTGCGTGCGATTTCTGTGTATATGTGTTTCTTGATTGATGTGCGTGGAGAAGCAGGTGGAAGTTTGGGCTGAACTTGTCTATAGTAAAGTATTGTTGTTGTATCAAGCGTATCATGCATCAAACAACTAATAAAACTTCATCACGTCGCTGTATATGCATAGCGTACTTGTGAAATGCGTCGGTAATTTGGCGCGGCAGAGGTTGATTGGTGTCAATGCCCGCGGCTTCAAGCTGCCACTGCTGTAGATAGCCGGCCATGTGCGCCGCGCGTTTGGGCGACTGGCCGAGCGATATACGTCGCCACGCTAGCCACACAAACATCACCACCAGCACAACTGCATAAAGCGCCCAGCGAGACCTCAACGAAGGCAAGCTGCGCCAACCAGCAGCCGTGTATCGCCATACGAAATAAGAACGCATTCTGAACACACACACACACACATATGTGGCGTTTAGCTCCCACGGAGCGACACAAATTCAAAAAGTGAGTGCTTTGGACCGACTATATTTGACATAAGAGGAAAGAACAAACAGGTCACACATACAGACAATCATACAAACATACAATTGATCAAACAAGCACACAATGACGGTCAAACGACGTACAAACATACACATGACTGTAGAGGACACTGCGCTTCTGGCAGGTACCGCCAGCTGGCGTGATATACGGTGTCATGTGGCGCACCATACATAGAGATGCAAAAAACCGTTTTTATGCGGTTTTTCTTTGCAAAAAAATGTTGTTTAGGGTTTTTGTTTTTATGAATTAGCCCCAATTGTCATCGGATGTTGGATTTTAGTACATAGAAATGAGTTCAATTGATGTTCATCTTTACGTGTCATATTTCAAAGATAATTTGATAATAGTATAGCAACAAAAATATTTATCAATAAATATACCAGGAGACTGTTTGAAAGTGCATCCGGATCCGGTGGTTTATATTTTTTCCATTGAGAAAACCCATGTTTTTCAAAAATGGTTATAATTATGTGGATATTTGAAATAATTTGTCTGCAGAACAAAACAAATTAATTGAGTAATCATGTGTTTTTCAGATAAAACATGTTCTATATATGAAAAAATGCAATGATGTTTTTAAAATCCGTTTTAGATTCGCTTTATTAATGTACAGATTCAGAAAATGTTGACAGCAGAACAAGACAAGTTAATTAGTTAGTCAAGTGTTTTTTTTGACAAACGTATATTTTAACTAACGCTCTTAAATGAAACAATACTTTCTGAGACAGTATCTATGGAAGATGGATTTGATTGATGTACGTTCTTGAATGAAATACCTTTTGTATATCAAGTAGCCTGCTGGTATAAGCGGCTGGTTAAACCACTTGATTTTAACTGTTTTTTTAAACTATGGTGTAACGTGTTGTCCAGTTCATTGCACACCTATGACTGGTTATTGAGACATACAATACTGACATACAGACATACAAAACTCACATGATCTTCGTACAGGTCTTGCAAAAATCGGGCTCGACTTCGGCTCACTGGTATCTTCGGCAGGAGAACCGAAGGGCAACTTTGGTTCGGTTTGCCTATCGAACATCAGCTGTCTGCGATTCCACCTGAACCTTACGCCATTCACAAGGACTTCATACGAACGGTTACCTAAATATCGCAGGCAAATACCGGACGACCATGTTGTTCACCCCGGCAATTTCATCCGTATTGCTGAACCGACAGACAGTGGCGCCAATGGATGATAACCCACTCTGGTGTCGTACGCCTGCTGTTGACGCCTTTTCTGGTCCTCTAGTTTCTCTCGCACACCGACTGCTGTTGTGGAGGAAAGAGAATCGCGGTGTGTCAGTAGTAACGTTCTGCACCTGAGTCCGAACAGTATTTTACTTGGCGAGTACTTTGTATTCTCACTGAGTGAATTACGCCAGATCAACAACGCCCAAAGCGGATTATCATGGGAGACGCTGGCTTTACGGAAGAGTTGTTTTACCATTTTTAGAGCATTTTCAGCCTTCCCGTTTGATTGGAGGTACCTCGGACTTGACGTGATATGTACTACGTCTGTTTGATGCATGAATTGCTCAAACTCCTGGGACGAAAACTGTGGACCATTGTCCGTGACCAATACTTCTGGCACTCCGTGACGAGCAAATTGAGCAAATAAACAAGATACAACTGCTGCAGTTGTCAGCCGATGAATAAGATCGACTTCCACATAATTGCTTAAATAATCCACGGTTACAAGATAACACTTTCCTCTCAATTCAAAAAGATCTGCCGCTAATTTTTGCCACGGACGTTGCGCTATAGGGTATGGTATCATGGGCTCAGATGGTTGTTCCTGTCTATAGGTCATGCAAACAGTGCAATTCAATATCACATCTCTCACTTCAGACGCCATGCCCGGCCAAAACACGTTCTCTCTCGCATATCTCATGATAGACGTCAAACCAATATGAGCGCGATGAAGTCTGGAGAAGACATCTGCCCGTAGCGACTTGGGAACCACCATTTTGCCATGCTTGAACACTAATCCGTCCTGTGACGTCATTTCTAAACGGAATGACCAGTACGGAGCGATATCCGCGGGCAACAAAGATACACGAATGGGCCAACCCGATTCGGTGTGTTCAATTACTTGTCGGAGCGAATGATCATTGTTTGTTGCCTCCTGATATACTTGTCTACGCTCTGGAGAAACCGCTATACCGCTATTCACATCGATAGAGCATCAGCCACTGGAACTGTTGTACCAGGACAATTCACTAATGTGAAATTGTAGCGTTGCAACGATAACAACATTCTTTGGAGGCGGAGTGGAGCGCCACACAACTATATTTATTGAATTGCAGCTAACGGTGTGTGGTAAGTTTACACCAAAACTGCTCTTCCATAGACAAACTGATCCAGTCGGTTCATTGTAAAGCTAACTGCCAGCAATTCTTTATATATTTGTGAATATGCACGTTCGGCCGATGTTAGTGACCTGCTGCAATATATTACGGGGTAACCTTCCTGTAGTAACACTCCTCCGAGTCCTGTGCTCGAAGAATCACAATGTACAGTAGCTGGAAGTTCGGGTCGATATTAGTGAGTACCGGGGCTGTGACCAAAAGATGTGTTATCTTGTCAAATGACCTCTCACACTCGGTACTGCAATACCACTCATTTCGCTTTCGTGAGCTGCCTGAGTGGGGCAATTATCGACGACACCTCAGGAATATATCTGGACAAATAAGTGACAAATAAGTATCTGGACACAATTCCTAAAAAACACTTCTGCCAAACAGGTAGGTTGAGGATATTTGGCAACGGCTTCAACTCTCATTGGAATCGGACCCATCCCAATATCATTGCACACATGTCCCATCCATTCTACTTCCTTCAGTCGGTATCTAAATTTTGCTGCATTCAGCTTCAAATTCCGCGAACGGGCTCTTTGGAGAAATGCAGTTAGGTTTTTGTCGTGGTCTGCTAGCGCTTCATGAGACTTTTCACATTTTCCCGAGACAAGGAAGTCATCGGCTATCACCTCTACTCCTGCCAAATCATTTATCATTTCGCGCATTAATCGTTGCTAAATTTCGGGTGCGCAAGATGTTCCATAGGGCAGAAGACCCCAACTATACCTACCGAACGGCGTGTGAAAGCAGCATAACCTAGAAGACCGTTATGACAGCCCTACATGCAAGAGCGCTGAATGAACGTAAATTGGAGGAAATTTGCGCCTTTGACAGACGATACGCAACCTCGTCTACTTTTGGTGTGGGGTAATGAGCCCGACGAATCGCCATATTCAAGGATCTGAGATCAAGACACAACCTGATATCACATGAAGTTTTGGGCACAATAACTATGTTGGATACCCAGTCTGTTGGCTCGATTTGGTTCTGGTTGGTTTAGCCTGGTTGGTTGGTCGATCTGGTTGGTTTAGCCTTTAGCACACGCCTCGGATGTTCAACCACAGGAGCAACTGTGGGATCTACTTGGATTTCAAACTCTTGGCAAATCAAGCCAACTGTATTGCCATCCAAAACATCAGCGAATTTAGCCATTACATCTTGCTGATTATTTCCCGCCGTCATAGGCGATTGTGTCAAAGCAAACAGTATGTTTGCAGACGGTGAATTACTATCTGAGTCGGGCACAATATTGGGCACAGGCACGTAATCAAGTGCGTCACAATCGAGAGCTGATAAAATACCATTATCAAGGGAAGTCTGCAGACTGAGTACCGGAAAACATTGGCATCGACTACATAAGACAATGCGGTTTGCAGATTATCATTTGCATGTTTCGTAACAGGGACACAAATTTTGCCCACAGTGGATATTAGACTGCCGTTATACATTCGAAGCATCATTCTTGATGGCTTCAGACTGACAAGATCAACATCGCCAGAAAATTGTGTATAGCACTAGACAGCAACTACATTTAACTGTGGGCCTGAATCAATGAGATATTTGATCCGTTTACCGTGCTGCGTGATTAACATTTAAACACCTTACACCGATAATATCCTGTACTACCGACACTGTGACTCCCCATACCCACCGACAGCGGATCTTGCAGATCAGTGTCCTGCAGTGTCTGCACGTCACGCCTCTGACTCATCGCCCGACTGCTTCGTACTGTAGAGGTCGCACTCTGAGCGACCCCTCTTTCCCTGATGGATTCACTGCGACGCTCACCGCTCTCGCCAGCACGTGCATCACGACACTCAATACTGCCTGCAAAATGGTGACGGCGCCCGCAGACTCGGCACAGGCGGTTAAAAGGTTAAAGGGTAAATGCTTAAGTGGCAGCTGCTACACGGGAAGAAGCCGAAGCTTATGAACACACAGGCGTGCCCCGTGCAGCTCGCTACCACCGCAGAACCGACCCTCTCCACGCTATGGCGCCACAAAGACGTAAGACGTATTAGAGAGGACCATCTCCCCAGAATGCATGGCACAACTCATGACTGATATCTGGTACCATCATTTTGCTGCTGGGTGGACAGGGGCTGTGGTATTGTAGAATTCGCCCAATGAAACTATGCTCCGCCGGGTTCCACGCAGGGCACTCGGAACGTCTCATTCCGTGCCTGCGCAAACAAAAACGGCACTCGCTCGGCATCCACGTTGGCCATGGCCACTTGATCTTGACGCAAAGCCTCGTCCGAAAGAGCCGTGGAGATAGTTGAGGCCAAACTGAGCGACGAGATTTTCAGTAGCGTCTGTTGTGCTGTCTTGTCCAATATACCGATGAATATTCTGTCGCGAATAATTACATCAGTTTCGGTTAACTCACAGTTAGCACTGAGATTGTGCAACGCAGCGACGAACGCGGTGACACTTTCACCTGGCTGTTGAGCACGGTTGTAGAATTTGAGACGCTCCATAATCACACTCTGTGATTATTTGTGTCAAATGTTGCAATAATATTCGTTATCAATACATTTGATATCAATCCTTATTATCTGTCAGGTATAGCGTGGCATACTACTATATATGCATCCCATTCAATTAGATTAGCTAAGTATAGGTTTTTGATATCGCTGCATACCACTATGTATGCTTACCAGTTCGACCAGCTGACTTAACAAATTAATAACTTCAATAGTTATGTTTGTTTATCAAGCAGCATCTTGAACGCTTCCAGTCTGATGTCTCGTGTGTTCTCACTATCAATTGTGAGAACCAAGTCCACTTAAATCCATTGATGTTCCTTACATCATAACAACAACAACAGTGTATTTGATATAGCGCACTAATCAACAAAGGCGCGATAAACATTAGATATAGAGATACAAGAGCAATAATTATATCAAAACGGGAGCTCAAAAAGAAGAAAACAAGAGCTAGCAAGGACAAAAATATAAAAGGGTAGATAAACACCGAATTATTATATGCTGAAAAAACACAACCACGAAGACATGATCTGACAAATACGAACACTGGCGCACGTCACATACAAGCACGATTAGCACAAACATGAGATCAGGGGCTGTGAGCGGAATCAAAAGCACAACAGGAAAACAAAACACATAGTTCAGTATTATTAGTATGAGTATATACATGGCGAGAATATGGAGATACGAAAATATGGGGATATATATACAAAGGTAGTGGCAATGCAATCTATAAGGTGTAAGCGGCGACGAAAGAGAAAACAGGTACTTATGCAGCGCCGAGGAAAAGGACGAATTAAATTTATGACGAAGGATATGAGGAGGAAGAGAGTAGTATAATCGGGGGGCAGAAAAATAGAAAGACTTCGCGGACCAATTTGATAAGTGGTCGGCGGGAGAGCAAACAAAAGGTGCAGGACGGCGGCTGAAAGGACGATCAGAAGGTTAGAAGTGAGAGCAAGTACAAGAGAGGAGGAGATGTGTGGAGGAGTTTAAATACAATGCAACACAGCTTATGTTGCATCCTTGAAAGAGCTGGCAGCCAGCCGAGTTCACGGATATGAGCGGAGGTGGGTGTTTTAGGAGGAAGGCGAAGAACGAAACGACAAGAAAGATTAATGATAGATGAAGAGAGCGAATGGACTTCTTAGGAAGATGAAAGAATAATGAATTACAATAGTCGAGGCGAGAAAAAATAAAAGAGTTAACTTAGAGGAGAGCAGACGCAATATCAATATGAGAGCGGATCGGGTAGAATCGGCGCAAGGTGAAACGACAGAGGCGGGTAATTTTTTCAAGATGCTGAGAGAATGTTAGAGAGAGATCGAGAACAACACCCAGATTACGTATATGAGATGAAAGAGGCAAGTTGACAGAACAAGGAGCAATACTGAGAGGGTGAAATAAGAAATATTCAGTTTTTTAGGATTCAAAAGGAGACTTCTTGAGGACGCCCAGGTAGCGATGTGCGATAGAAGTTGAAAAATTAGACCAATTTCTGAGGAGGAAAAGGTGAAGTAAATCTGTGTATATATATATATATATATATATGAATACAATATATATATATATATATATATATATATATGAAACGATACGGGGTAAGACCGGAGTATGGGGCAGAGGGATGAAGTATACAGATTAAACAGAAGAGGGCCGAGAAGAGAACCTTGAGGGACACCGGAATCCAATGGAAGAGGAGAGGAAAACACGGAGTTGCAGCGAACTGTATATGAACGATTTGTAAGATAGGAAGTTAGAAGAGATAGAGCTGAAGAAGATACACCAGTATGGGCTAGATATTTACAAAGAATCGAGTTGTCAACGAGATCAAAGGCGGAAGAGAAATATAGGGAGGTGAATATTACGGAGTTGCCTGAGGAAAAGGAAGCGAAGATGTCGTTCAATAAAGATAGAAGGAGAGTCTCAGTTGAGTGATTCGAAACGAAACCGGATTGACGGGGGCCTAGGACAGAATATATGCAAGGGCGGAGTTGAGGAAGGATGGCAGCCTCTAGAAGCTTAGAAGGTAGTGGAATCAAAGAAATAGGCCTGTAACTACTTGGAATACTAGTATCCAGGCAAGGCTTTTTAAGAATAGGAGAAGCGACAGCATGTTTAGAGGCCAGGAAAACACCGTGGAGGAAAGTGTTCACCAGATGAGTAAGAAATGGAGAGGAGTATGATGGAGTCGGAAAGTGCCCGGAGGTTTATTGGATCAGATGGACACCTGGAGGATTGAAGTTTTTTAAGAAATTTGGCAGTCATGGCTCGAGAAATTGGAGAGAAAGAGGATAAAGAAGTGTTTGAAGAAGGAAAAGATAGTGGAAGGGAGAACGGAGGTAATTTAGATTTGGCCGTGACAATCTTGTCTCGAGAGAAGGATGAAAAACTGGAAGCAGATATAGAGCAAGGGTTAGAATTCGATGATCCAGTGATAAATTTCAGGGTCGACCATCTGGAACGGGAGGAATAAGTGCACGAAGAAAGCTTAGAACGATAAAAAAGAGACTTTGTAGCATCAAGGGCTGATAGGAAGGATTTACGAGCCTGACAAACCATGGACCAGTTAGCGTCGGTCCGAAACCGTCGCCAGGAACGCTCATGAGCCCGAGAGTAGGCACGAGAGCGGCGCAGTTCGGGAGTCAACCACGGCTGGGGTGAAGATGAAGGTTCGGGGGTACAACGACGCAATGGGAATAATGTGTCATTAAATATGGATAGCGAATTTTCGAAGAAGGGTAGCAGCGATGAAGGAGACAGGAAGTGATAGTTGTTGGGAGCAAGAGAAATGGACACAAGATAACTGAAAATGGATGAGTCAAAGTTGTTGTAATCACGTGTGAAAAGAGTTATCGGTGAAGGATTTGTTTCCTGGCGTTTAAGAAACAATTTAAATGATATCAGACTGTGGTCGGAAATCGTGGGATCTGGAGGATAAGTAAGCAAACCAGGAGGAATAAATTTAGCAGAAGCTATTTATTATTCGTTTATTTAACTTCATTGCCCCTTATTTCTCGAAGGAAATGTTTACAACTTTCTTTCTACAATGTCCGTCGTGTATTTTAAACATTTTGTGTTCTCATTGTCATGTATGAGTGTTAGTGAGTTAGTGAAAGCTTGAAGACATGTCCCTAGAATGTGTATACTCGATCGTGCGAGAATCGTGTTGGCTGATGAGCGAGAGTCTACGGCTCGCAACAGTGTTTGTGCAGAAACGAGATGTGATGACTAGTAGGGACAATCGTCAATTGAGATGTTTCAAGTGTGGTATGTTTGGTCATGTAACTAGAACATGTCGAAAAGAAAGACAGGGAAATATATGCTTCCTGTGGTGGTGAAGGTCACATTGCTGCAAAATGTTCAATATTTCCGGATTCGGGAAACGGAATGGGAGAAGAGACGTCGGCAACGGTCTCTTCTCACCTGTAAACGAGGCGTTACCCTGCATGCACCTTTTGGTTGACGGTGCGCGTCGAAATGTGTTTATTGATACAGGGTGTTCCACCAGTATTGTGCACGCCTCAGCCTGTTGGAAATAGAGAAAGAGGAAGGCGAGCTTCAATACGGTGAGTGGTCAGCGTGTGCTTTGCGCCGGTGAAGGGAGAGTGACAATTCAGTTGTTCAGTGGTCGCTCAGCCCAAGTGGATGTTTTAGTAATTGAGTATCAACCTATTGGCTTTGATCTTATCTTGGGAATGAATGCGATATCTGCACTGGGGGAGTTTTTGTGAGTTCTGCGCAGAATGTGTTGTTTAATGATCAGTCGGACAATTTATGCTGTGCTTTTCTGGGCCCAACAAATCACTCGCACCTGTTAATCGATGAAAAAGATTTTCGGGCGCGTTTTGACGAAAAACAAAGGATCTGGATTGTCACGTGGAAATGAGCAGACACGGAACCAACAGTGCTGTATAACCAAATTCCTCAGTACAAGGTTCCAACGGACGCTAGAGAGATGTATGATCGAGAAGTGCAGAGGTGGATCGATCTGGGCTGGCTTATGCCTTACGACGAGTCGCAATTGGGTCCAGCTAGAGGACTCATACCAACGATGGCGGTATTGCAGCGGGATAGTGAGAAAGTGCGACCTGTGTTGGACTATAGAGAATTGAACGGGCACCTAAATCTACATACAGCCGACGTAGATGTGTGTGCAGAAAAACTGAGAGAATGGCGTCGTCGAGGAGACAACGTGTCATTAGTTGATTTAAAAGACGCGTATCTGCAGCTCAGAGTTGATGAATCATTGTGGAGCTTTCAAACAGTGGAATATCGTGGAGCGAGATATTGTTCAACCAGGTTGGGGTTTGGGCTTTCAATAGCATCCTTGGTTATGAAGTCTGTGTTGGCTGCCGTATTGCGACTGAGAGACGATGTCTTCAGAGGAACAGTCCCATAATATATGATATTTTGGTCGATGAAACTGTTGTCTCAGTGCAGGCGGTGATAGAACATTTGAAACAATTTGGACTGACCTGCAAGTCGCCTGAGCGTTTGAGCGAAGGGGCGAAGGCATTGGGAGTGCAAGTGAGAAGTGAAAATGGAAATATCATTTGGAGAAGAGGTAAAGAAATCCTTCCTGTGCCGTCCAGATTGAGCAGAAGAGTGGTGTTTTCATGGTGCGGCAAAAAATTACCGGACATTTGCCTGTTTGCGCGTATTTGAGACCGGCTGCTTCATATTTGAAACGTCGGGCCGCTGCAATAACTAATAATTGGGATGATGATATTACTGATGAAGGTTTACGTTCAATGTTAGGGGATGTCTATCAGAGGTGGAAAAAGAACGATCCCTCGAAAGGAAGGTGGAGTGTGCTGGGCGATGAAGCGGTGGTTTGGGTGGACGCTAGTTCACTGGCAGTAGGGGTGGCTCTAGAGGTAGACGGCAATATTGTTGAAGATTGTTGTTGGTTACGCAAGGACTGTGACTCACATATCAACATCGCTGAGTTGGATGCGGTGCTAAAAGGCATGAATTTGGCGGCTGCATGGAAGATGAAAAGTATTCGACTATTGACAGATTCGATATCAGTGTTTCATTAGCTGAGTGACTCACTCTCCGGAAGAGCAAGACTGCGTACCAAGGCGTCAATCGAATTTTTAATCAGGAGACGGATCTCAACGTTTCAGACCATAGTGCAAGAATATGCCTTGTCGGTTAGCGTTCATTGTGTGAGTTCGGCTTTTAATCGTGCAGATGCTCTGAAAAGAGTGCCGCAAATGTGGTTGCGAAGAGAAGTCTGCTCGGGAGGTGGAAAAACAGCGCCCCCTGCATCAGTTGCGTGTGCTGTGGGAGACGTCGAGCCTTTGATAGAAAAGCTGCATCGCGAGACTGGTCACCCGGGCGTCAGACGCACGCTGTATTTCACCAAGCGGGCAAATCTACCGGCAACCAAGCGTCAAGTTTCGTCTGTTGTGTCCCGGTGTCAGGAGTGTCAGTCCATTAATCCTGCACCGGTTAAATGGAATAACGGAGGCCTTGGTGTAACAAAGGTATGACAACGAGTGGGAGTTGACATCACTCATGTGAGAGGCGAGTATTTTCTCACGATGATTGACCATGGCCCGTCACGCTATGCAATATGGCGGAAATTGAGATTCCAGAGTACACCGTATATCGTGCAGCAGCTGGAGGATGTATTTTTTTAGCGTGGAGCACCAGAACAGCTACTACTAGACAACGACACTGCATTTCGTAGTCAATGATTCACGGCATTTGCTCGTCAATGGCAGATACATTTACGGTTCAGGTGCGCGTCTCAACCATCGGGTTATGGAATAGCTGAACGCTGCCACCGCACTGTAAAGTCAATAGCGGCTAAGAAGAACTGTACAATCGCTGAGGTCGTCTATCGATACAACGTGGCTCCCAGGGACAAGCCAGAGTTAACGATATTTCCTGCAGATACTCTTTTTAGGTACCAGGTTAGAATTCGAGACGTTGACAGCGCAAATCAAGAGTTGAGTGAAGATAAAGGAGGTGAATGTTGGTATTCAATTGGTGATGCTGTATGGGTGCGACCGTCGGGAGCCAGGTGCAATGAACGGTACGAGAAAGGGCTTGTGACTGGAATAGTATCAGAGAACGCTGTCGAAGTTGGTGGTGTGCCGCGCCACGTGCGTGATCTGAGACCCAGGACAGAAGGTGAAGATGGCCAACATGCCAACGTTGCTGATATGAACGAAGATAGACTGTTTATCACTTTGGATCATTCCGATGAAGGTGTGAATGACCATGTGTAAAAAACCAGTGCTGAGACGTTCCGGGCGGGAAAGGCGACCTCCTCAACGGTATTGTTGTAGTTGAGACAACATGGGTAGTGTTGTCTGGGCGGAGTGTTAGTGAATTAGTGTTGACGTTTGTTTGAGCGGCACTGTTGAAATGGTGTGTGCGTGCGCTGTATGTGTGCGTATGTGT
The DNA here is from genome assembly GCA_916048095.2 of Sacculina carcini. Lineage (NCBI taxonomy): Eukaryota > Metazoa > Arthropoda > Thecostraca > Sacculinidae > Sacculina > Sacculina carcini. The sequence continues at coordinate 2,341,818 of OU696595.1, forward strand.
GCGTGTGTATGTGTGCGTGCGATGTGTGTATGCGCGTGTGTTCACAACTGTAGAGGAGGGTGCATGTGCGTGCGTGTGTTCATGTGCTGTTACGCGTATTCGGTGTTTATGGAACTGCTTACTTTGTGTATGTATGTATGTATGTGCGTATGTGTGTGTGTGTGTGTGTGTGTGTGTGTGTGTGTGTGTGTGTGTGTGTGTGTGTGGAAGTGTAGCGTGAATGTGAATATGTGTGGCATTTGGTGTTTGGGATTCTGGTGGGCCGGAGGTGTTTAGTTCTGTGCTGCTCTTTGGTGAATAATATAGCGTTGATTTTGTTCGTGTTCGTACAATGAGATCCACAGCGTCTATATCAAGTTATATATCGACTGTCAGTCTCGTCTTTCGTCTGTCAGTCTTTTGCTCGTTTTCTTCGCGCAAGCTTGTCCATCTCTTCCATTCAACTCACTTTTTCTTGATACTAATTTACCTTGGTTCTAATGGACATTTACCACTTTTAGTGATTGCTTGCGATGCAATCTCCGGGTCTTGTCTAGTGCCCACTTCACCTCTGTTTACGCGTTAGTCTTTCTGACAGTGGCATGTTATCCACTGAAGTTTCTGTCTTGTCTTCTGATGCCTCTTCAGAAGAGTTTTGCCTGGTTATACGTGTGCTTATCGGTTGTTTCGTTCTATATGCGCGTCATATACATATCTAAGCATAACAGCTTACTGGGCTATATTTTCCAAACCATATACTGACCAACCTCAGTAGTGGTCCATAATAGTTTTCCGACTCTTCACATTATATCATTCCAATCATTTTGTTTTCCTCTGAAAAGGGAAAATGTTCGTTCGTTACGTTGTGCTTCGATGGCAAATGCAGTTGCTTCTTGCAAGCAATGCAAATGTTGCCTTATTAATGCTCTTCCAATATTATTATCCAGTATTACGCGCTCAAATATTTCAATTAATGATTGATGTGACTCTGGTTAATTTATATTATCAAATGCTTCGAGGCCTAGCTCAAATAATCTATCTGAAAAATTCGGTATTAATTTTCCATTTATTTGTCTGCAATGCCTCAATTTTTTGTGTGCACAGGTTGCACTCGTATAATCACTGTATCTGTTTTTGAGGTATTTAAGCAGTGGTGACCTAGCTTTATTTTCATTCTCTGCTATTAATCTTCATGCAAACCTTCCTGCTGATCATCATAAAGCTAATCTTGTCCACCTCGTAGACGAGTGACTAAGATGCACGTTCTGTGCATGAACGGTCCAGGGTTCGATTCCCTGGCGAGGTGAAACGGATGGGTTCGTTTCTTAAGTGATAGCCCAATTGCCGCAAGGCGGGTTTCGTGTGCGCGCAGCCGTACAGTTTTCTGTGCTGGCCGTGACTGCGATAACCTGTGTGTGACGGCCGGTCCTGCGGTGCGCCAGCCGGGGCCGTGAGGCTTTGCCCCCGAAAAATTACACGCGAACACAGCCTTCTCAACTGCTGTGTTCAAATGTGTAATTATAATTATATATTATAAAGTTAATCTTGAAATTTTAAGCATTTGCTTATTAGATGCAAACAGGGCTTGACTCTCCGCTTCGGTCACCCATTGACAAAATTGAATGGGATCTTCTCCAGAAAACTGAATGTGAATGTTTTAAGTATATTTTCTCTTTTTATTTCATTAGCAATGCTTTCTACGACTGAAATAAATCTGTCAATCATTTCTAATTTTTTACTATTATAATTGTTGTCTAATTTTAATAATGTCAATGCTCTGTGTACTGACAAGGACTTTAAATCATTGCGATACCACCCGCCTTACAATTAGCTGAGCCACGGGTGTGATCGACGGAACTTCGACGTTAGTAGATGATTAAGCCGGCTGAATCCGTGTTGCCGCGCACTAATATCTGTAGTAATCCAGGAAGATACAGCTCCAATTCTTGTATCAATCCGATCGTCACGTCACCAATCGCTGTGCATATTCGGATCGTCACGACACCACTTCATGTAGTCTATCCGGGTCACGGCACCAAAAGATGTGGTCTTTCCAACACTGCTGACAGTGCTAGTCTGATTTAGTTGCTCTTGTTGTGCCGCGATAACTCCAAAATACCGGTTTCAAATACGGATATATTGTTGACCACAGAAGCAATCCGACAACTAATAGTAGAGGTATCAAAATACTCACAAGCCCATATACATATGTCGCAAACTCCTAGTCAGCCACACCTCCCAACGCTCCACCTACGTTTACATCTCGAATGTCTCTGTTTTAATACCCCACACCCCCTAGCGCCCTAATACTCTCCTATGTTTACATCTCGAATGCCTATGTACTCTTCCATGCCTAACCGACATGGTCTTTTATACGGACCCTCGGGCATTTGCACGCACGCACGCAGTGCAAGCAGTGTGGGTTGGCTCTACAGACAACACAATATCAGCCACCTGGGTCCAAGGCTACCTCAATCAGTAATTTACGATATACTCTAATTGAGTTTTTACTTCTGAGGATACGCAGGTCTACGGCCTGTTTCAACACATACTCAGTAGCAAACGCTCAGAGCATGTTTACATATATGCACCTATTCCGACGTGAGCTTGACACAAGTCGATTAATGATACGACGTTGCAAATACACAACCTTTAAATCAGTCAAGCTTAAAAACACTTCACGATTCTGTACAATGTAACGCACGCACATACGCACATGCAGGCACATACCTAACTACAAACTAACTACACCTATTGATAATTTACACTAACTTTGATGCAACACGCACGTGACAATATTTATCATCGCTGCTAAACTTAGCCTAACAGAAACACAACACAAGACAGAAAAAGAAGCAGAATATCTCGCCCGACTGAAACTTTGTTACAATCCTCCATTAAACTAGTTCAAGTCCTGATTTTCTCTCGTATTGATTATTGTTGCACTCTCTGTCTTAACACTCCTCGCTATCATCTTCGTGGTATTCAACGCACAATCAATCATATCGTGCCAACCAATCATACCAACCAACCATATCAACCAATCATATCGTGTTGTTCTCTCGCCTATTCCATGTCTCCACACTTCGTCTTTCCTTTTTCAATTTTGTTGGCTGCCTATTACCCCTAGAGTTCACTATCGCCTCTGTTGTTTAACATATAAACTTCTTCATGATCCTATGCAACAGTGTTATCTCTCTGAGTTACTGTCACCTTCTGGTACTTCTTCTCGTGTCCCTCGTTCTTTGATTTGTCCGAGGGCGATCAATGAATAAACTCTATCGGCCAAGTCATTATATGTATTTGCCCCTCGTCTCTACAGCTCTCTTCCGCCTCGTATTACATTGTTGTCTCCATACTCTAGGTTTGCTTCTTCTCTTCGTGAGTACTTTTTATCATTGTCTTTTGAGCCTGATTCCCATTCTTTTAATGAATGTGCCTATGTCTGAATGTTTTATTATATACTTGTCTTGCTTCTCTGTTCATTGTATGTTGTATATGGGCGGTGCTGAATGTCCATACTGTGTATTTAATTAAAACAATATATCGTTGCCGGCATAATGTTGATTTGAGATGTTTTCCATTTACACTATTTATATGTATGTATACCCGATCTTATGCAGTTTTGGTATTGATGTTGTTGTGGGGTGTATTGTATTTGTTATATTGTACAATTGTGGGTGTTGTTGTTGGTATCTTTGTTGGTGTTAGAACATATTTTCCTGATTGTTTGTGTTCCTGTCTTTCGTCTCACTAGCATATATGGTGTATTTCCGCAGTTTATTGTGTGGAGGTAAACGACGGTCGAAGTCTGGAGATATATTTATACACAGCGAAACGACAAAAACCGAGAAAGAAATGAAAAGTGTGTCAGAGTTGTTTACTACCTCGCCTTATATACACCCTATTGGAACTGGCCTAGATCTGTACAGAGGATCGAATGTTCTAGAACAATAGAGTAAAGCGAGAAAAGAAAGATTAAATATAGGAAATACAACCAAAACTGTTATTTATAAATACAAGCGTAAATCAGGTGAATAAAACAATTTATAAAAATAATTAAATCTGAATATTTACAACCTCATTGTAACAGGACACAATAACAGCTACTATTTACATAACGGGCCTAACATCTGTTAGGTCCAGCAGGTTCAATCAAAAACCTCCACGAAGGAGCACATAGTGAAAATATTGACAACGGATGGAGACCTCATTGACGAAGATACTGGGATTGCAGAAGTAATGAACAATGCCTTCAACTCCGTGTATGTGAGGGAATACTTAAGCCAAGGCATCCAAGCTCCAAACTAAGTTTTTCAGGGAAGAAGCTTAAAGGAAGTCAAAGTCAGCAAGGAGGAGGTGAAGAAAAAGCTCTCGGAACTGGAAGATAGTAAAACTCCTGCACCAGACGCAATAGCTCCCTTCGTGTTGAACGTATGTGCCGAGGAACTTTGTGATCTACTCACTGACGTATATACAACATCACTGAGGTCTGGAGACGTGCCATTCGACTGGAGGAAAGCCAAAATCTCACCCATCCACAAGAAGGGAAGCAGGACAGACCCACTTAACTATAGGCCAGTATCGTTGACCAGTGTGCCATGCAAGGCACTGGAGAGGATTGTCAGGGAACACATTGAGCGGCACCTCAGCAACAACGCACTCATCACGGATGCACAACACGGGTTTAGAAAAAACAGGAGCTGTCTGACCAACATCATGTGCTACATAGACGACCTGGTTGACGCTGTGGACTGTGGGCACTGTGTGGACGCCAACTATCCTGACTGTAAGAAAGCTTTCGACAGAGTCCCACACGAAATATTAAAGACCAAGCTGATGGACTTAGGTATCAAAGGCAACCTGGTCTGGATAAGGAACTTTCACACAGACAGGGTCCACCGTGTGCGCGTCAGGGAAGAGTGTTCGGGTTGGCTTCAGGTAACGAGTGGCGTTCCACAAGGCTCAATGCTTGGACCAGTACTTTTTCTGGCTTACATCAATGATGTGGTCGACAGCCTCGAGTCAACTGCCAGTTTGTTTGCTGACGACGCAAAGATATATAGAGTCCTGAGGACCGAGGATGACACGGAAGCCCTCCCCCGAGACATGTAACGATTGGGAAACTGGAGCGACAAATGGCTGCTTACATTCAACGCAACCAAATGTAAAACAATGCATTTCGGCCGGAATGAACAACAAGAGGTGTACTTTCTCAACAATAGGAGGCTTGGAGAGACAACACGGGAGAAGGACCTTGAAAATTGTGGCTCACAACCTCCAATCCTCGGCCCACGTCTCATCGGTGGCAGCCAAGGCAAACAGCAGGCTGAGCATCATCAAGATAAAGTTTAGTGTGCTCGCCAAGGACATTCTGCTGCCCCTGTACCTCTGCCTGGTCCGCCCCATCTTGGACTACGGAGCCCAGGCTTGGTCCCCTCACCTGGTGCGTGATATTCAGGCCCTGGAGAGAGTACAAATGAAGGGCCACTAAGTTGGTCCCGGGACTGGCCCAGCTGCCCTATGAGGGGCGGTGCCGGCACCTTGGACTACAGACACTGGAGGAAAGGAGAGTGAAAGGCGACATGATAGAAACTTTCAAGCTGTTGCACCACTACGAGGACGTCCCCTACTCGAGGTTCTTCCAACTGAACACCAACCAGCTGCGTGGCCACTCTCTCAAGCTCAACAAACCGGACCACCGTGAAGGGGAACTGGTTTGCCCTCAGGGTCATTAACCCATGGAACGCCCTCCCAGAAACTGTTGTCACGGCACCATCAATAGCCACATTCAAGGCACGCTACGACAGGCACTTAGGTCTCGGACAGGTGGCTGACAGGTCCTGGAGGTGGGGATTACCACAAGAAGATCACTTCTTATTCCCCCACTATCTTTTCATAGGTAAGCATTCATAGGCAAGCAGCGAACCAGGATGTGCGCGTTTGTCACTACGCACACCTGGCTAAATATATTACAACTGTGATAACGACTGTACCCGGATATATAAAATTTACAATTGATACATCAATTTACATGCAATTAAGAGAAATATATCTGGTGATCACTACAATTGTGACATTTTTCGCGCTATATCAAGAAATACATGAATGAACACAGATGAACACCTTGACACAATGAGATAAGCACATTGAAGAATGATTGATGACCAAAATGATGAGTGAGTGAAATTTACTATGAGTAACACAATACAATAAAAATAAATAGACTCGAACGAAGATAAACACAAACACGGGGAAAACTCACACGTGAGAAATCCAGCAATACCACGACAATGATCAACAATAACTGAACAAATGTTTATGAAAATTTACAGTGTTAAACCAAAATAAAACAACTACCGAAACGATATATTCTATGAAGAACTTAGCGTACACAAACGGTAGTGTTGCCGCCGTGTTTGAAGAAGGCGCGGCGCATTGTGTTTGTACATTAATATTGTTGGTGTAGTTGGTCCATGACGGTGGACCTTTTCGATCTCATCTTCTGAAACAAGCAAACAAATATTTATTTGATATAGCGCGCAAAAATAATTACAGGTGTGGTATTGTTGGTGGCCATGGCAACCGGTGTGAATAACCCGCTGCACGGAGTGCTGCACGAGAGCCACGTTTGCGCAAGAATTCACTAATTAGTCGCCTTCAGCAAGGCGTAAAATTGCGGAATTCACTGACAAAATTGGCCTTTATAAAGCGCATATGAGGTGGAATCGCTAAACGAATGCGCCTTTAAAAAGGCGTGAAAAGATGCTATGGGAACGTTACAATGCAGAAAAAGCGGATGGGGTTTTCCAATGTATTAGCCAGTACAGCGTAGATATTAAAACAGCACGGCGCAAAAACGAGACACAAGGCGAGTTTTGCAGAGCAGCAGCTGGCGGTGTGCTTGAAGTGTTGCTGGAGAGAGTGGCGAGTGCGCAGGAATAGTAATGTCACTCAGCATTCTGCGCCCCATATATCGCCCCCTTATTCATGCCGTTTTCGGAGCACGCCGGAAGTTTGTCCGACAACCACATAAACTCGAGCTGATAGTGGTCAAAACGGTTGTGCTTTTGCGCAAAGCATGCTGCACGCGACTAAATACATAGAGGACGGGGGCGCAACACGTACATCCACATACACAATACATTGCAGTATATGAATAATAGGCAATACATGAATAGCAAATACACATGCACGTTGATGCACACGAACAAGCCAACACAGTTCAAAAACTATACAAACGTCACTTATGCATACAATTATGATTTAAACACAAAACAAGATTATGTTTGAATTATGTATGGTTCCCTGAGACATGGTACAATACACTACACATGTTTCGCGCAGACAATAGTTTGGAAGAATATGTTGTTATATAACCGGTACTCGCGCGCACACACGCAACAACAACAACAACAACATGTATTTGTTATAGCGCACCGAAGGGCTCGGGCGCGACACGATTATAACAGTTGGGAACACGGAATACAAATAACAGGACAGATGCAAAAGAAGTAAACTACAAATATGCAATAAAATACAATAAATATAGAGACAAAATATGGGCAAAACTTGCAAAACAGACGGACATGACGGACAAGACAACACGACTGAAACATAATGACAACACAACACAGCAAACACAACTCGGGAGAATATAGTCATAGCGTAGATATAGTAAGCATGCAAATGAGAGAAAGAATACGAGTAAGAACAGGCTAAAGTAACATGTTACAGTGATGCAAAAGGTATGAGAGTGTGGGAGACTGGGTCAAAAGAGAGGTCAAAAAAGTGTTTGGAGAGCTTAGAGCGTAAAGAATTGTAGGAAAGAGAAGAAGTAATGTGAACTGGGATGGAATTGTAAAGGCGAGGGGCGGAAAAAAAGAATGATTTGGAGGACCAAGGAGATTCATTTACAGCACGAGGGCATACAAGGGGAAGAGGAATTCGGGAAGGAGTGAGGCAAGGAGTGAGGAGAAGGCGGAGATAGGATGGCTGATGAGGATCGTGGAGAAGCTTATATATCAGACAGCACAGGCGAAAGTGAATACGTGGAATAATAGGGAGCCAGCGAAATTGAAAAAGAAATTGAGAAGTGTTGTCGCTGATGGGCATGATGCCGCTAGCGATCAGTCCCAGTGGCTGTGGCAGCAGGTGTGCCGTGAACCAGTGGCGTAGTGTACGAGTGACGGAGGGTGTGAGACCCAGTCACTCACTAACGCCAACTGCAGCACACTGGAACGACAGGGTGTGCCCTGTCTGTCGACCCGAAATCGACTACCCGACAGTGCGACGCTCGGTATAAAAACCTTCCGTCTTGCTAAGAGACGTCCGAGCTGGGAGTGCACCGCTAAGTGACTGAGACGTTTATATAATAAGAATCCAGAGTAATCGTACATGAGTAATCGTATAATAACGCTTAACAAGACAAAATACAGCCACGCGTGAAATGCTCCAGACAATAACAGACAGACACAATTCGCATCACACGCGTCATTCATACGCGCACACAAGAACGATAAATATACCACAATGTATATTTATCGTTCGAACGATAAATATACCACAATCACCCCGGCTGACTTTTCACAGAACAGCACGTACAAACACACAAAGAAACATCAAACAGTGTGACTCTAGAGCACCACTTCAGGATGTGTCCGAACAGGACAAATGCCACCGATCATTCATCACGGAAACGAGCTGGAGGTCTCCTCAACCGACTTGAACGTCTCAACTGTATTTCTTGGGATGGAGCGCTGTTATCGACGGCTAAATCAACATTTGAGTGAGACGGAGGAATCACTGGATCTTCTGGATCGGCTTCTGTTTGTATTCCGGAACCATTGCTCTGACTTCTGTGAATATTGTTGTCATTCTCCGTCACAAAGCTGTGTTCCGACAATCTCCGCTCACATGGACCACCTTTTTCACTGGAACAGTCGTTCGGACATGGAGCCAAATCTCTCGTAGACACAGTCGTTTCTCGTCCGCTGGAAAATCTCACATGAGCATACTTGTCGTTAGCTTCAAGTAATTCAACTTCTTCGACAGAATCATCATATTTAGAATGTCTATTATGATTTCTCAGATATGCCCGTTTGGAGTCAGTCAACCACGAAGGAATCGAAATCCCCGTGCTAGATCGTCGATTGAACGAAAACATTCTCTCATGGGGAGTGCAGTTTGTTGCGACACACAATAACGATCTTATTGAATGCAGCGCGTCATACATGACATCTTGCCAGTTAGCTACGCTCAGCCCCTTCGATTGAGTTGCAAGTACAAGCGCTTTCCAGATCGTATCATTATATTTCTCACATTGACCATTTCCTTGTGGATGGAAAGCTGTTGAGCGACTGGTGGCTACTCCCCGAGATGATAAAAACTCTTTCAACTCGTATGACATAAAAGCTGATCCTCTATCAGAATGGATAAATCCTGGTAGTCCAAAGATAGAAAATAAATGCGTTAAGCAAGCGATGACAGACCTAGAACTGGTATCAGCACAAGGATAAATGAAAGGGAATCGCGAATATTCATCAACAATAGTCAAAAAGAACCTGTTCTTGTTATACGATGGTACTGGTCCCTTAAAATCTAGACTCAATCTTTCAAACGGCTGAGTAGCCTTAATCACATGATACTCATTAGCCGAATGATAAAACCTGGGCTTATATTTAGCACAAGTAGGGCAACATCTGCTCACTTCCTTTACATCTTCGATTGAGCAAGGAACATTCTTACTCTTGAGAAAATGATAAAGCCTGGTAATACCTGGGTGACAAAGATCGTTATGAATTTTCACGAGGTCTGACTTGGTAACGGCCAAACAGTACTTACGTGAAAGAGCATCTGCTGAAACGTTTTCTCGTCCAGGTCGATACACAATATCAAAGTTGTAGTTTGACAGCTCCAGGCGCCAACGAAAAATCTTGAAGTTCTTAATCCGGGAACTTAGAGTCTGGTTGAACATAAATGCTACAGCCTGTTGATCGGTGATCAACGAGAACCGCCTACCGCAAAGATAATGACGCCACCGCTTAACAGCTTCAACTATGGCTAACGCTTCTTTCTCAACGGAAGACCAATGAGTTTCAGATTTCGATAATGTTCTGGAGAAGAATGCAACCGGACGATCGTTTTGACTCAAGGTAGCGGCCAAGGCTCTATCAGAAGCGTCCGTTTCAACAACGAACGGCACATCTGGTTCAATTGCGCGTAAAGCAGCGTTCGCAATGCTGTTCTTGAGCTCTTCAAAAGCTAATACAGCTGATTCATCCAACGGGAACTCTGATTGGATTAATGGTTTTATCTTGTCTGCAAAACAGGGAACCCATTTGGAGTAATACGAGAATAGTCCTATAGTGCGCAACAATTGTTTCCTAGTTGTTGGTAAAGGCATCTCCCTTAGTGGTTGCAGTCTTGAAGGGTCAGGTCGAATAATTCCATCAGATACGAGGTATCCCAAAATTTTAACCTCCGTCACAGCTGACTGACATTTGGAATGATTGAATGTGAGACCGACATTCTGAGCCGCCTTCATGAACCTTTGAAAGTTGACATCATGCTCTTTCTGGTTACTTCCACAAATTGTAATATCATCTAAATAAGCATATGTCGCATGAAGATCATAATCACGAATAAAATCATCAATAAACCTCTGAAAGCACGCAACACCATTTGTAATCCCGAATGGAATTCTACGAAACTGGAACAGTTGATTACCAGACTGGAACGCAGTGAAGGGCTTATCATTCTCATCAATAGGTACCTGATAGTATGCATTTTTCAGATCAACAGTACTAAAGAATCGATGCTGTGCTATAGATTCTACAGTTTCTTCAATATTAGGTAGAGGATATGCATCGGGACGAGTGAATCTATTGACCGTCTGCGAATAATCCACTACCATTCTCTTCTTCCTTTGATCACTTTCAACGACCACGACCTGTGCTCGCCATGGCGACACCGACGGTTCTATCACTCCTTCCTTCAGTAAGCGATGCGTTTCCTGCTTGATGAAATTCTTCTCATCCGGAGTGTACCTACGCGACTTAGTGGCGATTGAATGAGTGTTCTCGTCCATGTTACTGAACAGCGGCGGTGCACACTTTGTTTTCACGGCTGCCAAACCGCACACAAGCGGAGGCAAATCTCCTCCAAACTTAATTTCAGCAGATTGATGTTTACTGAGAAAGTCATGCCCAAGAATAACGTCAGAACAAAGCTGAGGCATCACCAACAACTTCAAATATTTGTACGTTTTTCCGCGAACGTGAAGGTTTGCCGTACACATTCTGTTTATTTGTGAAACCATCGAGCTGGAAGCCATCGATACCCTCTCTTCACAACAGCGCGTCCTGAGATTCAACCGAGATACAACAGCTTCAGATATATAACTCACCGAGCTTCCCGTGTCCAATAACGCGTCCAACAGGTGTCGTTCATCCAGTAAAACATAGATTGTAGACTTCTTTAGGTCAGCAGGCACAGCAGCTACATGTGTGGTCGCCGCTAACGTGTTAGTCGCTGCCGCCGCCGCGTTCACCTTCGAATTTGTTACACGACACACCCTGGCAAAATGTCCACTCTTTTGACACTTGCGACAGACTGCATTGCGAGCTGGACAATGCTGCCGATTATGCCGCTCTCCGCCGCAAAACCAACATGATTGATTAGAACGACCCGGTGGTGTCCGGTCCATTCTCCTGACTGCTGCAACAATCTGATCGGCTTCGTCCTGATGTTCAGTTTCTGTGATTTGGTCATTACGAGCCACTGGAATGACCGCGGCTGATAAAGGCATAGACTGCAGTTGGGTGCAATTGAGTCTAGCCAACTCCAGTGACCTAGCAAGATCAATAGCAGTCTCCAAATCAAGATCAATCTTCTCTAGAAGACGCTGCCTGATATCATCAGAATGTAAGCCTCTAATGAAAGCGTCACGAATATACTCACTACGATATGTGACACCATCAACTGCTAAAAAACCACAGTCTTTTGACAACTCCTTCAATATTTGGATGTACTGGTCAACGCTTTCATTTCCACTTTGTCTTCGGGCGGCCAACTGATGCCTTGAAAATACTACATTTTTCCGTTTCACGTACAACGACTGAAGCGAGGAAATCGCGGACGAATAAGTAGAGCATTCGGCGATAAAACGATATACTTCTGGACTGACTAAATTCACAAGCAACGGTAGTTTTTGATTTTCATCGGCATTTATAGCATCTATGAAATTATCAAACGTGTTCTTCCAGTGTAACCACTGTTGAGTTGAATCATTCGAGTTCGGTTCGACTGACAGGCGTTCAGGTCTCAAATACTTCTCCATTGTTCTTAAGTTATTTTGTCTTGTTAATTGAGACGTTTATATAATAAGAATCCAGAGTAATCGTACATGAGTAATCGTATAATAACGCTTAACAAGACAAAATACAGCCACGCGTGAAATGCTCCAGACAATAACAGACAGACACAATTCGCATCACACGCGTCATTCATACGCGCACACAAGAACGATAAATATACCACAATGTATATTTATCGTTCGAACGATAAATATACCACAGTGACACTAGCCAGACTCGACGGTTTAAAGCGAACGTCTGATGCCTCAGAATCAAATGTGCTCAAGCCCACCTCTATGGGTGTCTGTCTCGGAGGAATAACCGGCTACGGTATTCAGTCCAAGGCAGGCGGCAGAGCACAATCTATCCTTGGCAAAACGCTGTGAGGGCGATGTGGTCTTTAAAAAGACCGAAATGTATATTGCGTAGGTTAACTCGTTAATTTTACAGGGAGCGGGAGCGGTACCGTGGAGACCAGTCAAACTCAGACCCGACGACGTGAAAGAGACCTTTATTGCCGAAAGTGCACGCTTTATATACCGCACGTTGTAACCGTACGGTGTGGTGTTGCACGTGACGTCACTGCTACCGTGTGCAACATGATGAATGTGTATGTGTATGCGTGTGTGTGTGCGTGTGTGTTTGTCTGACGCGCATGCGCGTCCAACATTTTTCGATAAGTAAATCAGCAATAACAATCAAAAGCATATACAAACACCGTGCACACATAATTGTTATATAACGGAATTAATACGTAATGATACTCGCGGTAATACAGTGACAGTGATATAGTGGCACTCATATAATTGGCAAATACAAATACAATAAGACAGTGTACACATTTGACATACATGGAACAGAATTGATGTGTGTGGCTACACTACCCCCTTCCCTAGACTGTCGAGTACAAAGGCGACATGTCGATATCTCTGTGGGGCACGTACAATGCGTCCACTGCGTGTTCTGATGCACGACTTACTTGTAACCACCGGTGGGTGTATGTGCTGTGAAGTTCAGTGCGTGCTGATGTCTGTGCACTCAGATGTCCGGTGAACAGGCGCGTCGGTTCTGACAAACAACTCGGTAGTGTCAGGTTCTGTTGACGTGGAGTCGTTTATGATCGGCGATGAAGCAACACGCTCTTCAGCTATTTCGACAAATGCCGGTTTGCAGCGATCAATGGAGATGACGTCGTCTTTGCTGCGTCTCATGATGGTAATGGTCTTGTCAGTCCTGGCCTTCACCAAGAAGGAACCGTCGTACCGATTCTCCAGGGGATAGCGATGACCATCTTTGCGCACGAAAACGTGAGTGCACGTTGACAGGGCACTGGGAACGTATGAACGCTGCTGAACCGGACGTGGCAGAGTTGGCCTAAGTTTCGCCATATGACGTCGCAGTCTGTTCACGTACGAAGACGGGTCAGAAGCCGGTGCTGAAGAGTGAAAGAACTCTCCGGGCAATCTCACCGTAGAGCCGTACACGAGCTCCGCTGCTGTGGCACCGATGTCCGGTTTGTGCGTGGCTCGGATGCCTAGCAGAACCAGAGGCAGAGCGTCTGTCCAGGAGGTGAGATCGTGAGCCCTCAGGCCCGTTTTCAGCTGCCGGTGCAGCCGTTCCACCATGCCGTTGCAGGCCGGATGGAAGCTGGTTGTGCGCTTTCGTTGACAACCAAGCATGCGCTGCATGTCACTCCACAACGCCGACTCGAATTGAGCACCGCGGTCACTTGTGATGGTGGTTGACACGCCGTACCTCGCGATCCAGCTGCTGATGAACGCACGTGCGACTGTCTCGGTGCGTGAATCTGGAATGGGGATGGCTTCCGGCCATCGAGTGAAACGGTCGACACAAGTGAGGATGTAAGAGCAACCACGAGACGGGGGTAGAGGACCCACGAGGTCAACATGGATGTGGTCGAAGCGTTCTTTTGGTGCGTCAAATGTTCCGATTGGTGATTTGGTGTGACGAGTCACTTTGTTTTTCTGGCACTGGATGCAAGCTCTAGCAATATGCCTCACTTCTCTATCCATATTGGGCCATGCGAAACGCTTGCTCACCAACTTCACAGTGGCGTCGACACCCGGGTGAGAAATGTCGTGGAGAAACTTCGTGTAAGGTTGCCTCAATGCCATCGGTAAAACTGGACGCGAAGATCCGGTCGATTTGTCACACAGCAGTGTAGTGTCGTCTGTCAATTTGACGTCCGTTTTCACTTGGCCGGCCGTTTTCACTTGTACCGTTTGCAGATGTTGTTGCAAGTTATCAGCTCGTACAGGCTCTTTACTTTTGTTTTTCACCACAAGAGCAATTGTACGGGCTGGCACGTTGTGGTGGGAAGCGGTATTTTCATCAGCGTTGGCAGGGGCGCAGCGAGAGGGGTGAAAGTCACGCAGATCATCAAGCAGCTCAGTTCGCAGCTGGGTGAAGCGGGACTCCATCACCGATGTCACTTTCTCGACAGTCAGTGGATTACGCTTGACTAGTATGAAGTCAGTTTTGCACAAAAGCACAAACCCAAAACAGTTTATGCTTCTTGACAGCATTGTATGCCGGTGTAGAAAGCGCCGCGCATGAGGGGTGAAATACGGCGGAACATCCTTCGCACATAATGTGCGCGACGGCGGAAACGGACTCACCGCAACAACACAATCGATCAATGTCAGAACGGTTGGGCATTGCGGTCACAACACTCGCGCACAGAAAAAGACAGAGCAAATAAGGAAGACACGGAGCTCACAGAAACAGCACCACTCGCGACGGCTACTCGACGACGACGGACGTACATACACACACGCACGCACGTACACACATTGAGTGCATGTTTGTTTGGAGCGAGTAAGTGTGCGTGTGTGTGTATGTTTGTTGTGTGTACGTTTGTCCAGTTACTGAGAACGTTCGTATGAAAGTATGTATGTATGTGTGTGTGTGCGTTTTGGTGTGTGTGTGTGTCTGCTGATGGGAGATGAACGGGTGGACTGGTGGACACGGTGTGATCGAGTGTGGATGTGTTGTGTTGTATGCAATATAGTGATTGATTTGTGCACGTGTTTTTGCGTTTCACTGCGACCTTCGTTTTTCCTACTATAAAGAACGTACTATAACATTTTTCATCAAATTTATACGATAGTGTAACGAATACGTAATATACATGTATGTAATAAAATGGTGCGCCAGAATACACGAATAGAACACATTTATATTCACAAGGAACGAATGTCGCCTACAGTATGGGTTGACTCTAAATGTGTAAGGATTAAAGAACATTATATTTTGAAAATTTGATTTAACGAATTTCTTCCAGTTCCTCACCTCTTGCAAAGGCAGCACATTACATTAGAACGTTAAACCTAACCTAACCTGAAATTTATGAAAAACATAGGAACGTTTTTGTGCGTTATTGAAGCATTTTTTATAAATTAGCGTTTTTAATGTTCTTGAATCCTTAACAAACAACACAACACAACACATGTATTTGATATAGCGCTCTAATTTTCATAGGCGCGAGGAACGGCTAGTTATAAAATGTAGACAATGTGGAATTAACAAATGTTATTGAACCAATCCTGTCGCTTTGTCTTCCGTCTTCCTCCGCGCACGCCAACTTCTCCCTACCTACATAAACTTGGCTGGCTTCCTGTTCAGGCTCGGATCAACTATAAACTGTGCTGTCTTATCTATGAAATTATCCGCTCATCTTCCTCTCCTTCTTACCTCCGCTCTCTACTATCTGAACCTCAACACTCAGGTCGTCGTCTTCACTCTCTTCACTGTCCTCGAGCAGTTTTGGAGTCGCCTTGGTCGGCGAAATCTTTCTACTTCTTTGCTCCTCGTCCCTATAACTCCTTGCCTTCTCGTATCCGGTCATCCCCTTCACTTCGATCCTTCTCTTCTGCTCTGCATGCACATCTTCTTGTGTCTACCTCTCCCTGTTGAATGGGTTCGTGTTTTTTTATATACGCCTGTTAAATTTTGTCTGTCATGCTCTTAGCTATTCTGCCATTTGTTTCATTTATTTTATAAACATACATACTATATTATTTTTTATCTCATCCTGTCATCGCACCATTGTATATTTGGCGCTATATTAAATACATGTTGTTGTTGTTGTTGTTGTTGTTGGTCTGGCAATTTTGGGTTGTGGACAGTTGGCAACTCAAGTCTCGTGGATGGGGGTGTTTGTGGTGTAATGAGTCTGTTTTGGGTGGGTGTTGAATTACCAGATGTTTTGCTTTATTACAAATGTCTTGCTTGAATTATCGGCTGCATTGCTGTGTTAAAATATAGCATTTTGTTTCAACGTTCTCAGTATAATACTTGGCGACGAAGGTGGGATGTTTCCGTTTGAAGGGTCCAAGGCTTATCATCGAGGCGATTATTTTGAATTATTGCTAGGAACGGTTGAAGTTTATTTAGAGGCTGTGGATATAGCAGAGGAAACGTAAAGGTTATCATTTCAACGTAAAAGACGCGTTTTAGACGGTCCAGTGCAGTCCAGTAGTAGTCGTGGGATGCGCCTTGTCTTCGGCTCCCACTGTCAAAGCATCGTCGATGAGGGCCAGAATATTGGAAGGAAAATGGAAGTTTTTGACGTATTGCAACAAGGAAAACAACGAAATCCTCAAAAGAATTTCAGAAGTACAAAAGGAAAATCGAGAGAAAGGAATACTGAATGGAATTAGAGACGAACTTAAGTCAATCGGAGTGAATGCAAAAAATACGGAAAACGCAGATAAAAAGAGTATTCGAGAAACGATAAGAAAGTGGGACACATAAATGTGGAAGGAAGAAGTCAAGGAAAGATCCAGCTTGAGAATATATAGCGATTGGAGAGAGGAACTCGGAGGACAAGAAAAGGTATATGACAATAGACCAGCATCTATTCTGCTACTGAAGTGCCGCACAAATAACTTGAATCTGAACGACAGAAAGAGATTCAAAGCAGAGAGCATGGAATGTGAATGTTGCGGATACGACATGGAAAACCTCGAGCATTTCATACTATGGTGCCCAGCATATCAGGTAGAGCGAGTAAAACACCCATTACTAGTACAACCATACAAAGGAGAAGACCACGAAGTAATCGGAGAAGTATTATTCTGCAAGGACTACATCCAGGACATGAAGGAAACACTAGCGAGATTCTGGTCGATAAGGAAAAGGATGAGATGAGTGGACCGGTGCAGTAGGGGTAGGAATATAGCAATATGGTTGAAACCGTTCCAGCTATTATTCTGAGCTGGTACATTTTTAGCTTCTATAGAAGTGTTGCATTTTTAGTTACTAGATTAATGTATGGATGTAAATACAATAATATCCGAAAGTAAACGATTTGTAGGTTACGTGTATTCATGTAGTGTTAATTTTTTATGCATAACTCATATTTGTACATAATATTAGCGATGCATGTGATATTAAATTAAAAAAATAATAAAAAAATATTATGTGTAGTATTTTGTGTTATGCGTTTGCGTTAACTAGTGATTTGTATACATGTGTCATGTGAGTGTGTATTTTACATTGTTCGAGTAAATCTGGGCGTATGTCTAGGTGGGTGTGGATGTTGATACGTGCAAAAAAAACAACAACAAAAAACTATGCTATGCTATATAACTTGTTATGTGGTTTATAGGTTGCATGTATATATATATCTATGAATGTATATATATATATATATATATATATATATATATATATATATATATATATATATATATATATATATAGTGTGTAATGTGTTGTGTGCCAGTTTAGGGTGATTATGTGCATTTATAAGTGTAATTTAAGGTACATATATATGTGTATAGACTGGTTATTCGAGTGCCAACATAAGGCACTGTTGTGTGTTTACAGATAAGATACAAATAGCATCAGAGAGTGCCGTTGTAAAGGCCAAACTCTCGTCTCTTATCTGATCTGATCTGACTGTTGTTTCGTTGTCTTGTTTTCTCGTTTTCTCTTCTTTCTGTTCACTGCTTTGCTTGTTTTCAGTCCACTAATTTTTTTTTAGTCTGATTGTTGCTGATGTTTTTTCCTTTCACTCCACAGTGCTTCCATAGTCTTTTCTAATTTTTGTTTCTTGTGGTGTTAGCTCCTCAAATCCTAATGTACTTTTCAGTTTTTCTCGGGTACTTTTTCCATTTATTTCGTTATAGGATGTAAATTTTACTCTGATGTTGTTATAATGTAAACATTCAGTTAGAAAATGTTCCAGAGTTTCTGTTTCACAATCACATACAGGGCACTTTGTACTCTTCCCTTGGGCTCCGCTGGCGCTCCGTCGTCAAGAGCTGGGCATGCGTTGTTCTTGCAAGCTGGCAAGCACCCATGAAAACCCCGCGTATGACGTGGTATTTTCCCAGCATGTGCCTGAGCAGCAGCACCTTCCAGGACCTCAGTGTTCTGTGCTGTTTTGCAGCAAAATGAGGGCACTGCTGGAGTCATGCGGGATGGGTGCTAACGACGTCCTCAGACAAGAGTCCACGGCGGAGTCGCCCTGGGAATTACCCTGGGAATACACTCCGGAGTCACCCGAAACACCGTACAGTGCCCAGTGTGCTTCGCTCAAACAAAGTGGAGCGAATTCATTCTTACGGACGGTATACTGCCGTGTACACTGATGGATCTAAGTCGGCCAGTGGTGTGGGTTGTGCGTTTGTAAGTGGAGGTACGTGCCGCTCGAGCACGCTGCCACCGAGCGCCTCCATTTACACGGCTGAACTTTACGCTATCCTGCTTGCCCTGGTTTGTATTCGCTCATCATCTTTTTCATTGTTTTTAGTTTAATCCAACTCCCTTAGTGCTTTAACTTCATTATCGTCTTTCTCCTTACATCCTCTTATACAGAGGATTTTTATCTCTCTTGATATCATCCACCACCAGGGCAAGTGTGTAACGTTCTGCTGGATTCCGGCCCATGTTGGTATTTTGGGCAACGAGCGAGCTGACAGAGCCGCAAAAAGAGCTGCTGAACGAGACTTTTATTCATTTTATTTCAACTTTCATATTCCGTATTCGGACTTTTATCCTATTATACATCGTTTTAACCGTTCTCGCTGGCAGCTCTCCTGGGACGAATGTGGTTCTAACAAATTAAAAGCAGTGAAGCCCGAAATCAGATATTGGATGTGCTCTTATCGCCCGAAGAGGTCCGAGGAGGTGGCGCTCTGTCGTCTACGTGTGGGTCACACGTACGATACGCATCGCCATCTTCTACTCGGACAACCTGAACCCACGTGCAGCGAATGTAATGCACGTCTCTCCGTGCAATACATCCTGGTGGAATGTCCATCATTCTCAGAGGTGCGTCAACGTTGTCTTGGATCCGCTCTGACTATTGACGAGGTTCTTGGACAGGAGCAGTCGGCGGTCATTGAGGGCCGCATTTTTTAATTTTTACGGTTTTTGCCTTTTAGAACTATTTATTGAATTTTATGTATTGACATTCACATTCCTTTCTTTCACCATCACCCTTATTTATTCCATTTTTCCATTCTTCATATTCATTCTTCATAGACTGGGGATGCCGTATGGTCCTAGAGGCCGGTGCATCCCAAAACACAAACAAACAAACAAACAGGGTCGTCCGAGACTGTATCAGTCGCCCGCCGCAAGCCGGCCGTAATATTCTTCCAGGCTACACTTATATATGTGCGTGTGTACATGTCCGCATTTGTTTTTGCAATGGTTTGTGATCTGTACGGATATTTTATTGTTTTCTTGTGATTTGTTTGTGTTGCTACCGACCGGCTTGTGTGTAGTTCTTGCGCGTGAATTTCTTGTACGATCATGAAATGATCATGATCATCATGTCGGTAGATTCACTCATTGTTCGTTTTTTTATTGTTTTCCCATGTGTATTTTTTCTTCCAGGTCCTTTTACATATATTTTTGCGTCTTGTGCACGACCTCGTCCATGTTCTTCTGTGTCCTGGTGTGAAGTGTTCAGTTTCATCGTCATCACGTCTCCGCGTCCATCATCGTCATCGCGGTTTCCGTTAATCATTCACCGTTCACTCTCTTCACCTCCGCTATTTGTGTCCTTTTGCTCCGCTTCTGGGGGAGGGAGTCGTGTGGCGCCCTGCAGTTTTAATATCATAATATGTGTAAAATATTATTGTTGCGGCGTATGTGAACTGTTTGCGGCGATTGCGTTTCACATTTTTGTTTCTGCTTTTATTTTTGTGAGTGATTTTTGTATGCGTGTATTTAAATTTATGTTATGTTGTATTATGTTTTATCATTGTTTATTTAAGTTATGTATTTATAAGTTATGTTCTTTTTGCTGCGTGGGCCACACTTGTTTCTGATTGGTCCACGTCTGACCTGGGTCGCTTGCGTGGTACCCCATTGGCCCACGTCACCACAGGCCGACCCTATAAAGGGACACATACACTCACTCTCTCTCTCTTTTTCTGTGACCGTCAAGCTGGCTGGTTGTGTCTCAATATATGGTGTCTTTTAATCTTAGTATTGTTTTCTGTAGCACGTTAATACAGGGGCATTAGGCTGTTCATCATTATTTTTGTTGGTAGTTAGCTCCCCTACACGTTACTGAGTGCGCTCCTGCGAATATGACCCAGCTACACTAACTGTGTGTATGTGCTGACTGAATGTGTGTATGCGCGTGTGCAAGTGGTGTGACATTGACATGTGGTAGTTGTGTTCTGGTAGTATTGATGTACGCTGCCTGTGACGTGTACTGTGCAATATCACAATGTGTACTTTTACTGGGTGTGTTTCTTGTGGGGCAAGGTAAATCAGAACAATGTCCAGTAACATGTACCCCCATGTATGTTCATTTCCACTGGTCGTCCAGTTCTCCCAATCAACTTTGCAATTGAAATCCCCCATGAGTGTTCATGGTCTATCCCGTCATCGTCGTCGTTAGCATTTCTTTTAATAAGTTCATATGTTCCCTTTTCAATTATATTTTCAATTTATCATTTGATCCTATCTCTCACTTTCTGACTTCTCTTTCTTCCATCTGACTGTAACATGTTAAGTGATATGTTTCTGGAGTAAATGTTCGTTAACTGTAAATGTACAGTTAACTGTTAACTGTTTTAGGCCGTTTATGTTCACATATTAAGCGTCAGGTGTACGACAGGTGTATGTTGTTTTATAATGCTCTTACCGTGTGTGTTTGGTGTTTGTATTTGTCGCTGTTGCTTTTGTCGCGATTTTTGTATGTGTGCGCTACAACAAATAAATTGAATTATGAAAATTTTTCTCTTGTTTAGGTACGTGTTTGTTTGCTATGTGTTTTATGCTACTCAACGTTAATATTTATTTTTATTTTCACTTTGTACTTGTGTATGTCGTAGTCATGCTTTTGTCGTTCTAACGCTTGTGGCCACGGGCGCTATAACAAATACTTCTTTGAATTGAATTTAATTTAATTGAAAATGTGTGGTGTTTTAGGGTCATGGATTCGGAGACGGCCGCTCGCTGGTTCGAGGTGGGAGCTGTGGCCGTGTTGCTGGACGTTCCGGCCGGCACAGAATTCGGCATCGACATGAATACATGGCGTGTCGGCGACAAGTTCCACGGCGTCAAGATGATACCGCCGGGTGTGCATCTGCTGCATTACAGTGCCGTCAGTCGCGGCCAGGTGGCGCCACGCTCCGGCTTTTTTCACTGCTTCACAAGCGGCGAGCTGCTGGTGCGCGTGTGGAATGCCGAAACCGAGGACTTTGACGAGTCGACCGACCCGTCTTTGCTGGAGCGTTTGCGGCTGAACAAGCGTGAGCTGGACCGCTTTCTGGGCGCGTATCCGCTCGGCGAGTGGAAGCAGTGGTACTCGCTGACGTCGCACGTGAGCGAGTCGTGCATGCGACGTGTACAGCCGAGCTGCGGCAAATTCGGCGCCGCTCAACAGCTGCAGAGCGTCGAGCCGACGACAACGGCGGCGCAGCGCGCCACTTATCGCCGCGACGGCGCTAACCTGCCCAGCATGCGACCGGTGGACGGCACCGGGTTCCGGTTCTCGGAAGTGCCGCAGCGTCGGGTCTCGGCGGCCGTCGTGTCGGCGGCCGACAGAACCGCTCAGTCGCTGGACAGTTCGTGGCTGCTGGCGCAACTTGTGCAGCAGCTGGCGAGTGCCGAGGAATTGCTGGCCGAAATGCAGGTGGCGTTTGTGTCGTTTCTCGTCGGTCATGTTTACGAAGCGTTCGAACACTGGAAGAGTGTTGTGTGCCTGCTGTGCGGGTGCGATCAAGCTTTGAGGAGCGACACGCAGCTGTTCGTCAAATTCATCGGCTGTTTTCATTTTCAAATCCAGCACATTCCCGATAACTTTTTCGTCGACATTGTGTCGAAGGATAATTTTCTGGTGCAGAATTTGTATGTGTTCTTTTCGAATGCGTGCGACGCCGACGTGCCAGCTGTTCTCAGAGACAAAGCTCAGCACTTCAAGGCTCATCTAGAGAAGAAATTCTCCTGGGATTTCAGTTTTGAGCCTGATGAATTCGCGCCGGTTGTTGTCGATTTGAAATAAATGTATAGATGTGTGTATTGTTTTTTCTCGGCTTCTCGTTCAGATTAGGTTTGCCGTAGCCGATGCGGGGCATTTTGCCACCGTCCGAAGACAATGCTTGGGGCTTCATTATAAGTAAAGCACCATTATAAGAGGTCTGACTTTGGGAAATGCAGTTACGAGCAACCCATCAGCAGCGTCCTGAAGTTATGTGAGAGGTGGAATATGATGATGAACACTTCAAAATCTAAAAGCTTGCTGGTTTCTAGGTCACATACCGTTCCACCTTCACATGGAGCTATCCTCATAAATGACGCCCTCAGCTTGTGTGATGAGCTCAAAAGCATTGGGAG
This sequence comes from Sacculina carcini, assembly GCA_916048095.2. Classification (NCBI taxonomy): domain Eukaryota; kingdom Metazoa; phylum Arthropoda; class Thecostraca; family Sacculinidae; genus Sacculina; species Sacculina carcini. Next base: position 2,364,983 of record OU696595.1, read on the forward strand.
TGCATGTAGACTCAAAACTGACATTTGAGAGTCACATTCGGAAGCTAGCTTGTTCGGCATCGTGGAAACTGGGAAGTATATGAAAGGCATATCGGATGTTCGGTAGCAGCACAATCTCAAAAAGTTGTTTTCGCTGTTTCATTTTTCCAATTCTGGAGTACTGCGCCCCTTAATTCTGGAGAACTGCGTACTGCGGATTGTCACCTCAATCTCATCAACAGAGTTGTTAGAACTTGCAATTTCCTCTGTGGTGACTTGGTTCTTGGTGATCTTTGCCATCGTCGAAAGGCCAGCAGCGTTTTTCGACGGACGTTTTTCGCAGAACAGTTTGGACAAGTTCCAGGTCAAAGTCAATGAACTGCTACTGAAAGAGCGGAATTGAGTGGGTAGTGTCGTCAAACTCGAAACACAACACTCACAATCGATTATTGTTATTCAACACAATACCATAGATACACAAATACCCAACAGAGAATACACGACCAATCGCAGGACAAGAGTAACACACGGCCAGCAGTTACAACCCAGAATCCACAATGGCTGCCGCCACAACCCATTCCCAAAACGTACATAAATCACAGCTCGATACACCCCTGGCGCGCGTGTGACAATAATATGTAAACAAAATATACGCTACATCTACCCGCAATTGAAGAAAATCTACTCGGCTAAGCGAGAAGGTAACCATCGCCTGCGACCTCTGGAGGAGGACGGTAGTTCTCGTCGAGACCTTCCGTGATCCGGGGGCTTAGCGTGACTCGATGTCGCCCCTGTCTGCGTTGCGCCTGGGAGCTTAGGCTGATCGCATTCAACGGTCTCTCGAGCCCGGGTGATGACGCCGAGTTCTGCTCAGCAATTGCGTCCTCCGTTGACACATCAACTTCAGCCGGTCTCTCGAGGGTCCGTGTCTTGGCGCCATGTCTCGTTCTGTCACTGCGTCTTCTGTTGGCGACTGAGGAAGTCAATAGTCCGTTTCGTCCTCCAATGATGGTGAACCGGTCCGATGTACAGCTGCATTTTTGGCGAGATGGGCCGCATTCCGCACAGACCCGTCTTCCAGGCGGTACGCCGATCCTCTCATCGCGGTTATAAAACGGCAACGGGCCCTTGAAACGACGTCCCGATTTACCGACGTGGCACTGCACCCGAACAAACACCGAGTCTCCCGGGGCGAACGTCGGAATCTTCGTGGCATTACAGCGATCATAGTTCCGTTTGTTGCGTGACTGCTGCCTGCGGACACGCTGCTCAATAGACGAATCGACGCGCTTGTTAAAAACCGGTAAAGTCAGCTTCATGCGTCGGCCGTGCAATATCTCCGATGGAGACGCTCCGGTGGTGCAGTTTGACGTGGCTCTGTACTCGGTTAACAGCGCCCGCATACGCTCTTGCAACTTTGATTTACCGAGACACTGTTGAACCCATGCTTTGAATGTCCTGTTGAATCGTTCGACGATCGAGTTGCTCCATGGTCAGTAGGCCGCCGATCGCCGATGCTTGATGTCACGTTGATTGAGATAGCGCTTAAACGCCTCACGAATTGTCGCCTATTGTCGGTGACCCACTCGTCCGGGAAGCCCTCGCGACTCCAGATGACATCCAGGAAGCTCATTATGTGATCACTGTCAATGGTGCTGGTAAAGCCCACTTCGACCCACTTCGAGAGATAATCGACTAGTGTTATAGCGTAGCGGGCTTCTGGCGGTGCCGAGTCGATAGGGCCCACGATATCAACTGCCAGCTTCTACCACGGTTGGTCCGGAAGCGGAGCAGACTGCATAGGAGTTGGTCGAGCCGCAAATGACAGCAACTTGTCGCTACCTTTACAATATGCGCATCCTCGCTACATTGATAATCTCGGACACCGTTCGTTGAACATCCTTGTCCATTCCGGGCCACCAGGAACCACTTTGTGCAGGAACTGTTTAGTTCTTGCCACGCCATTGTGTGCCGTGTGGGCACGACTGAGGTAGTCGGACCGCAGCTTGCTCGGAACAATGATCTGACAGTCGCCACGAATGACCAGGTCTCCTGCCACTGATAATTCATCCATCATCTTGAAAAACGGGCGTAGAACTTAATCGACAGCGTCTCCCGTGCGAGGAAAACCATCACAGATAGCTTTTCTTAGCGCCGACAGCTGGTGATCGTCGCGGGATGTGGAACAAAGGTGCTCTCGCAACAGCGCCGGCTGCTCCTCCATCAGCATACCTACCACTTCCTCGTCCTCTTTGTCGTCACATTGCAGATCATCTTCTTGTGCAACCGGCGGCCGAGAAAGTGCATTTGCAGCACTGATATCCTCCCCCGGGACGTAGTCAATGTGATATGAATAAGGGATCAGCCTCGCCTGCCATCTGGCTACCCTTGCTCCTGCACGGCCGCTGAATTTCTCGGAAAGAATTGTCCTCAATGCCGAATGATCTGTACGCAGCACAAACTTCCTTCCCCACAGAAACAATCTCCACTTTTCTATGGCGTTGACGGCAGCTAGCGCCTCCCGTTCTGTGACGGAATACTTGCTCTCGGCAACTGATAACCTCCTACTCCTTCGTCTCCCGCCGCGGAAAGCTGAGTGAGGACAGCTCCAGCACCAGACTCACTGGCGTCGGTCGTCACGATTGTGCGCAAGTTGGGTTCAAACCGGCGCAATGGTTTAGGTTGAACTATCCTCTGTTGCAGCGACCGAAACTCTTTTGAGTGTGTGTGTTGTCGTCCATTGGAACGTTGCGTCTTTGCGTAGCAAAGCCGCCAGCTTGCTTGTTTGATTGACGAAATTATCCACGAACTGACTGAGCCAGCCACACAATCCCAAAAAACTTCGCAGTTCTTTGGCCGAGAATGGCAGTGGAGCGATCCGGACAGCCGCTAGGTGATTGTCTGTGGGAGCGACAGTGTCTCCTGTGACCCGGAAGCCACAGAATGTGACGGTCTTCTTCGCTATGTGCGACTTTTGCAAATTCAGCGTAACGTTAGCGTTTTGCAGTCGCTTGACGACAATTTGCAGACGACGATAATGTTCCGTATGACCTGATATCACTATATCATCCATATAGTGGCAGCAACCGTCCACTCCGGCCAGCAGGTGGTCAAGGAGTCGTTGGAAGGCCGCGCCCGCTGATGCCAACCCAAATGGTACTCTTCGGAACTGGAAAAGACCTTCATGTGTCAAGAAGGCTGTTAGTGGGCGAGAGTCGGGGTGCAACTCCATTTGGTGGTATGCATACTGGAGATCCAGTTTTGTGCGAATGCTACCGGCCAACTGCGTTTGCAACTCTTGGAGCGTTGGTATTGGAGGCACCTCGCTTATGAGCTGACTATTCGGCCCTCTCAGATCAACACAGAGGCGAATGTTGCCATTGGCTTTGCGCGCTACCACTACTGGACTGATCCACGGCGAAGACTCCACTCTCTCGATCACGCCGATGTCACACAGCCGCTGAAGGTCCTTCGTCACTTCGCTTCTTATAGTAAGCGGCAGCCGCCTGAGAGGTTGACGCGTCGGTACCGCGTCGGGTTTCAACCTTATCTGGTGTTGGTAGCCTTTAATGGCGGGTAGATGCTGCACCGCTGACGCGTCCCGCGAAGGCGTATGTGACACGTGGTTATTGCACGTTCCCGTTTCGGCATGACCAACTGTTGCGATTTCACCGGCTTTCGGGTGCAATGTGAGACCCAAAACTGCCAATGCATCCAGTCCGAGCAATGCTTCAGATGACTTGGTATCTATCACGTAAAAGTAGACGAGCGACATGTGCTCGCCGACTGACACCTCGGTTTTGAGAGTGCCGAAGACCTTAAGTGGTTGACGACCGACTCCAAATAGTTGCTTTGTTGTGTGCACAACAACTGCGCCCGGAAACATCTGACGAGCGAATGGCAGACTGAGCACCGAGACGCTCGCTCCGGTGTCGACCTGAAGTTGCATGTTGACTGGTCCGCGGTCGTTCACCTGTACCATTGCGTCACACATGAAACGCTTGTGTCCATGAGAACCGCACGAAAGTATGGTGACACCTTGTATCTTGTTATGGCGTATCGATTGTTGTCTCGAGCCAGCGCGACATACTCTTGCCCAGTGTCCGAGTTTACCGCACGCGTAACTCTTGGCGTTTCTAGCCGGACACATTTATGTCCTTGACAACCTGTGTGTTTTGCCACAGTATCCACAGTGTTGGGAAAACTGAGATGTTCTACCCCGAGGCTCTTGGGCGTTTCTCTCTTTCTCTCTCTTCACCGGCCTCACTGCTGCTAGTGTGCCAGCTGGCTCACCCGATTGTCCCTCTTTCAGGACGTTGGCCTGTTGTTTCGATAATTCAAATGCGGCTGCCGTGGTTAGCAATTTGTCCAAAGTGAGATTCGGGTCTTGGAGAAACCGTTCTTGCAGTGCTGGATGAACCGAGTGCTCTACGACGTGGTCCCGAATCAGCTCCTCGGTGAGGTCGCCGTAACGACATGTGACCGCCAGACCACGTACTGCATTGACAAATGTGGCTTTAGACTCTCCTGGCTGTTGTCGTCTGCGTTTGAATACGAACCGTTCGTATATGAGATTGGTCTGAGGTACGTACTGTTCCTCGAGTCTTTGAAGTGTGTGTTGAAACTCAGACTGCCCCTCGACGTTGACCTGCGCCGGCAAGGATCTGAAGATTCTTCGGCCCTCTGCGCCGATGCAGGTGATCAACAGTGCTGTTTTCCTTTCGTCAGGATAAGCGTCGCCGCCGATGGCTGTGAGATATGCCTGAAAGGTGTACTTCCACTCGGACCATGGCACTGATGATGTACCAGCCTGCGCATGCAAAACTTGTGTTGCGGGAATGCCCTCAGTATTCATCGTACCCTTACAGAAAATCAGAATACACAACAATAAATAACCAACACACCGAATCTCAGACGTGCAGACCAAAATTTTTCGCTAATTACCTCGTCGCCATATGTAGTGTCGTCAAACTCTAAACACAACACTCACAATCGATTATTATTATTCAACGCAATACCAGAGATACACAATTTGTGTATTCTGGGTAGTGACTGCTGGCCGTGTGTTACTCTTGTCCTGCGATTGGTCGTGTATTCTCTGTTGGGTATTTGTGTATCTATGGTATTGTGTTGAATAATATAAATCGATTGTGAGTGTTGTGTTTCGAGATTGACGACACTACAGAGTGTTGAGTGTTATATATATATATTGTTATTGATTCATATTTATTATTTATTTTATATTTATTGTTATTTATTTTTGTTGGTGTAAACGTGTCTTTGTATGCTTGTGCAATGGCTAACGGACCTTCGATGTAGAAATCGCTTGCATTGTGTGCAACTATATTTGTGCACCCGATTGCGTATGACTGTATGTCTGTATGCATGTATGTATGTTCGTGTGCATCTTGAAGTCGAATGTGTACGTGTGCAGTCGTGAATAGTGTTTGTCTTGATACGTTGCTTTCTATTACTGAGTACAGATAATACATTGCCTCCATTATGACTACGCCTCCAACAGGTTATGGGCCCAGATATAAACTGTTTTTAGATGGAGATGAAGCCAAATATCAGCTGTGGGGGTTGACATTCCTCGGCTATTTGTGGTTGTGAAAACTAAAGGAAGTGTTGTTCAGTGATACGCCAGATCAAGCGAAAAATGTCTCAGTATTTGCTGAGATGACCCAGCTACTGGACGACCGCAGATTAATGTTGATTATGCGTGATGCAAGAGACGATGGCAAAAAGGCACTACAGATACTTCGAGAACATTACTCCTCCAACAGGAAGCCGCGCATAATAACTCTGTACACAGAATTGACGGAGTTGAAAAAAGCAACAAGTGAGTCTACCACAGACTATGTACTGAGGGTGGATAACACGGCTACAGCGCTGAAAACAGCAGGTGAGGTTATTGGTGACAGTCTATTAATTGCAAAGGTGTTGAAGGGATTGTCGTCAGATTTCCAGTCATTTTCGACTGTGGTGACACAGAAAGACAAGGAACAAACATTTGCTGAATTTAAGGCAGCTTTACGTAGCTTTGAATAGACCATAAAACTGAATTGCAACAACGATGACAGTGTCATGAATATTGGCGACAAAAAGTTGAGAGTTAAGGTTGACCATCAAGACATACAGAAGACTAAATCAGTAGTCTAAATCAGACTTAATCTGTAAATCAGAAGACTTACTTCAACTGTGTTAAAAGAGGCCATATAGGTAGATATTGTCGGTACAAGAAAAGATGGTGTACAACCTGCAAAAATTTAAGTCACAATACTGTCCATTTTAGAAGAAATGTTCATTCAAAAACAGCAAAAACTTCACAAGCTGATGGGGACAGTGGACACGACTTCATGTTCAAGGCAGACACAGTGGATACGGGCAAAGGTGCAGCCATCAACAGCATACTGGTAGACTGCGGAGCAACAGCGAATATTGTCTCCGAACCAACATTATATGTTGATTATGACGAGTCTTTTAAACCAGTGAAACATTCAATTGAACTAGCTGACGGAAGCAGACTCAGAACGTTGCGAAAAATAGGAACGGCTCGAGTTCGCATCCGCGATGAATATGGACGAGCTCAAAAGGCTTTGCTCAAGAATGCTTTGTATCTGTCATCCTTCAAGCAGAACCTATTCTCAGTTCAGGCGGCAATATCATATGGGACATCTGTGGAGTTCAGCTCAAGAGCATCTGCAGTAATCACTCTAGACGGAACAAAATTCCCAATGAAGAAAAGACTTGAGAAAGTTTGTACTACCTCAATTCGGTGAGTGTATCTTCACACGCTTCTGCGTCTTGTGCCAGCGTTCGACGTGAACGGACGTGTTTTAGTGTCTCTTCCCTCGTGTTGGCCTAATGTACCTTGCGCTCAGTGTTTGAGTCATGTCGACTAAACCTACTGCTATTGTGCAGCCGTGTACCTGTGGTGACAGTGTCAACTCTGGCGCGCGCATCTATTGTGGAGGCTGCCAGCTCACTTTCCACCCCTCATGTGCTGCTCTTTCCTCAGCGGCACACTCGGCCGTCAAGAAGCACAAGTTGTTTTGGCTTTGTCTGAGCTACGTGAGTGACTATGCGGCGACCAAGCGCGACCAAAGCCGGGTGTCAATGGAAAAGCTTTCCTCCACCATAGAAGGGCATCTGGCTTAGCTGAAGTCCGATATCTTAAGTGAAATGCAGTCATCCCATAAGTCATATTCGCCTGCTCCACATTCTGAGATATCTGCTTCACATTCGACCGTCCCCCGTCACAACTACGCCGTCGTCCTGAACACATCTACCAACGTCACTGTGAAGACCGACACAGTTGAGAAGCTACTGGACCTTGTTCCGGTGGCACAGGCACCACCAACTTCGGCAGGCGGGGTAGTCATCACCTGCCACACGGAGGACGCTGAGAATCAAGCCGCCAAAAAACTTGGGGACGGCTTGGACAACGTAAAACTGAGTGTCAACCAGCGCTCTCCCTCACTTCTACCAAAGATCACCCTGACTAATGTACCTCCAATTTCTCCTGACAAATTGGTTTCTTCTCTACGCCTAAAGAACCCAATCGTTTCGTCCAATCCTTTCGTTCACCCCTGCGTCGCAGCTTCGATTAATGTTTATTTACACTACAAAGTCGGGTCTGTCGCACGCTGTTCTGGCGGTTTCCCCGGAAGTCCCACGCGCCATCAAGTCTGTCGGCGATCGGCTCTTCGTTGGCCCCGTCGTTATGCGGTGTACGACCGGTTCTGGGCTGTGTATTGTAGTCGGTGTGCGGGCCTGGGTCACTGTGCTGCTCGCTGCCCCGAAGAAAACACCTTGACTTGCGGCTACTGAGCGGGCCCACATCAATCGTCCGCCTGTCAAAACCGCGATAGGGTTAAATGCGCCAACTGTTCTCGCCACTCGCGTCCATCCAACCACTCCTCTTTCTCGCCGGTCTGTACCTCTTTCCTCGCTGTTCGTGAATCGCTCCGTGCGCGCACCATTGTCGCCCTCTCTCCTCATCCTCGTCCAGTAAGCTTCCCCTCTGCAAATCTTCCACTGAGTTTTGACTAACTGGTCGTTCTCCGTCATCTATCCCTCCCACTGCCTTGTCTGCCACTCTCTCATCTCCATGGCTTGTCTCCACTTCTCTTACCAACCTTCGCTCTATTTTATTGGCTTACAAACACTCTCCACTCTCTCTTCACCGCCTGTCTCTACTACTCTCACCACCGTTCCCTCAATTTCAATTGGCCCATCAAACATTCGCTGAGCTCGCAACAAATCCTTACTTATTTCTGATGTTTTGGCTCACCACAACCTTACTATTCTGTTTCTCACTGAGACATGGCTTCTTCAATGCGATGTGCCAGTGTTTTTGACCCAACTCTCGTCATCCTATGACATCTTATTGCATGTCAGTCGCTCCTACTCAAATTCTTTCAAAACTACTGGTGGTGGAGTCGGTGTGATTTTTAGTGCTTCTCTAGGCCTTTCCTTACTTTCTTTCACATCCGTATCTTTTGAGTACATTGCTACTTCTCTGTCTCTGCCTGCGTCGCCTAAGCTCGGCTTACTGCTTGTCTAACGCCATAATAACCCAGGCTCATCTTCTCGATTTATTTCCGACTTTGACATTATTATTTCATATTTTTCCAATATTTTTCCGACAATTTCATCATTCTCGGGGATTTTAATTTCTGGGTGGACTGTCCTTCATCACAGCCATATGCTTCCCATTTTCTTTCTTTGCTGAATTCCTGGGGTCTTTGTGTCATGCATTCTGGTATTACTCATACTTCAAGCCACACTCTCGATCTTCTAATTTGTAAAAATTCATCCACAAAGCCAGCCAAGCCGAAAGTTCAGAGGGTTTCAACGAATCATCGAAGCGAGTGTCCTTCATGAGCTCTCTTATCTGAGGACCATCGAATACCCCCGCCTTCAGTTTCTCCCTGCTCACACTTGGGAAGTTTTGCCGCAGCAAATCGAATCCTTCGCCTTCTTTGTCCAACGCTTTCACAAAGTTCTTTATGAGACCGAGTTTGATGTGCAGTGGTGGCAGCAGAATCTTTTGCGGGTCGACCAGAGAATGTTCCAGAACATTGTGCGAGCCGGGCTCTAGTCCTGACCTTGACGGCCACTTTCGTTGGACATAATGCTTGTCGTCTGCCTGACTGTCCCACAAGCACATGAAGCATGGATACTTCGTGTACCCACCTTGTAGACCTAGGACGAGGCCAACTACTTTGAGATCTCCACACATCAGCCAACCATGGTCCTTGTAGTTGAGAGCGGACAGCAGTCGCCCCATGCTATTATGAGTTTCTCTCATTTCAGCTGAGTGTGCGACAGGGATCGAACCGAACTTGTTGCCGTTATTGAGAACAGCTTTGAGACTTCTACTGGACGAATCGATGAAAAGCCTCCATTCGGTAGCGTTGCCAACCCAACGCACCCTTCAAACCCATAGCCACTTCGAGTGATAATTATCACTCGAAGTGGGCCGCTCCTTTCGGTGTGGGTCGTTTGAATGCGCGCGCACTGACTGCCTCAAAGTTTGTGTGCGCAAACGTTTTACCTACTCACACACAAACTTTGACACATCTAACAGTTGCTATCTTTCAACTGATTTAGAAAAATCATTGGAAAACATATTAGTGTAAAATAAAAAATTTCCCACCATTTTTACATGAAAATCACCGAAAAACTTCATCCATGTATTTTCACGTGTATTGCTGAAAATAAGACATGCCTTTACATTATCAATCAACGCAAAATCGCCAAATTTTCAATCCAAATCGCCTGGTGTTTCCATTTTGGCAATTTTCGGCACCGGCGAATGAGACGCCGTTGGCGGCGACGTTTCCATGGCAACTGGGTCGTCCAATGAAAACAGCGACTGCAGCAAGCCATCCAATAGGCCGCGGCCACGTCGCCGAGTGGGCGGAGCCAAGTTGAAATAGTCCCCGCCCACTTTGTCGAGCAGCGGCGCAAAACATTCTTCATCGCGCGACAAACACGGTGCGTACAACTTGCGCAGAGCCTGAAAATGCACGGCGTTTTCACTGTGCCAGAGCAGAACACCAGAGTATTATCAAGAGTTTTCTAGTGCGTTGTAGTGTAACAATGTTTATATTGCATGCAGTGTTATATATAAATTGTATTCTTATGGCTTAATTTAGTAATCGTTGCTTGTTTTTGTGCATTGTTTATTGTGCGTTGTGCACTGTGTAAATTTATGAAAACATTAGGTAGGAACAGAAAGCACAACATTGGTTGCCCACACACAAAAGCCGTGGTCACACGAGGCCAATTGTTGGCTTAGGAACAGAAAGTGCAGCATCGTAGCACGCCTGCACATACACATACACACATCCATCACTGCAACCACAGTAGGTGATAAGTGGGAACTAGAGCATCGTCGTACGCACGCATACACACATCACAGTGTGTATGCGCACACACGGGCGGCCAAACGCACACACTTATCGGGCTTCACCACGAGTCCCGCACTTTCCAGGCGCCGAAATAGCTCCTGTAAATCCTGACGGTGAGTGCTGGCATCCGGCGAGTATACCAATATATCGTCAAGGTAACAAAACACTTGACATTCCACGAAGAACAGTATCCATCAATCTCTTGAATGTTTGTGCGGCATTACAAAGCCCAAACAGCATCCTAGTGAATTCGAATAGTCCAAACGGTGTCGTTATTGCCGTTTTCTTCCGATCTGGTGGATGGACTGGAATTCGAGCGAATGCTCTGGTCAAATCTATTGTGCTGAAGATCTTCGCACCATCCAACCTCTCAGCGAACGACTGTAGATGTGGATGGGGTAACGGTCTGTAACTGTGATTGAATTTAGCCGCTCGTAACATCCAACAGGTCGGTTAGATTTGCCACCGTCTTTGTTCACGAGGTGAATGGGGCGAGACCACGGTGATGAAGAAGGGACTAAAATGCTTCGGGCGACCAGTTCATCGAGTTCGCGTTCTGCAGCCTCTTGTTTAACAGCCATCAGTCGTCGAGGTCTTGCAAAGACTAGATTCCCTTGGGATATTATACGGTATGCCACATCTGGAATGGTGATCGAGGGAACCCTGTAGCTGGAGCGCACAACTTGAGAAATGGGGATGTTTCCGAAGCCTTCATCATCATCGGATATGACGCTAGCTGAGTGAACATGCACCATCACTGGATGTTGAGCTGGGCTGTATTGGCTTTCTCTGATGGAAAGGTAGGTGACGATATCGGTGAGCCGAGAGCTTTTCATGTCAATCAGTAGCCCAAATCTACGAAGAAAATCCGCCTCGAGAATGGCAGACGGCACTGCAGCCACAATGAAGTTGAAGTCATAGGCGCGACCCAGACCAAGATCTACGAGAACACGGCGGGTTTTTCATACACTTTTATTATCGAGCCGTTGGCAGGCTTCAACACAGGCGAAGCTAGCGCAGGTGATTTGGTGTTCACGGCAGGGAGTAGACACTTCGCTGCCACTGTCCACCAAGTAGCGTCGACCTTTCATGTGGGTAACATGGAGGAGATGACAGTCTTTGCTGCAAACAACTGTCAACATAACATTCGAAAGCGGAATTCTGTTTCGGTGTGTGTCTGGCGTAACTGTGCACGGTCTGGTACATGAGCGCACCAATGGACCAAGTTTACGATGGTAGGAACATGACCGGCCCATGAAGATTGCGACGCGCGAACTTGATTGTCTCCGTTGTGCGGCTTCGGAAAGGAAGTTCACTGTACGTCGTGGTGTTAACTTTACCATCATGTTGGATGTTACACACTCCCGTAGGTGGTACTGGAAAAGTGTTATGCCGGTCTGCTCGGAGTGCAACCTCTCTGAGCTCTGCAGATGCTGACCAATTGCGACACATCATCTGAACTGTACTGGGCAATCTACTGAGGAACATCTCTCGGAGAATCCCACTCTCTGTCTCCTGAGGGTACATGACGGCAAACTCCTTGTGTAGATCGGAAGGCTTTTTCGCGCATAAAAAATGCGGAATACTCTCAAGCCCTCTCAGTTTCCTGGCAGATGTTATCTGCAGTCTGGACAGCAGCCTCGATTTCAGCTGCTGGTAGCTGTCAGCCGCTAGTGGGTTGCATGTGACCAGGTCTTTAAAATGTCTGAAGTGCACTGTAGGCAGTTTTGCAACCAGTTTACTGAACATGGCCGTCTGGTCTGACATGCCTGCGTCTATCATCAGATTTTCAGCAGCCAAGTGTCGACGTCTACTGCGTCGAACTGTGGAATTTCAATATGCAGTATCATGATGATGACGATATTGATGAAAAACCAGTCGAAAAAGTGCGTGGAAATTTATCCACTTTCAGTATATCGGGGTCGCCAATGTGGGAGCCGGTCCACACATAATAAATGCACTGCATACACACTGAATTGTCAAGAACGAGACACAATGAACACGACTGACTTAAAGCTAATATCATTCACTAACGCACACGCACACACACAGACATACACGATGACATTACTGCCACTACATTGAAGGATAATGTGAACTGAAGTCGTCTAGCTGCCTCTGTTCAGCGTGCCAGTGCTGCACATGCCGCTGAAATGGGCTTATGACCGCAAATGAAAAAATATTAAATCGGATTCAAAATAGCTCACAATACAAATGCCAACAAACGGAAAACAACACACAGCTCGGGTCAAACAATAGCCCAAAATTCAACATAAAGGAGACTCGAAAAGACAAGACGACAACGCCAAAAACAATCAGTTGCCAGATGGAGGCCTGCGGTTGCCAGATTGAAACGAGCGGTTGCCAATGCTCACCTGTCCACACACTCAAACAGCAGGCGCAGAAAGTTCAGTAGAGGCAGCGCAAAAGGCGGAGTTTTCACATGAACGCGCGGATGATGGCTAACGAACGCACTGAAACACTGCACGGCCACCTCACACCGCCGCTGCACCAAGTATCTGCCACAATTCGTCCATGATTATTAATACCTATTATTATAATCATTAATTGCAGGCAAATCCAGTAGCATGAGAAGAGTGTAACCCTGCCTTGGCCCCATACACCCTGGAAGCTAAGCAAAAGATATACAGAAATAACGAGACTTCGAAAAGTAAAGGTTTTAGCCAGATAGATTGAAGCTAATAAAGAAAGAAAAAAAGACACACACATACATATATATACATATATATATATATATATATATATATATATACAAAACACAAATTGTGACTATGTTTGGAAGCCACTGGAGTTGTGACTTGATCGTGTCGGCAAAACGTACTGTAGCACGGCGTGAGTGACAATTAGGTCTAGTTCGTTGTCGTAGGCTGATTGGCGGTGAATTTGCACGAGCAACTGCGCACAACGCTCGCCCGCCGTCGACAAAACAAAATGCGAACGAGCCGCAAATATAGCGCCCTCTATAATCACACACAAACAACCAGATTACAAACAAGCAAATCAAATCAATTTGTCATCTAGGAAAGAGAAACATGGTATTTTTATGCATCGTAAATGACGTGGCATAAGTCAAGTCAAGTCAAGTGTATTAAACATTCTTCCAATTAAACGTGGCTTTTATGAATGTAGTCACTCAAATGTGGTGTATAAGGCATACTCGTTTTCTATAAATATGAAACATACACAATACACACACACACACAAGACACAAACCCGACAGAAGACACCCACGATCGTATCTCTATACCAGCGCTAGCTAATAACTGCGTTAAAAATATAATATTATATATACCGTTCAAAACTAGTGTAAAGTAGTGTGGTGCGCCACGTGACACCGTATATCGCGCGTACCTGCGGTACCTGCCAGAACCGCAGTGTCCTCTACAGTCATGTGTATGTTTGTACGTCGTTTGACCGTCATTGTGTGTGTGTGTGTGTGTGTGTGTTTGACCAATTGTATGTTTGTGTGTTTGTCTGTATGTGTGACCTGATCGCTTCGTCCTCTTGTGTCAAATACCGTCGGTCCAAAGCACTCACATTGTGAACGTGCGTAATTCCGTGGCTGCCTAAACGCCACAGTAGCATGTCAAGTTTAAGAATAAAAAGATGATTGTTGAATGACGGAAGTGTTGGACATTGAAGTCGGCGAAAATAAAACGTTAAGAAAAATGTCGAGGTATGTATAAGTAAAGAGTAAAAATGCCTTATGTAGTAAAATGTTGAATAATAAATAAGCAAGGTGAAATGTACTAATGTAAAAAAATATAATTCAAGCAGTTGAAATGTCAGCTGATGAAAAAAGTGTTCGAATCAAATGTTGTTAGCAAAAATTACAGCGTGTATTTTTCTTCTGTAATTGCCATTGATTTGTCCAGCTGCACCCCACTACATAATAGCTGTCGCCTGCCTGATTCGGTGCGTATGGCTGGCAGACGACGCTGACGTGTACGGGTATCGCGATCGTGATCCATTGGCTGACCAATGCGTGCAGCGAGCGCTTCGCGAACACCATGGACGCATATATCGTGCACCAAATGGCGCGGTGGTATTTCACCAGCTGCTCGGAAGTAAGGCAGCGAAAACCTCTTTACTCAATTGACACTCTCTGATCTCATTTTCCTGTGAATCACGCGAACACAGAAGTTCAACACCAAGTTCGCACTCAAGTGTTGTGACTCCACACGTTCTATATACCGACATACAGTATCTTACTCTGAAGACAACAACATATTTGTTCAAACTATTTGTTTCATGCAGGGTGATGGTATACTAGTATTGGCATGTAACAGGTCGGCAAACCCGGCAAATAGCGACCCGGTGCTCCCCGATACTAGTTGTTTTACGTTTTCGTCGAATTTGAGATGATGATCAATGGTCACTTCCAGAGTCAGAACCGGTGTGCTCTCTTTGATTGAGGTACCATTGAAGTTTAGCATGACAAGTTGGAGAACCCGCATCAGAGTTGATGTCCCGATCACCATACACTTGTTTTACGTTGCATTCAGCTTCATCCGGTTGGTTTCACACCACGCTTGAATGCCTTCGAGTGCGGATTTCATTCGAGTACACAGCTGTGGCAGTTCGCATTTCTTTCCGGAAACCACCAATTGGACATCATCAGCATACTGCACAAGAGTGATGTTGATCTATTCTGCCAGGACGGAACTGAGGTCGTTGGAATAAATCAAGTACAACATATAACTCAGTGACCCACCCTAGAATACGCCTTGGCTGTTTTCACGCACTCTGGACGCACTTGTATGCTGCCGTCGTACCCGGCCAGCTGCCCCTGAGTGTGTCCGGCTAAATAGCTTTCCAGCCACTTGGTCTTGATGCCATACAAGCGCAACTTATCGAGGAGGCGATCGTGCGGGACAACGTCGAAGCATTTAGACATATCCAGAGTGACAAACAGGGACACTTCTTGGTGATCCATGGCGTGTAGCAAGTGTTCGGTAAATACGTGCAGGGCAGTTTCTGTCGAGCGTCGGTGTATGTAGCCGTGGTGACTTTCGCAGATAAGATAATGTTTTTCCAGATAATCTATGACTTGAATTTGAACCATTTTCTCAACAAGCTTGGTGAAAGCTGGAAGAATTTAGATTGGTCTTGTTGAGGACGGATCAACTGGTCCACTACCGGATATGGGTATCGGCGTGATCAAGGCATGTTTCCACATATCTGGTACGATTCCATTTTCGAAACTGCTGTTTATAACGTCAAACAGCGGTGTGCTGATTGTGAGAAAACATTGTTGCAGCATTTTGAAACTGATGCCGTCACGTCCAGTGGAATTTGACTTGTTTAGCTCCAAAAGGTTTTTCCTCAAATGGTGGTAGACTACCTTCTACAGAAAAAAGCTGGTTGTGGTTATACGAGGTAGCATAATTGGCAAGTGTTTTGTCGGTGCCGGTACGGATCAGTCGTTGGTCCGACAGATACATAGTAGTCGTTCAGAGCATCAGGCGTCGCGTAAACGTTGGCTGCTGTTTTCTTGAAGACTTACACCGGACGCAGCACTCGCCACATGTTATTAAAGGTTAAGGTTAAATGCCTAAGTGGCAGCTGCTACACGGGAAGAAGCCGAAGCTTATCAACACACAGGCGTGCCCCGTGCAGCTCGCTGCCACCGCAGAACCGACCCTCTCCACGTTATGGCGCCACAAGGACGTAAGACGTATTAGAGAGGGCCACCTCCCCAGAATGCATGGCACAACTCATGACTGATATCTGGTACCATCATTTTTCTGCTGGGTGGACTGGGGCTGTGGGATTGTAGAATTCGCCCAATGAAATTCTGCTCCGCCGGGTTTCGAACCACGGATCTCCCGCTTGTGAGGCGGGTGTGCTAACAACTGCACCACGGAGTCCACGGAGTTTCTTGGAGACTAACACCGGACGCAGCACTCGCCACATGTTATTACGACCAGCTTTGTCGATTCGCCGCTGGAAGTACTCGATATTATCTCGCCGGATGGCGGATTTGCTGAGACGGTTCAGCTTCTTGTAGGTTTCGCGGTCGTCAAAAGACAACACTGATTTTCGCTGAACAAGTATTTGTTTTGTGGACGCTGATATAGTCGGTGCGTTTTCGGGTGGCAGTCGTAGTTGGACCACCGGTGCAACTGCATCAAGATGAGTGCTCGCGATGATGAATTGCTCGCGAACACGTTGCCATTTCTCAGTTGGTCCGTCGGCCCCAGCCACAGAAGTCCAATCGAGCATACTAAGTACATGACAAGTACATGCTCGACTCGCTCTAGCCGTCGCTTGTGTACGATACGTCGTTTGTTGCGATGAATTTTCCCATTTTAACAACCGCACGCGTTATTTGGTAAGGCCAATTCCCGTCCCGGAAACAGTCCCATA
The DNA here is from genome assembly GCA_916048095.2 of Sacculina carcini. Lineage (NCBI taxonomy): Eukaryota > Metazoa > Arthropoda > Thecostraca > Sacculinidae > Sacculina > Sacculina carcini. The sequence continues at coordinate 2,381,773 of OU696595.1, forward strand.
TTTGGTCCCGTATTGGCAGTCCGTGACACCTGAACGCTGAACCAGACCACCGTCGTTGATTGCTATTATATCGAGAAGCGATCCAGCCAGTGTGTATGTGGGCACAGTGGTGTTGCACACCGTAAGGTCACAGCGCTCCAGCGGTTACCGTAGCATGTTGCCACCAGGTGCAGTATTGAGCAGGTTGCAGTAGGGCTTGTGCGAAGCGTTAGGGCTTGTGCTGCCTCAAAAGGAACACATAAACAATACAAGAACAACAATCAGGCTAACAAACAAGAAACAGAGCAAACAAAACAAACAGGACCCATCCTTGCTCGTTCGGCAAAGAAGCGCTAGCCGTGTATTTTTCCGTTCGACATTTCCGTCAGTATCTAGAAGATCGAGATTTCACTATATTTAACAACCATAATCCACTGACGCACGCGATACGCACTCCCACAAGGGCAATATCCGTGTTTATAACATCATATAGTTCATCAGAATATTTTCGTTTATAAAATATATTTGTATCATCCGCAAATAGAATGATCTGGGAAATCTCACATACTTTGAAAATACCATTAATATACTAAATAAATCATATGGGCCGTGCACCGAACCTTGAGATACTCCACAAACTATATTCTTATGTATTGAATTATTTCCTTCAATGGACACATATTGTGTTCTATTTGACAGGTAGCTTGATATACATTCGTGCGCTATCTGAGTATAACTCAACAGTTCCAGCTCCAGCTCCTTCAGCTGCTAGATTCCACCCAGCAGTAAATGGTACCAGATATCAGTCATGTGTTGTGTCATGCATTCTGGGGAGGTGACCCTCTCTAATACGTCTTACGTCCCTGCGGAGCCATAGCGTGGAGAGTGTTGGCTCTGCGATGGCAGCGAGCTACACGGTGTACTTGAGGTCTTCAATCTTTAACCTATAACAACTAGTGAGTACAGCTAGTGAGTACGCATACAAACACACAAACCTTTCCACAACACTTCTGCAATCAGCTCGTGAAGAAGTGGATGTCCCCGACCGTTACCACCGCCCTCTATACGACCAGCCGACGAATCACCACTATAGGTCGCGCTCCATTCGACAGCCACTGTAAGCAGCGACGAACGTTCAGGCGAATCGACCTTCAAATACGAATACAACCTACACACACACACACACATACGCACACACACACATACGCACACACACAAATTAAATTTACCCGCGTAAGGTAAGACAGCGAGATCAGAAGCTGATTTGCAGCGAAGATCAGGAGACAGTGATAAATATTGCAAGTTGTGAAGTTGCAATGCAATCCCGTGTGTATACGTGTTTCATTGTGGAGATAAAAGATTTTAAATATATCACAATTTTATTGGTTTCAATGACTAGCTGGACTAGTTAAAGTTGAACTTTCTTGTATTTTCTTAATGACGCGATCTTAACAAGCATTTGCTTAGTTTAATATAAACTATGACACATATTACACACATTTGTGACAAAAATAAGGACTTTGCCACAAAAAACACTAGTTTGCCACAGAAAGAATGAATTGCGTAAAAAAGACGATTTTGCGATCAAAACGATAGATTGGTTACAAAGCAACAAATTTGCGACAAAACAACTAATTAGCTACCAAAATGACGCATGTACAACATAAATGACCATTTTTCCAAACTTAAAAACAAATTATACATTTACCACAAGAATGAAAAACGCGTGACAAAAACGACGCATTTGTGACAAAAACGACAAATACAGGTGGTCCTCCCAATTTTCGACGGGGATGCGGCGGTATATCATTGGTCCAACATGCGTTTCGTGAAACTATTTTTCCCATAGGAATACATTATAATTAGGGGGATAGGAACCGACCTCCAGCCCAGACCCCCAAAATATCACTAAAGGTCCCTGAATAGTTCCACCGATTAAGGGAGTTCCGCTAGCTCCCTGACTCGGTGAAACCAGTCCCCGCTCGCCGTGAATGTTTCGTGTCCTGCTGTTGGAGGATATTGTTGCCTGTAAGTCTTCCCATAATGACAAAGCGCGTTCTCGCACAAGTTCCAGGCTAATGGGTATCTTGCGTTGTGTCCTGTCCTCCATCCAGCTGATCAAAATGTCCTCCATCGTGTTGAAACGGCGGCGCAAAGAAAATCTTTGCGGCAAAAAGAACAAGAGTTGTAGATGATGTTGAAGTAGCTGCCTGACAATAAGTGTCCCTGTTCTTCCAAAATGTTGACACTGTAGACGTTGGAACACCGATTTCCGCTGCTATAGCTGGGCGAGCTTCACATTTCCTTACAAGCTCTAGCTTATCTCTGAGAGGCAGAACAATGCGTTTCTTAGGCGTGGGGGCGGAGGTATATTTGCGCGGCATGATGAAGTTGGAGCAGCTGAGTGCCTTACCACACCGACGGCTAGTGCGAGACTGAGGTGCGATGTGTGGTGACGGCGCGCGGGCAATATCGGGAGGGTGGCGCGCGAGACTTAAACGTTGAATTCGCGAAATGTCGAATTGTGAACGGTCGAATATCGCGGACCCCCTGTATGATAAAATTGCGACAAAAATGACGCATCTGCGACAAAAACCACAAATCTGTGACAAAAACTACAACTGTGTGACAAAAGCGACGCACTCGGCCACGTTGACGGCAGTGTCGCGCTGACAGTGGACGCCGGCTCGACGCAGTGTTGCCACGTACAGTGTGGCCAGATCGGCACCGCTCTCGTGCTGGTGGTGCGCAAGCAGTGCACGCGCTCCGTCCAACATGAGTGCTGCCAGTTCGCGCCACCGGCCCGCCGCCGAGTATCTGGCAACACACACACACACACCTTTGTAAATACACGTGTCTTTGTGTAGTAACGATGCCCATTTTCTGGAGATTTATCCAAATTCTTGCATGAAATTATTCCTATGATTTGGATGTAGCTGAATCAAATGGTGTGGAAAAAAATTAATTTGAAGAGCTCTAGGGGTCGCAAATCTCATTGAAAATAAATTTAACAAAATATAAGAAATATTTAGATGTTTCATTCAATAACTTGTTTTCCATAAAATCTACAGCCATTCAACAACGTAAGAGACTGTGATTCCCCCATTAAATATTTGGAAGTGCTGCTTAAGTATCTAACCATCTAACTATATAGTTTTTCGTATGGTGATGAAACACAAATACAATACACGCTGATTCACAAATACAATACACGCTACATCATTCAATACATGCTGTGCATAAAAAGATAGGTTCATATAAGGGAGAAGAGCTTTTAGGATCGTACTGTACCGTCTCGGTATCTATAATTGTCCAGCTTTGCCTTAAATGTGCTAGTCTTTTCACTATCCACTATTACTTCTTACTTGTCATTTAAATTGTGTGTGATTTTTAAACAACACAATGATTGTATTTCATAACCACTTACAAGTACACACATACACGGAAATATTTAATGTTCCTTAGTTGGCAAACTTAAATATCCGCTGTCTCAACCGCCGATCCGCCATCTCAACCAGGCACTCTCCCGTGGCTCTCCGTTCCTCTCGCTCATGCGATGACCGACGCACTTTATGAGGTCTTCGAAGGCCTCAACTAGTACGCCGGTGGTCTCCACGGTTAGAGGCGCAAAATCTACCGCTGGCTGAGTTCGGCGTAGCCCCGCCGCTTCCTCTCCTCTGCGCTCCTTGCTGCTGCTCCTGGGGTGACCGCGCGTTCCACAAGATGTGTGGCGCCGAACGTGGCGTCCCAGAGCAGCGACTTGACGAGACGGAAAATGAAAATGGTTACACCATCTGGACGTCTGCCGTCTCCTCGGTCAAAGCCACGTGGTTCGACGACCGCTCCCACGCCGGCTGACGCCAGACTGCCATGAATGACATCATTTAGCGCCTTGTGCCGTGGCAGCCTATCGGCGCTGCGGTCGCAAGAGAGACTGTGATTCCCCCATCTAGCTGATGTCTTGCCACAGCAGCATCTGTGTGGCTGCTGTATATCCGCTCTGAGACGTAGCGACACGCCGATTTGCACGGCTTCGTCCGACAGGAGCAGACCGAGGTTGGTGACCGGTACGGTCCCTAGCCATACTCCACTGTGAGGCGCTGCAGCGGAATTCAGCCGTGCACGATCCACTTGGTCGGAGCGATCCAGCAGGTTGTTTAGGCGAACGCGGGACGCTCTTTCGTCCAAATGGCGTTGATTGTGGGGCTCATCCGCACCGAAGTCCGGGCACTGACGGCCGACGTACTCTTCGATGGCAGCCAGCATATAACCGGGTCTATCGTCGCTACTGCGACGGGTATCTGACATACCAGATCTGCGGCGGCCAAAAAATAGACGATGTCAGCCGACAGGACCACGTCTTCTAGGCCCCTATCGCCTATGCTGCCCAGTCGAGCTGGGATGGACGCCGATTACTGTTCAGCTGGAGGTTGCTGCACGCGCTGATGGCCGATCGGAGGCGTTCATCTATTGTCCTCAGCTGGTCTCGTGCTGTGTAGCACGGTACCGCCCGCATCAGGTGCACGGCTCGCGACACCGACGCGTACTTGCTGAGGAAAAACAGCGCCGGGTGCGAGCCGATGCAGACTGATCGTTTGATATGCCGGTTTGTGGCACCGCTGATGATGTTCAACGTCTTACCTATGCCGCCGATTTTTAGCGTGGCGCCGAGGAGCCGCAGCCCATCCAGATGAGTCTCCACCGCCGCATTTATCAAAGCTGCTGCGTTGTTCTGTCCGTCGGTCTCGTCGACAGGTGGTCCCATGTGAGTTACCTCGCATTTGTTGGTGTTGATGTCTAGGTCAATGTTGTGGAGGGCTGATAAGAGGCGGCCGACGTCTGCCAGGACGGTGTGTCTTGGTCCGGCAAGAGTCGCATCGTCAAGGTACTTCAGGCTCAGTGGTGACGTCATTGATTGTGTTATTGAGTCCACGATCAGGGCGAATAATAGTGGTACGAGTGGGTCCCCCTGCTGAATGCCCCTGCACGACCAGACACGGTTGGGCCCGTGGTACAGGGGAGCAGGCTGACCGTAGGCCTGCAAAGGCAGGCAGAGCGGTCAAAGGCAAAGGCAGAGCGGCGGGGAAACGGCGCTCGATTTCAGCCAGTAAATGGATGCGACTTACGCATTTGAATGTGTTGGACATATCCAGTTTCAGTGGGATGTGTCCGGTGCGGTCTTCGTGGTTAGCGATGAAAGCCCGTGGCGTGCACGGCTGCCCCGGATCCGAACGAGGTGGCCACGCCCAGTTGGACAGGCTGCAGCTCGTGTGCCACAGCTGCTGCCATCTTACCGGCCAGAATCTTGTTGGCGAGGGGTCTAAAAACATTGCCAACGACAATAGGACGTAAACCCCCCGACTTCTTGTGCAAAGCAATGAGACGCGCGCTGTAGAAAGCCGGCCTGGTGCCGTCGGAGATCCGGCCGGTAATGGCGCAGATGGATAACGCTGTGAGGGCAGCTAACAGTTGTTGACCAGCCTTTGCCGTTTGTGGCGAGACAAGTTGGTGAAGGTGCAGGGGCCTAAGGCCGTCGAGTCCCACAGATGAGCATTTAGGCAGGCTGTTGATAGCTTTCTGGACCTCCTGCTTCTCTACGTGGAAATCGGGGCAGTCGCAACGTGGCGGGGGCAGTAAGTCATCATGTGTTCCTGGATGTTTTGTTCCAGCTCCCTGGTCACTTCACTGCATCAGACCACGCTGTCGCAGGAAGTGAGCAATCGTAGTGCATCAGCAATGTCACCAGCGGCTCACTTGTTTCGGACGCAGAGCGATCTGGCTTCGTCCTTGCTCTCCGCTCTCGGCGCACTTCGTCGCTGTATGTCGGCAGTGGCTGGGTTGGCGGTACTTAAAGGGCCAGTAGCTGTTTATGATAGCAAACGCTACCAGGCACTGAGAGAGCGCTCCTCCAGTGCGGCCGTGATTCGCTGCGAAAGTTAGGCTGCAACTCGATGTCGCAGAGCGCGTGACAAGTGCTGGTACACACTGGATCGCAGACGCAGCTCGGAAAGCGCAGCAGCGAGGTCGGCTGGTGTATTGCTGTCAATCTCGTCGGGACCATCTGTTATCTTTCTCGCTGCGATATCGCAGGCATCCATCGCAGCTCCACACAGGTAGCGCCTCCAATTGAGCCCGGGTGACGCCCACGCAGGAGTGGTGAAAATGACGGTCACAAGTTGCGCAAGCGATCGTACTCTTTCTGCTGTTGCAGGACAGGCAGACAGGGCAGGCCGGGGAACTAGGCTGTTCGTGTGGTTCCCTGGTGTCGGATGTTGCGTCACATGTAGGTTGTGCGGGTCGCAGGCCGATGGCGAACCATTTGGACAGTCGACAATATATATATATATATATATATATATATATATATATATATATATATATATATATATATATATATATATATATATATATATATATATATATATATGTGTGTGTGTGTGTGTGTGTGTGTATGTGTGTTTGCATGTTGCCACCAAATCAGCATATACTTACTATTGGCACAATTTGACAACAATTGCATCCCAAAGATAAAATATTAAAATGATATAGAAACCAATGCGATGACACAAACAGCCAATATAGTGCCAAAAAGACAATACAATGGACAAAAAGCCAAGATCATGATCAAGAAGCCAAGAACTTGGGCGTGAACAAGCATAAACTTGGCGAAATTTCGCTGGTGGGTAACTCACCGAAAGTAGAGCGTGCGATACATTTGATGCGCCTCGTAGAACTCGCCATTATCCAACGCCGCGTGCAGTTTGGCCAAAACGCGCTCCGTACCACGCCGCACCGCCATCTGGTGAGCAAAACGGCAATTAATAGCCACGCCCAAAATTGACGTAAATCCCGCTCATTAAGCCTACATGCCACTTTCCATTCCTGATATATTAGGCTTTTAGCAGTACGGTCCTATGAGAACAATCAAAATTTTACCATTTCTGCGGTAGTATTTCCCAAAGGCTCCGTTTATCGCACAGTTAGACTACGCATAGACTAAGTTTAAAAAAACACCATTTTCTATCACTTACGTGTTTTATTTACGTTATTCATCAAGTGTTAGTTGCTGGAAAGTGCAGGAAAGTGTTAGTTGCAAGGTGGAAAGCTTAAGATCGAGCAGAAGTACAACTATGTGTGTTTTTATCAATTCAAATTCGTTTATTTTTGTTTCTGATGATCTCCTGATATTCACCTTGATGTAACAACTGAATTGATTGAATGTATCATCGTTGTTGTGGAAAATGAAGAGGTGGTTCACTAAGAAGTGGGGAATCAGTGAGAAAAAACGTTAAGAACCACTGGTCTAACGTACACCCACAAATGCCAGATCGCGATGCGTTCGAAACAAGTGAGCCGCCGCTGACATTGCTGGTGCACTACATTCTCACTTCCTGCGACAGCGTGGTCTGACGCAGCGAAGTGACCAGGGAGCTGGAGGAAAAACATCCAGGAGCGCTCGATGACGAACTGCCCCCGTCACGTTGCGACTGCCCCGATTTCCACGTAGAGAAGCAAGATGTCCAGAAAGCCATCAACAGCCTGCCTAAAGGCTCATCTGGGGGACTCGACGGCCTGAGGCCCCTGCACCTTCACCAACTTGTCTCGCCACAAACGGCAAAGGCTGTTCAATAACTGTTAGCTGCCCTCACAGCGTTATCCAACTGCGCCATTACCGGCCGGATCTCCGACGGCGCCAGGCCGGCTTTCTACAGCGCGCGTCTCATTGCTTTGTACAAGAAGTCGGGGGGTTTACGTCCTATTGTCGTTGGCAATGTTTTCAGACCCCTCGCCAACAAGATTCTGGCCGGTAAGATGGCAGCAGCTGTGGCACACGAGCTGCAGCCTGTCCAACTGGGCGTGGCCACCTCGTTCGGATCCGGGGCAGCCGTGCACGCCACGGGCCTTCATCGCTAACCACGAAGACCGCGACGGACACATCCCACTGAAACTGGATATGTCCAACACATTCAAATGCGTAAGTCGCATCCATTTACTGGCTGAAATCGAGCGCCGTTTCCCCGCCGCTCTGCCTTTGCCTTTGACCGCTCTGCCTGCCTTTGCAGGCCTACGGTCAGCCGACTCCCCTGTACCACGGGCCCAACTGTGTCTGGTCGTGCAGGGGCATTCAGCAGGGGGACCCACTCGTACCACTATTATTCGCCCTGATCGTGGACTCAATCACACAATCAATGAAGTCACCACTGAGCCTGAAGAACCTCGAAGATGCGCCTCTTGCCGGACCAAGACACACCGTCCTGGCAGAAGTCGGCCGCTTCCACAATACCGACCTAGACAACATCGCTCGTGTTTCACAAGCTTTTACTCGTTCTCCTAGCAAGTCCATCCGCACTGCTACCAGAAAGTTGCAACTACCACGTGCAACAGTGCACAAGCTCCTCCACAAGATCTTACGGCTGTACGCTTACAAAGTGCAACTGTTACAGGCTCTGCAACTAAATGACAAGCCAAGACGAAGAGTGTTTGCTGAAGAAACGGTCACCACGTTCGACAGATATCACCCCTTTGGACTTTTTATGGGGTTACGTAAAAGATATCGTGTATCAAACAAGGGTACGGGATACTGCTGACTTGAAGCAAAGGATTCATAATGATATTGCTACCATTGACGGAGCTATGCTACAGCGAACATGGCAAGAAATAGAGTACCGACTTGATGACCTTCGAGCAACTAATGGTGCCCATATAGAGATCTATCAAATACAGCTAAATAACTTTAACAAGCACTTATGAAAACAAAACAAATCTGGTGAATATATCTCATAAAGTGCTTGTGTAACAAATCTTTCAAATTGTAAAGAGACTTTGTGGACACCCTGTATATCAACCTATATACTGCCAATAAATTTCAATCATCATGAATTTTTGCGGCTTATTCACACACAAAAAATAAGCCATAAACTAAAAACCAATGAGCCATACACTACACTAAAGTAATAAACCATAAACTACACTACAAAACAGACAAACTACACTATAATAATTGAAACGCAATACAGTCGAAACCGCTTAATGTCATAACCTCGGGACATGCAGAAAGTATGACATTAACCGAACTCAAGCTTTTTGAAAAATTTTCGGCTCCAAACTTGTGTTTGTAATTGGGTTTGTTTATGCAAGCATTCATTCATTCATTGACGATTATTTATATAGCGCACATTGAAACACGGGCAAAACGACAAATATTGGTGCAAAAAATATAAACAAATACAAGGTAAGACACGCCGCTTAGGGAAAACAAACATGAGCACAATACACATACCCTCAAGCACACACACACACTCACACACACACAAACATATTCATGCACACACAACGCACAATTGAAACATGGCAGTAAAAAGAGAACAGAAAGAGCAAAAAAACTTCTAGTAAATACATCAAGCGAGACAGGTACGGTATGATGGCTCAGAGCGAAGCGTAAGAAGGAAGAGAGTGAGAGTCATGATCAAAAGATTTATCAAAGAGATGATTGTGCAGAGAAGAGGAAAACGATGAGAAGGAAGGATGTGGAGGAGATGACATGGGAGGGAAGAGAGTTGTACAAACGTGGAGCATAGCAAGGGAAGGATTTACTAGACCAGGTAGATTCATTGAGGGCACTTGGACACGATAAAGGAAGTGGAGGACGGGACAGTTATTAGAGCGTAAGAAGCTGCGAGAGGTACGTAGATTGACTGGGGTCATGCAAAAGTTTATAAACAAGACAGCAAATTTTAAAGTGGATGCGAGGGATGATCGGGAGCCATCGAAACATCATACATATAAAAATAATGCACAGTACGATTGCTTCATGAAGAAATCGTGAATAAAAGTTTGTTTGCGTTTACTCGGCAAGTTTTCCTCTTTTTTGCCTCAATGCTGCTGAATGGCCAGTGCCCAAAATCCGCAAAATTGTTCTCCAAGTAGGACACCCGTCGCCGCATGCGAATGACACCCATCGCTGCATGCGCCTCCTTCGCGGTGGTGGACGGCACCTCAGTCCCACTGGCACCATCAGCCGCCTCATCATCATCGTCGCCGTCATCGTCTCCTTTGCCCCTCACTGCGCTAATGATCTCATCATCACTCAGCTTGCCTTTGCACTCCACTTCTGAATCCAATGCTACCAAATCTTCAAACTCCGCCGTTTTTGCGAAGTTCAGCAAATCGTCATCATCGTATTCACCGCAACTGTTGCTGATCTCTGTGGACGTAAGCCCTGCCTTGATGAAGCAGTTATCCACTGTGCTGGGCTTCAATAAGAAGGGCGCGTGCTTCAGCATGTACATTGCCCTCACAATGTGGATGGACTTGGCATATTCTTCCACAGACTGTCTTGATTCGATCGTCACCAGCATTTTCCGGGCAAACTGCGTGCGGTAGTGCGCCTTCAGCGTGCGAATCACGCCCTGGTCCAGTGGCTGGATAAGTAAGGTAGTGTTCGGCAGCAAGAAGACCACTTCCACGACGCTAAGCTACTCTTTCGAGTCCAGCCGGTGACAGGTGGCATTGTCGCCTAAAACACGACCATGCGCCTCTGATTGCGTATTTTCCGGTCAAATTCCTTCAAAATCAATGTCCATATTTTCGACGTCATCCAAGCGTTGGTACTGGAAAAGTACGATAGGGGAGTTCTCTCCAGTCTTTTGGAGCATCGGGGACTTTGGTGATTGTCAACGACATAAGCCTGCTTTTCGCTTCCATTGCTGTTTGTTACCATAAGCACCGTCAACTGGTAATTGGACATCTTTCCCTGTGTCGGCATGCTGCCGCTTACTGCAAGAGCGCCTGAAGGCGTCGCTCCATAGAACAGTGCCGTCTCTTCTGCATTGAATATATCCCTGGGCGTAAAGCCGTCCAGCTCCTTGGGCAGCATGTTTGCCATCCATTATTTTGCCCCCACCAAATCAGCCGCCGCTTTCTCCCCTTGCGCCTTCAAGAATCTGATGTTTTCCCGCTGCTTCAGCCGGTCGAGCCAGCCAATTGACAGTTCAAATTCCAGATTCATATCAACCGTCAACCTCTTGGCCTTTTCCATCATTAAAGGCCCATTCACGGGCGCATTTTCGGAGCGCATATGATGGAACCACATGATCACCGCCTCATTCACCTCTGCAAGATTGCTCGCTCTTGCGCTTCCGACTCAGATTGCTGCTGGTCACCGCAATGTCTCGAAACCTTTCTCTTTCTACCTGATTTATGAGATTGTTACCTGATCGCAGCCAAGGTCCTTTGCAATAGTCGTTTGTTTCTTGCCAGCCTTGAGCTGGTCCAAAACTTGCAACCTATCCTGCAGCGTGAACTCAGTACGCTTTCCCATCACTGTTGCCACAATCACTACGCGCAAAGAATGAATATTGTTTCAGTTGAATCGGCAAACACACAGAAACCATGGACTAGCTGAACACAAGGGTATGACAATAACCGATGTCATTTGTATAGACAAATGCCATACGGGACTACAAAAAGTATGACCTTAACCGGTATGACATTCAGCGGTCTCTGTCCCTGTGTAAAAAATAGGGCTGAAGTTTGGCATCTGACGATGGTATGACATTAACCGAACTATGACATTAACCGGTATGACATTGAGCGATTTCGACTGTAAAACTCTTACCAGAATGAGCATTTGATGTGTACAAATTAAAATATACTGAAGCATACCAAAATAATAACCAATGTTATAAGCAATTGAAATAAGAACGATGAAAATGATTTTACCACACACGAAAATGAATAGCATAAAAAACAAAATCCTAAACGAAGTTAGGCATTACTTTCACAATATGCGCCAATTTACGTCTTATTACATTTGCAATAGTCTTATAACAAATGAAAACGTATCTGCTATGGAATTGTTCTAAATATAATAAGCATGTAGCCGGTGATTGCGATATTGTAAGCGTAAATAAAAATTTAGAATTGCATGTTATAAAATAGTTGAGTATCAAATTGAAAGATAAAATTGTAGAAAACAAAAAGACTAAAATATATTAGAGACAGACGCGCGCGGGCATCACTGCCCCACGCGCGCCTACAAGACGTCACGCCACAACCGCAGCTCAAACAGGACTCTACGCTCACACCGTGTCACACGGGAGCACACACGGACACACATACGCGCACACAGTCCTCACCCGCCGCAACAGCCAATCAGCGGCGAGCCGGTCAATCGCTCGCCGCCGCGGGGCAAGCATACTCTACAAACACATACACACACACACACCGAAACAACTGCAAACACTCACCGACACAGCTATACACACTCGCTCACACACTCTCGCACGCAATATACAATTCAACCATACACGATCACATATAGACACACTAACACGTTCACGCACACACAATCTTTCACACACACACTCTCTCTCACTGCACACGATCACACCACACCTCCACCTGTTTTAAAGAAACATAAATCAGCAAAAGAACAGACAATTAAAAACGCGATCAAGCAAGCCAGGAACCAATAAAAAAATCTAATTAGACGACGGCCTCCACCAGATGCACACACCTTGGCTGCGGCGAAACACAACACGTCAGGCCCAGCATCCACCACGCTCCCGCCTCGCCCGTGCTCTTCAGTGCTTCGCCGCAGCCTGCCGTCTTCTTCATCACTGGCTGCCGCGACAGGGAACAACACCTCGGCCCCAGCACCCACCGTGCTCCCGCCGACACCCGTGCTATTCAGCACCCCGTCGCAGACAGCCGTGACTCCGCCGCACACGCAAGCCGCACTGCCGTCGTCGTTCGTCATTTCTCCTCCGGCTTCAGCAGCTCCTTTCACTCACATGCCCTCCAGCACCAGCAGCCTCCACCAGCGATCTTCTATCTGCCCGGCGACGAGTCTAACACCAGTGCAGGCGAGACGACCAGCATCCCTCGACCACAGCTCCTCAGCTGCCTCCCGCCGGCATCATGCTGCACTGCCGTCCCCCTGCACACCAACCTGACACGCCGCCGAGCACCTCAACCGCTGTTCTCCGCTGGTAGGCCGCTACTGATGCTGGAAGGCACCATCTCCGCTGCTGAAGCCGGGTCGCAGACAAAAATAATTCCAAAACAAAAAGGCCGAAATAGCTTGTAGAAAACAAAAAGACTAAAATATATTAGAGACAGACGCGCGCGGGCATCACTGCCCCACGCGCGCCTACAAGACGTCACGCCACAACCGCAGCTCAAACAGGACTCTACGCTCACACCGTGTCACACGGGAGCACACACGGACACACATACGCGCACACAGTCCTCACCCGCCGCAACAGCTAATCAGCGGCGAGCCGGTCAATCGCTCGCCGCCGCGGGGCAAGCATACTCTACAAACACATACACACACACACACCGAAACAACTGCAAACACTCACCGACACAGCTATACACACTCGCTCACACACTCTCGCACGCAATATACAATTCAACCATACACGATCACATATAGACACACTAACACGTTCACGCACACACAATCTTTCACACACACACTCTCTCTCACTGCACACGATCACACCACAAAAATATTGAAATTTAAATATTGAAAGAAATTGAAATATTGAAATATTGATTATTGAAATTGAAATATCGAATATTTAATATTGAATATTAAATATTGAAATATTAAATATTGAAATTGAAAAAGAAATTTAAATATTGAAAGATAAGATATTGAAATTGAAATTGAAATATTGAAAGATAAGATATTGAAATTGAAATTGAAATATTGAAAAATAAGATATTGAAATTGAAACTGAAATATTGAAAGATAAGATATTGAAATTGAAATTGAAATATTGAAAGATAAGATATTGGAATTGAAATATTGAAAGATAAAATATTGAAATTGAAAGATAGTATCAAATTGAAAGTTGTTGTGTATAACTGACGTGATGCACAAAAACGAGTGGTTTATGCTAGGCGATTTCAACGTGAACTTATTCAACGCCGATACTCATCAGTCGACGCAGATTTTTAATAACACATTGATGGACTTGGGTTTTTATCCGCTGATAAGGAAGGCTACTAGGGAAACCAGGCAAAGCAGTACGCTGATTGATAACATATATACCACCGACGTGGCCAGCAATATCACCAGTGGCATTATACAGGACGATTTCTCGGATCATTACCCAATATTTGCTATTGTCAACAACATAATCACGGAAAAGGAGCCGGTGTGTTTTACAAGAAGAAAATATACTGACAAGCGAATACAAAGGCTCAACCGGGATCTTAACACCATCAACTGGGACACAATATTATCTGATATTGTCAATCACTCTTATGAACGGTTTGTCGACGTTGATATCCGGGCTGTTAACAAGCACTTGCCGATGTATACAACCAAAATTGACAACAAATCCAAAAAGCGACCATGGATAACATGGGGAATCAAGATCTCCAGTGACAAGAAACGAGTGCTTTACAGAAAGTTTATGACCACAAGAAAAGAAAGAAGACGAAAAAAATCTAAACTCTACAAAAACAAACTCCCACAAATAATAAATACGAGCAGGAAACTTTACTATGCGAGGCACTTCTCAGATGTCAGATATTTTGTCATCTAGCCCGAAAGTGGCTAGAATCCGACATTCTGATGGTCGCGAATCCACAGTATCCACTGATAATCTGGCTCCTCTTCCATCATCCATCGATAGCATCACCGATACTTCTACTATTGACCCGAGGGCCTGTCCAGATACCGATGTGGATTGTGCTGACCGATACATGAGCCCGACTCGCTTCCGAGACAACAACATTCTTCTGAAGCTACAACCGAACAAAAATACGTGCCTGCACTTCCTACTTCACCTACAGACAATTCGGCGATAAATGATACTGATTCAGAATCTGCTCTGAATTTTCTACCTCCAAGAACAAGGTCTGGCCGATGTGTATTTGTGAATAGAAAATATCAGTCCTAAGCGATGGAGTGTGTCGTTCAAATTGTTGTCGTTCATTCGTTTGTGTCCTTATTATCTCGAGGGCCGGTGAACAGTTCTATACCATTGTTTTGTTTTATATTTGTATGTATATAATGTAGAATTGTTTATAAATTTATTATGTCACTGGATAAGGTGTAAGCGATATTTCTACTGAAATTACTTACGCTGATTTCATGTTTGTTGTGTTTATAGGTGATGTTATGTTTTTGAAGTTGAATAAAGCCTAGTCTAAAGTCATGTGTTAGCAATTTCTCAACAGTAAATAAAATTTTGCGTTTGCTCGGCAAGTTTGTCTATATTTTCCCTCAATGCTGCTGAACGACCAGTGCCCCAACTCCGCAAAATTGCTCTCCAAGTAGGTGTGAATAACACCTATTGCCGCATGCGCTTCATTCGCGGTGGGAATGGCACGTCAGTTCCACTGGCACCATCAGCCGTCCCGTCATCGTCTCCTTTGTCCCTCATTGCGCTGACGATCTCAGCATCACTCAGCTCGCCGTAGCACTCCATTTCTGCATCCAATGCTACCAACTCTAAAAGCTACGCCGTTTGAGTGAAGTCCGGCTCATCGTCATCATCGTCACCGTAACTGGATAAGTACGAAAGGGGAGTTATGTACAGTCTTTTGGAGCGCCGTGAATTTTTGTGCTTTCTAACGACATAATAATGGTTTTCGCTTCCATTGCTGTTTGCTACCATAAGCACCGTCAACCGGTCCTTGGACACCTCTCCCTGTGTCGGCATGCTGCCGCTTACTGCAAGAGTGCCTGATGGTGTCGCTCTATAGAACAGTTCCGTCTCGTCTGCATTGAAAACGTCCCTAGGCACACAACCGTCCAGCTCCTTGGGCAGCACGTTTGCCATTTATTCATTCGCCTCGACCGCATCAGCCGACGCTTTCTCCCCTTGCGCCTTCACGAATATGAGGCATTCCCGCTGCTTCAGCCGGCCGATCCAGTAAATTGACGGTTCAAATGCTACATCCGTCTCAACCACCAACTTCTTGGCCTTTTCCATCATAAGAGGTGCATTCACGGGTGCATTTTTGCACCACCTCTGCAAGATTGCAGGATCTCTTGCGCTTCAGACTCAGATTGCTGCTGGTCACCGCAATGTCTCGAAACCTTTCTCTTGTGGTGCGCCACGTGCAACAGCGTCACGCAGTCCAGAACACTCGTCCTGTGTGTTAGTATAGCTCCGTGGCGAGCGAACCGCCACATTGGTGACCCCGACGTGATGGTGTGGTGCTGTGTTTGATATCTGTGGCGCCTCATCTGCGCTATCTACATGCGCCATCTACTCGCTCCGCGCCTCTCTGTCAGCAGCCGTCTGTGCCTCGCTATGATGGCGACGCACCATAAGCTGCTGGCAAGAGTAACCAGCATCACACCATCAGGACCAACTCTGTCCGGCGCGTACGCAATCGTTCTTCCGATACCGCTGGATGTTAAAACATCAGAAGTAACCGTCTGCACAGCAAGGGGTCAACACAATCAAGATTGGTTCGACTCCTTGCTGGCTGCAGTCTCTCCAACAATAACTTGTTATGCTACCGGACTGCGCAGCACGAGGACGACTGGATTATGTGAAACCTACTTGACCTCGTGCTGCGGTGCAGTACAGCGCGCCGGTTTTTTACATCGGTGTATTCGCCGACTCATCGTCAACACCGCTCCGCTTCTGGTGGGGGAGCTCTGTGGTGCGCCACGTGCAACAGCGTCACGCACCACTTCGGGGAACCTGCCAGAAGCACATGTGCAGTGTCCTCTGCCCTTGCAGCGTTTTGTGTGCGGCATAATATGACACAATCATATGCATCTGCATGTGCGGTGCAGCCTTGTAATATATGTCATACGTGCAAAAACAGTCGGTCCAGAACAATCGTCCTGTGTGCTTGTGGTGCTCCGTGGCGAGCCAATCGCCGCATTGGGGACGAGTGCCTCCTCCAATGACATGCACAATGTCGCCAGGGCAAAGGACACTGCGCGTGTGCTTCTGGCAGGTTCCCCGAAGTAGTGCGTGACGCTGTTGCACGTGGCGCACCACACTCTTTCTAACTGATTTATGAGATTGTCCCCTGATCGCAGCCGAGGTCCTTTGCAATGGTCGTTTGTTTCTAGCCAGCCTTCAGCTGTTCCAAGATCTGCAGCTTACCCTGCAGCTTGAACTGAGTACCCATCACTGCTGCCACAATCACCATGCGCAAAGAATGAATATGATTTTTACTGAATGGACAAACACATACAAAACATGGACTGGGTGACCACAAGGATATGACAATAACAGACGTCATTTGCATAGGCAAATATCATACGGTGCTACAAGCTGTATGACACTAACCGGTATGCCATTTAGCGGTCTCTGTCCGTGTAAAACATAGGGCCGAAGTTTGGGACCCGACGTTTGGTTGGTTGGTTTTAAGTCCAGCTATATAGATTCGGATAGTGGTCTTGCCTGACGAGACACAAAGGGGTAAGCTGCCCAGTCGTAACCCGAAGCTTCGGAACCCGGGTACGACCGCAAAAGAAGGGGACTGAAACACTGTGGACCCGGATAAGGCCACTGAGGACCCAACACCGAAACACGAATACGAAATTGATAACACAGAGCAGAAATGAGCAAACGTATAAGACAAATGGCTCGGCCCGGAGATCGGAAAAATTAATCGGAAATCAATTAATATCAAACGACACCTAAAAACAGACGCCGTATTTGGACCCACAGAGCTCTCATGTGATAACCATGCCAAAATCTGATTGGTCTTTCCGAAAACTTGGTCAATTTTTCATTTGCAAACGACTCAGTGTCTATATTGGTGAAGAGGAATTGCGGTGACATCCTACTAAATGACCACTTGATCATCAAGACCGAAAACAAAAGGCAAATTCATAAGCTTCTCAGCATCAAAATATTGCGTGACAGAGAAGTTGCAGTTGAATTTGACAAAAAGCGCAACAGCTGTAAAGGCTGGATATTTACGCCATTGAGTTATTTGAACTCAGTGAGCAAGACATTCAGAGTGGTCTAGTTGTTACTTATTGTAGTGTGATGCTGAATCATATTTATATTTATTGTTGGATGTTTCTTATTGAATCATATTTATTGTTAATGATTGTTATTTATTACTTATTCATTAATATTTATTCTTATTTATTGATGACTGTTATTTACTGAATCACATATTTATTGTTGATTGTTATTATTTATTGATGAACCTGGGCGGAGTGACATTATGGATTGTTATCGGATGATGGTTTATTATTTATTGTTATTTATTTATTATTTTCTTTCCAACTCTCTTTCTAGACTTTTTTCTCTTCGAACTCTCTTTCTCTCTGAATCTTTTGGGCGCTTCCGGTACATGGGGCCACCTTAGGGTTGTAATAGTGCTTGCACTCTTACCATGCTACTGTATTTGCCTGTAATTAATAATAATAATAATAATAGAAGCAGAGAATAACATCACTGAAGCGGACAACTCCCACGACTATGTTTTAAAAATCCAGTGACACGCCACTATCGTAGCTGTAAAAGTGCCGTTCAATTAGAACAGTGGTTCTCAAACCTTTTCAGTGTTTGACACCTTTTACAAGCCAGCAGTCAGTTCTCGCATCCCCTGGATTTTTGATATATGAAAATTATAAAACACAAACGTTGTAAGATATATTTTTATGCACAATATTCATTCATACAGGCTCAAGTTTCTTCAAGTTTACTTTGATTTTTAACAGGATACATGCAAATCATAGGTCAAACAAATATTCCTCGCACCCTTTAGGAATCAGGCTCGCACCAATAGGTGTGCCCCGGAACCCATGTTAAGAACCCCGGAATTAGAGGGTGCCGTTCTATTTGTCAATTGTTCCACCAAGATGCCATTCTATTAGATGTGCCGTTCAAATAGAGGTTTTACGTTATATGTTGTTGGTAAGAATTATGCTCGATAGACAATATCACAATACGGCGGCATAAGACCGCAAAAAGCACCAAAACAGACTGTCCTATATTTACACACACACACACACACACACACACATACACACAGAAAAACATGTGGCATTGCCTAAACGCGACAGACACAAAGCTAAAACGCAAATAACCCGCGAAAAACCACAACACTTGTCCGTGAAAATGAAAAGATGAAAGTCAAACTCCAACACACACACACACAGACAAACATATTCAAACAGACAAAGAAAGAGAAAAAAGAAGAGAATACTAGCGGCGAAAATATTTTTGAAAAATAGCGAAAATACCAACAAAGCAACAACAAATAGCTTGAGGAAACCAGAAATGAGGAATAAATAATATGAATAAACACAAGGTATAATTGCGAGAATACGAACGATGCCAACTCCAAGCCAAATTGTGCGAACACATACACACACACACACACAAACAAATTGCTAGTTATGCAGCAATATATGGGGTACAGCATATGCGACTAGATAGCTATTGAGAAGCGCATGAAACACCAATAAATGCGGCCCGAACATACACTATCATGGCTTTTGAACAATGAATATATATATTGAATATATTGTTCGACAAACACACACACACATACATATATACACGCACACGAAGATAAACAGTATATATTGTTAGAACTACTATTATGAAAACGGAATTAATTCGTCAGTGGACTGAAACAGCAAAAAGTTTGAGAGAAATGACAAGAATTTTGAGAGAATAATGCAGAAAATGAAGTTGAACAAGAGAAATTGACAAGCAAAATATAATTGCAATGTAGTAATTAGGAAGTAAAATTATAAAGTAATAATCAGCATCAACACATAATATAAGCATACACAAACATTGTAGTGTAATCAATGTGAAAAATGACTAGGTGTACTGAATGCGACACACACACACACACTACATACACACACACACACACACACACACACTAACATACACACACTACACAAGCGGGCATTTTTCTAGGGACAACAATATTGTGCGCTAAACAACATATACTATCAACATCGAGTCAATGGCCAAATATTTTTTTGCGCAGACAAGTTAAATTTTTCACAATCAACAATGTATTCAGTAAGCTGAACTGGGTTGATAACCTACGAACACAAGCACACAGACAAACACACACACATAGATTAACATAGATACACATAAATTAACATAGATACACATAGATTAACATAGATACACATAGATTAACATTAAATTGGTGTATATTATGCATTACACATGGATTAAATAAAAATACAAATCGATTAAATAAAAATTATATAATTATGGCAAAAAATGTAATATAAAATTATAAAATGATGATAGTTGATTTTGTTGTATATGTTTATGTGTGTGTATGATTTTATGTATGTCTGTCTGTCTGTGTATGTGTGTCTGTCTGTGTATGTGTGTCTGTCTGCGTATGTGTGTCTGTCTGTGTATGTGTGTCTGTCTGTGTATGTATGTCTGTCTGTGTATGTATGTGTCTGTCTGTCTGTGTATGCATGTGTCTGTCTGTCTGTGTATGTATATCTGTCTGTGTATGCATGTCTGTCTGTCTGTGTATGTCTGTCTGTCTGTGTATGTATGTGTGAGTGTCATTTGCTGTTACCTCCAGCGAAGGGCGATGCTTCCATTCCCGACTGTTGTTGCTGATGTTGTGGCTGTTGATATTGTTGTTGTTGTTGTTGTTGAAAGTCCGGATCCGGATATGTGGCCGGATATCCGGCGCCGGCCGACGAGAACACGGCGTCAACTCCGGCACTGTAGCGATTCCACGACAAATACGCACAGCCAGCCTGCAGACACACATACAAACACACAACCAAGCATTTGTATTATATTTACACTGTTAACACATGAAAATTAGGGTGACCTTTTGTTGCAAATGCATCAAAAGGTCACCCTAAAAGAGAAGTTATACAACTTTCTAAATGTAAATGCAACTTTTTGCAACTTCTTGTTTTAGCGCATCAAAAGGTCACCCTAATAATAATATTCAGTTCAACGAATTTAACATTTTCCAGTTGGTATATCAATTAATTGGAATTGGTATTTTTACAAGCATTGTGTTGATATCGAACAAATGTTATAAGTAGGGCTGTCAAAAAAGTAACCTAAAAATCAGTAAAAAGTAACTTTATTTTCGAGAAAAAGTAACCTAAAAAAGTAACCTAAAAATAACCTGACTTTTAAAGTTATTATCACTTTTGTATCGCTTTATCACATGTTTATCACTCCTTTGATGATCAGTGTGCTATATGAAATACACTGTTTGTTTGATGTTTGTTCTTGAACATGAAAAGTAACCTAATAACCAATAAAGTAACCTAAAAATAACCTCCTTCAAAAGAGGTCAAATTCCGTTTGCAGTTCTGAAGGAAGAAAATACACCAGTCCTTCTTTTCTATTCTCTTTCCGAGTTGGTACTATTTTTCCACCCTCTCTACGATCTGGTACCATTTTTACAACAAACCTACAAACGGGACTTAATATGATTAGGCTAAGCTCGCAAAAAAGAGCTTAACCATCAAAATGTAATTAAAAGTGGAAAGCTAATACAAATGCGAAATACACTAATTACAAATGTGAATATTTTTAGTAATGGTCGCAATAATGTTCTTTATATTGTTATATATTTAATGGAACTTTTTATCAAATAGCACGTTTTACAGCTTGTATATTAGTGTGAGCGTAAACACTGCATGTGTGAATGCCCCCCGTCCTCCCATATGTAGCACCCTGTGCTCACAGTCTTATCAATGTAAAACGTGGGAAAATGGCGCTATCTCACGCCATGAAAATCACGTGCTAATTCCTGTTCATGTTCGTCAAGTAAATGCGTACTGTCAAGTGCTACAGTGCAGTGTCTGGTATAGAGAGCTCACACATCGTACTATGTCACGCTCCAAAAATCTCACGACACCCTCCGGTTCGTGGACATTTCCTAAAATGGAACGACCCTGTCCTGTGTAACCAAAAACGTATAAATATCGAGTAGCACAGATAAAAAAGTGAATAGCAAATGCTAAATCCTAAAAGCGGAAATTTTGACATTTCTTGATCTTCAGACCTAATATCCCATCTCTTTTCATATTTTATCCTCATGTATATCGTTGTTGTGCTTCTTATCTGCAAAAAGTCACCAAACTTCGTGGTAAACTTACCTGATAACAAGAAAAATATCAAAAGGTAACCTGATGATAAAAAGTAACCTAAAAAGCAAAAAAAGTAACCTAACGATGAAAAAGTAACTTTTGGTAACCTAATAACTTTTTTAATAAGTATCGTACACAACTTTTTCATGCAGTTTTAGGTAGCTTATGAAAAAGTGACCTTTAGGTGAAAAAGTAACTTTATTAACTTTTGACAGCCCTAGTTATAAGGCTTCAAGTGAAAGCTGCTACACGGGAAGAAGCCGAAGCTTATGAACACACACAGGTGTGTCCCGTGCAGCTCGCTGCCACCGCAGAATCAACCCTCTCCACGCTATGGCGCCACAAAGACGGAACACGTATTAAAGAGGACCACCTCCCCAGAATACATGACACACCACATTACTGATATCTGGTATAATTTATTGCTGGGTGGACAGGGACTGTTGGATTATAGAATTCGCCCAGAGAAATTCTCGTCCGCCCGGTTTCGAATCTCGGGCCTCCCTCTTGTGAGGCGGGTGTGCTACCACTACACCACGGAATACAACAAATCATGAACAGTACACTCTTCAGAACACACCCTCATCAACACTCTGCAACGTGAATGATTGATAATGGTGCACATGAGGTGAGCTGGTACCTCAAGAAACATAGCAACCACAGTCATAATAAGGCTAGATTCTCCTAAAAACAGTGGATGCGTGGGATAAATGGACTTGATGGTGAAGAGAATGAACATAAAGTAAAAACTCTAATTGAACGACACATCTAACTAAACATCACTGATAAATTGTTCTTTTTTGGCAATAGCTATGACTGACTGATTTTGACCGGTGAATTTGTAATTACTTACTCTGTAATCACCATGTTTTTGTGTCCTTTGTTAAATAAATATATATACGTTACCTGGTTCTTTGTTCTTATAGCGAAAAAATAACCAGCTAACGTATCTTCTCAAAATTCTGACCAGCTAGTAGAAAACGGAGGAACACCCTCTACATCCTCTACCCTATAATTCAGGGGTTCTTAACCGGGGGTGCTTGCACCGCTAGGAGTGCGAGTCTGTTTCCTAGGGGGTGCGAGGATTACTGTAATTTTGTTAAATAAGTTATATATCTAACCTAGGTATTACGAGTATACTCGTATATTTTTCCTGAAAAACGTAGTTTTGCATTATCCCCTTAAATGAGTTGTATGAATGAACATTGAATAAAGTGTTTTTATTACGTCGTTTGTATTTAGGGGGTGCGAACACTGAGAAAGGTTGAGAAGCACTGCTCTAATTCAACGACACTACGAGGAAGGTTTGAAAAATAGAACGGAACGCCGATCAAATATAGGTTTTACGGTGGATATGCCTAGTAGCAACGATTACGTTGAAAACAAACGACGCTAAAAAACAAAAAACCGTTAAACAATCGAAAAGTCGAACATCAAAAAATGTAAAAACAACTGGCCACTTTTAGACTCAGTATCAAACAAGTGACAACGCTTGCTATACTCTAGACATTGTTAATCGGAAGTGCTGGTACCCCTAGGGGTGTGAACCAAGTTGATAAGGGGTGCAGAGATTTTTGTGTGAAAAAATAACGAAGATCGTCAAACTCAACACTTTGCAACATAGTTAATTAAGCTGCAACATGTTTCATCGAAGCTCCAACATATTTCAAGTGATCTTTGAAATGTGTTTTGTCTTGTTCATGTCTCAAGTTTCAACATGTTGCAGCATGTTTCACAAACCCCAACATGTTCTAACATGTTCCATCAAACTCCAACAGGGTATTGTCTGAGAGATAACTCACCCAGGAGAACACGGAGAAGAAGGAGAAAGCGATGGCCGCTTGTAGGTTGGTAACGGGAGTGATGCCTGGCACGCGCTCGGTCTTGTTCCATGCGTTGGTCAGATAACAGAAGGCGATGAAGAAGAGAAACGCCCACAGCGCCGACACGGCCAGATCGAGTAGAACGTAGCGACGGCGACTTTGCACGTTGGACATGCGCTCAAACAGAAACTCACCGCCAATCATGCCGATAGCAAGCAGGAAGGCAAGAACGCCCGTGCCGGCGGCGTAGCTACATGCGGCCGAGTCTTGGTTGAAGTGACACTGCTGGCGCTGTAGTCGAGCGTCCCAGTACCAGCCCTGCGACGAGATGCAGCCGAATACGACGATCGAAAACAACTACCAACACACACACGCACACATACAATACACAATACACACATTTATATATATATATATATATATATATATATATATGATGTTGGTGTAGCCAGGCAGTAAATTTTCGCGCTTGCAAACGAGATTAAACTGGATTGCTATTTCACATTTAGCAATTTTCTTTTTGGTCGATTCCATGTCTCTAGCCAATTTCTGATCGCTTCTATTCAGACAACTCAACAACTTCCCTATATTTCGTAACGTTTCGGAGTTACCAGACTCCATCATCAGACACAAATCACATGAGAACACAATAACAACGCAAATATCAACACACAATCACTACAACATTCAAACAATAATTCACATGCTATTTATGTCAGCAACCAGGTGTCACTCCTAGGTGTCATTGTCTGGTAGGTGTGAAAGTGGTGTTGGCTGGCTGTCGCAGGGGCGCGTCGAGTTTCGCTCCAACGGGGGGGCTCGGTGAGTTGGCAGAATACCGTTTTCTTCGAGCTGTATATTCAGCGTCGGCTTCAGCTGGGTGATATATACCGCCTCTAACATGCGAAACATATATATATATATATATATATATATATATATATATATATATATATATATATATATATATATATATATATATATATATATATATATATATACAGGGTGACCCAAAAAACGGGCCCCATTTTTAATTAGGCCTCGTTTCTTATTGTTTTGTCCGAATGGAATCAAACTTTGGTCATAACTAGTTTATTATATTCAAAATATCACATCAAAACACTAGAGTATTTGGCCTTTTTTCTACGTTTTACAGCATGAGTTCTAGATGGCCTCCATTTAGCTCCGTGCATTTCTTGAGGCGCAGCACGAAGTTGTCCATGACGTTCTTACAGACTGAATTTGTAGTGGCTCTCATTTCCTCCCTGATGGCTTCCATGAGTTCCGTGATGGTTCTGGGTTTCCCTGCGTAGACTCTGTCCTTAAGATAGCGTTAAATAATCTGGGGGCTTAGGTCCGTGCTATGGGGTGCCCACTCAAAACCAGTCTTGAGACTGATCACTCGGCCTCCGAAGTTCTCTTTCAGCCAATCTCGGGACTGCAGTGTCTGTATTCTGTATGGGTAAGCCCTGATATCGTTCACCAGCACTCTCCTGCAAGTCTCACGGAACATACCGAGGGACTGACTTCGCTTACGCACATAGCGTTTCGGACTCTGCTGGCGAGACTCTCTCACACTTTCGATCAGCTCGGTTGTTCGCTTCTTGGGTCGTCCCGAGTGGCTTGGACGGTTCTCACTGGCATCATTGATGTTCTCCACGGCCCCATACTTCTCGAAGTGGTCCACCCAGTTGTGAATTCTGCTTTTGGATGGAGCCTTCTCACATTCGAACTGACGCATGAAACTGACTTGGGTTTTCTTAAACGAACCTATCTTGTAGTAAAATTTAACACAGTGTATTCTTTGTTTCAGCTCCCACTTGGGTCTTGGTGTACTCACGGTCGTTGATTCTGTCATGTCCTCTAAAATAAGGGGAATCGGGGAATAAATATAGGAGATATCACTTAAAGTGTGCGTGGGCCCGTTTTTTGGGGGCACCCTGTATATATATACCGACATGTCTACCACCAAGCCCAAACACACATAGACAACCCACACACATCACATACAATCAACACACACACACACACATAACAGATACACACATACACAAACACACACCCGTCATGTGTAAAACTATACACACACAAACACACACATTCACAAACACACACACACACACATACAAAGGATTCGATGATGAAGGCATGTATGCAGCTTGTGGGGCTCATTGTCTACAAGGCTAGGAAACACAAAGTATTCGACCTATGGATTAACGTAGTGTCATTTGGTGCCCACTTACCAGACACACGGCGCGCGCAATGACCTGAGGTCGTTGTACGAAAGAGCGGGGGTCAAACTGCCCTCCGGCCAGTGCCCCGCCGAACGCCCCCAGCCCAGCCCCACTGACACCCCCCTCACCCCCCGCACCACTGGAAGACATGCCAGGTTGCATCACTGCAAAAACATACATACACACATTGACTGACGAGGAAATAATTCAAAATGCAGGTATGTCTACATTTGTAACATCCAATAGATTCAATAACACGCAGTTTATAAAAGCTAAAACAATATTCAAAATACAATTTTCCTGATGGGTGTGGATTAATGAATGGAATATAATACTAATTTGTCAACCAGAAGATAATACATTTATTGAAGATACATTATGATAAATGGAAGGCAGGACACATGAGTGTTTACCTAATTCCTGTGAGGAACAACTAGATGAGAACACACATATAAACCTCTACTTTTCAACCTCTCTTCAGAATTATTTCTCTACATAATTTGCTTAGCTTTCGGGGTACATGGGGCCACCTCAGGGTGGTAATACACACACAGACATACACACAGTAAAACATACACAATCAAACGCACTCACACACTCTCTCTCTCTCACACACAATACATAGTCAAACCACACGTACGTAGGATATGCATGTGTTGGAATGTTTGGGCTTATATCGCGCTACTGTATTATGTGGGGTTCGATTGACATTGTACGTGGTAGTAAATCTCTTTATTCACATAGACTCACACAGACGAATCCCTGGAAGAGGCTTTCAGATAGCCTGTGACTGCAGTTCATTTATTACACCACCATCCTGGTGCAAAGACGAATGCGACGCTCTTGTGATTGGGGCTCTATAATTTAATTTTTGCTCCTGTCCATCCCAGAACCTGTCCAGCCTCACATTTTAGCCACCTTCACCCATTCAGGTGAATATTTCCAAATATTCATAATCCTATATGTGAAGGAGAACAGTCTGACACATAGACGCGCCCGATTTTTGAAAATTTTCATATTTTCATAACATCCTCTCGTGTTCGAATCATATCTTATCCTGAACAAGCCTTCAGTACATTCTTTGTCATTTCAAGATCAAGATCATATTCAAGATCTTGTTCAAGATCATATTCAAGTTCATATTCAAGATCTTGGAAGTCTCTATCATATCCCCTCTTGTCCTTCTATGCCAGCGTTGGTAGACCTATCGCTTTCAACCTTCTTTTATATGTCAATTTCTGCATTCCTGGAATCAGTTTAGTGGCCCTTCTTTGGACGTTTTCAACATCCCCTATGCCCTTCACCAAATGTGGGTGCCATACTTGATTTGCATACTACAATTGTGGTCTAACTAGAGACGTGAACAATAACTTGAATTTGTCCGGGTTCAAATACACGAAAACTCTTTTAATTAGTCCAACTATTCTGTTTGCCCTATTAATTTTTCCGCAATGTGCTCTGAAAATGTCAACTCGTCGTCAATCGTGACGCCAATATCTTTCTCGACTCTCGCCCTCAATACATCATTGTATATATTCATACATCCTGTAGTTTATATCCTCCACCGTAGTTCTACCAATTCTCCGATACTTTTTTTTGTCAGGATGGAAGCTCAGTAGCCACATTGCTGACCATATTTTGATTTCTTCTAAATCTTCTTGTAGTTTCAGTCTTTAACGTCTTCAACCACTCTATATATTTTTGTGTCGTCTGTATAGAGATACACCTGACTGCTATTTCTGACAGTATCCGGCAAATCGATTATAAAAATCACAAACAGCAGAGGTCCCAAAACCGAACCTTGAGGGACGCCACAAACATTTCTCCATTCGGAGACCTCACCACTGACCACAACTCTGTCTTCTTCCCGTTAAACAACTTCGAATCCAGTTTCTCACACTCCCATTTATATTATATCCAGATATCTTCTCAATCAGCCTTTCATGTGGAACTCTATCGAAAGCCTTAATGAAATCCAGATACACAACATCCACCACCAGTCCCCTATCAATAGCATATGCTCCAGACTCCATTACATTTATCAGCTGTAACACCGTAGATCTTCCTGTAATAAATCCATATTGTCGTCGGCTGAAGAGGCTGTTTTCCTTCATATGAATAATTACTCTTTCTCTCATCAATGTTTCCATCACCTTGCATATAACACTTGTTAGACTTACTGGTCTGTAATTGCCAGGATCTCTTCTGTCTCCTTTCTTGAAAATAGCTGTAATGTGTGCCCCCTTCCACTCCTCTGGTACCGTTCCTTCCTTCAAAGAGCTTGTAAATATGATACACAAACGCTCCAGTAATTCCTCACGTAGTTCCTTCACTACTTTGGGATGTATGCCATCAGGTCCTGGCGACTTGTCCTTTTTCAAGCATTTCAATACTCTTCTAATCGTCTCCTTCGTTATTTAAAACTTGTCCAATGTCGGTACATTCATTTTCTCCGCCGTGGGTATTTTCCACAAGACTCCTCTATGAACACGATCGCAAATTGTTTCGACAGTATTTGTGAGTTTTCTTGGCTTGACATTGCTGTTTTCTCTTTGTTGTTCTCATCAAGATATAGATCCCGATTTGATTTTAGTCTTTGAAGCAATATACCTCCAGAAAACCTTTGGGTTTCTTTTCACATTTTTGCTACCACTTGTTCCCTGTTTTTTGCAGCATTTCTGGTTTCTCTTCTAATCTGATTGCTCAAACGTCGATATTCTGCCTCAATATTTTTGTACTGATCCGGCAAGCTACCTTCCATTCTAATCATTTTTAACTAATTCCATAGCCTCTGTATATTCTTTGCCATAATTTCTTACCCATGGATACGTTTCCACAAGCTCCTGCCTGCATCATAATCG
Source organism: Sacculina carcini (assembly GCA_916048095.2). Taxonomy (NCBI): domain Eukaryota; kingdom Metazoa; phylum Arthropoda; class Thecostraca; family Sacculinidae; genus Sacculina; species Sacculina carcini. The sequence continues at coordinate 2,410,742 of OU696595.1, forward strand.
GTTACCCGTCTTAGTACATATTCATCAATAAGTTGTCTTATCCTACTCCGAAATCTTCTCCATTTTTCATCAGTGTTTGTGACATCCGAGAAATGTCTTCCAATCAATGTTGAGTTTGCATTTCATTGTTTCATAGTCCGCCTTTTCATACATTGATATTTGTTTTTTCTGTCATAACCTTGTACTTTCAAATTCAAACGGGCATTGATAAAAACATGGCCACTATTTCCTATCGGACAATCTATACAAACATCCTCTAGAATTTCATCGTCATTCGTGAATAATATATCAAGAGTACTGGCAGCATTTGCTCATCTTATTCTAGTAACCTCCTGAATATTTTGCACCAAAAAACAATCTCTAACTTTCTCAATAAAAAGAGAGCTGAATTCCTGAGGTTCACCACTTGATGTGTAATTTTCCCATTTGATGTTTGGCAGGTTGAAGTCGCCAACCAACACCTTGTATTTAGCTTTCGCATCGCCAATTTCTTGCATGAGCTGCAGGAGACTATTGTTGTTATCTTTGTCACTATTAGGACTTGTATATATAACACTGATTAGAACATCACCGCTTGCACCAAACAACAGCAAACTACAATATTCACAGAAATTGGCTTGAAACTCAACCGTTTTGAAAATAACTCCCTGTCTAACATACACTATTATACCCCTTCCTTTCATACAGTGTAAATCTATTTCAATCATACTGTATCCTTCCGAACAATATCCAGCTGAATCCTTCTCATACCTGATTTTTTTTTGGCTTAACCTCTTGCAAAGTAATAACAGTTGGAAAAGTTTTCATATCACTCAATCTTAATTGCAGTTCAACTTTCTTTTCAAACGTTAATACATCCACATTGCAGAAATACACTACTATTGCTGCGTTACTTTTTACACTCTCACTTTTATCAACCTGCGGTTCCTCGCCGGACCCACTATCCTGTACTTTCCTTTCCCAGTACATTCCAAGTTTTTTGCCTGCTCGCGAAGTTTTCTCTTGTTCCTTTCCTCTCATAGTGATATCGTGAGAAATTCCGATATTTTGTAATATTTCATCGTCCTGCAGTTTCCACGCATTTCTGAAGAGTGTCCGCTTCAGCTCACTGTCTTTCTGTTTAACCAGTAGTACCCTAGGTTTTTGTTAGTCTTGGTTCGGTCTTCCAAGTCTCAGAACAAAAAGCTCCACTGTTCCCCGTCAACCTCACACTGCTGCGATATTTTTTAAACAAATTGCCTACCATGCATGAATATCTCATTCGGCGTTTCGGATGTTGATTCCAGTGGTCCATATATTATAAAAATATTCTCCCTGTCCCTCATAGTACCCACTTCTCGGAAGAACTCCACACCATGTGTAGTTTGGCTGACCTGCAATAATCTAGCTGTTGCCACATGCCAAGCCTTGGTCTTATAACTTTGTTCGGTACTGTCTCCACAGTCTTCATACCTGTTTGTTGAACTTTTGAGCATCGCGTCCAAATTCTCCACTCTCTCGATTATATAATCCAGGTTATCGAGTCTCGTATGCCACTCCATCATTTCACTTTCCATTCTCTTATCCACCTGTGGTTTGATTATGTATTGAGAGAGTGTGTGAGCGTGTTGGAGTGTGTATGGTTTACTGTGTATATGTGTGATTCTTGTTTGCGTTCGTATCGTTTACTGTGTTTGTATGTGTGCCATGCTATGAATTGTCCATGCCCCGCGACGGCGAGCGAGTGACCGGCTCGCCGCTGATTGGTTGATTCGGTGGGTGTGAGGAATGCGTGTGTGCTCCCTCGTGTGACGGTGTGAGCGTAGAGTCGTGCTTGATGAGTCGTTTTGGTGGTCTGGTCGTGTTGTGACGTCCTGTAGGCGCGCGTGGGCATCACTGCCCCATCCCACGTGGGGCAGTGATGCCCACGCGCGCCTGTCTGTAATATATTTTAGTGTTATTGGTTTCTTACACCACCTCATAGTGCATCATAGTTTTCACACCTCATAATGCTGTTTCTCAACCGAGCTCACCCGATTTACCAACTCCATTATTTCATCGTGTTCTACTGCCAGATCATTCCTGATGTCGTTCACTGTCCCATCCAACTGATTTTGCTTCAACGACAACTCTGTTTGCTATTTCTCCACGCTATCTGCCTTTCTTTGTATATTCACACATCCTCTTTTGCAGAAAGCACAGTACCATGATATTTGCGCCCCCGTGTTCTCATCCTGCATATAATTGTACATTGGAACTGGGATTCTCTCACACGCTATGTGGAACCACAGTTCCCATACAATTTCGTTCAGCATTGAACAGCTATTTGCTCATTCCTCACATTCTTTACACATTTATCACACAACTATATTTACTTCAAACCAAGTAAAAACCCACGTAAACCAAAGTATACCCCCTTCTCTCCCCCGTCATTAATCATTTAATCGATTTGAATAGCAATTATCAGTTCAAACAACACCACTAAACGAAAATACAACCCGCAGGAAATAACCAATACCACAATGAATAATCAAAAAACAATTCATGAGTCTCTTAACCACGTCCGCTCAATCCAGTGCATTGGTGCCATTTTCCATGCAAAACATTCTTGAGTTTGAATGGCTTTGGATAACAACCATATAATGCAACAAAAGTAACCAGCATATTCTGCGTCCATATATTATAAAATATATCAACCTCAACCAACAATGAGTTTTCAAATGAAACTTCAAGATTGTCAATCTGATAAGAGTATCAAGCTTGTAAGCGAAAAACGTCAAGCAAATCAGCCATGATGCAATACGCATACGATTGTGCAATTACAAACAATTACGAAAACAGCTTACCATAAAATATACCGCCAACGCGAAATCACAAACAAACTACCGTTATCAAAGAAAATCGAACGCTAGAGCATTCAAGTGCGTCATATAGGTCTACACCTGCAACATCACTATTGACATCTTCCCATGAAGTCGTCATGCACGCGTTATTCCTTTTGAATGATTTAATCGAATACCGTGCTTTGATTTGTCATGATTATGAAATTTTATTTTTGAGATTTCGGCCCTTCCCTGTTTTGCGATATATTCAATAACAATGACAATAATAATACACGAACGACGCAATAATACAACGCCAGGAACCGCACGCTACCACTGCTGCACACACACTGGCTGACGGCCGTTGGAGTCACCCACGGCCGATGCACTCGCGCCCTCTGGAGGTGTAGCCACATACTACATATCCCCTTCAAGTGGTGGAGGGGGCGCTGTTGGCTCTGCAGACGTAATCGCTCAGTTGCGACGGTGGTCAGCGTGGTTGAGCGCTCTGGCGGAGTTTGTGAAGCCTCTGATGTACCGCCCACATTATCCTACGGCGGCGGCGGCGGTAGTGCGGGTCTACTGCTGGTCTCCTGCGACGGTAGCGGCGCCGTACCAACAGATGACGGCGGCTGACACGGGTCGGCCGTACAAAGGCTGCGCGGGAGAGCGACCGTCGGAACCCGGCGCGTTGCACAGCTCCAACAGGCCGGCGATAAAGGCGTCTGTGTCGAGGTTGCCCCCGTGCGCCGCCTTCTGAATGAGCCGCTTCACCCGTTTCACGGCGGACTCAAGGTGTCCATTAGAAGACGGGAAATGCTGACTGGAGATGCGATGACGTATGTGCCAAAATCGCAGAAAATCGGCGGTGTGGCGCGCCGTGAACTGTGGACCGCCGCCTGACGACAGTACGGTCGGATCCCCGTCATGGCAAACACCTGCCGGAGCAGCTTCACCAGCTGGTGAGCGGAGGTGTCACGGCCACAGTCCAACACTAGTGGTCAGTTGGAAAAGTGGTCCGCGTACACGAGGTTAAGGTTAAATAAGGTTAAATGCCTAAGTGGCAGCTGCTACACGGGAAGAAGCCGAAGCTTATCAACACATAGGCGTGCCCCGTGCAGCTCGCTGCCACCGCAGAACCAGAGGTGGGTCTTCCCTGCGTGTTGGAAGAAATCCGCGGACATCCATTCGAAAGGACGTGTCGGGTGCGGTTCCGTCAGATATGGCTCCTTTTGCTGGCTGTCTTTGTACTACAGTCACGATGCTACGGCAGTGGCGATTTCGTTGTTCAGGCCCGGCCAGAAGACAGTTTGCCGTGCGCGTTGCACGGTCCTGGCCTGTCCCTGGTGACTGTCGTGGAGCCGACGGAGAGTGTGCTTCCGCAAACAGGCACAAGCAGGCGGCAGCCGACCAGGATCAGGTCATGGTCCGCAGTGAGCTGGTCGCGCACGCCCCAGAATGGGTGGAGACTGGCGGGGAGTAGATGTTTGTGCTGAGGGAAGCCGCCCAGCACGTACGTCATCAATTTGCGGCACTCGTAGTCGGCCAGAGACGCAGCTCGCACCGCCTCCAGGGTGGTGTCAATCGATGACGTGCGATGACCCAGATCGTCTGCGTCTGTGAATGCGTCCAACGTCTGGACGAAGAATCCAGACGAGCACTCACAAGCAGGCTGGGAACGTGCGCGCGACAGAGCGTCGGCGATGTTGTGCTTTGTATCCGGTCTCCAGCTAACGACAAAAGTCAGGTGCAGCAGACGCTGTCTAATACGTTGCAGGCGCGGGTTGGAGATGTCTCCAAGTGTCTTCTCGTTCAGTATTGGCAAGAGAGGCTCGTGATCGGGGACCACATTGAACGTGGGGAGGCCGGCCAGATACTGATGGCATTTCTGACATGCCCACACAACTGCCAGCATCTCCAACTCACACACAGCATACCTGCTTTCGGTGTCGGACACAAATCGCGACCCACACTGGATCAACTGCGAACGGCCCTGATTATCCCGCTGGCGAAGCACGAATCCGAGACCTTTCTCACGTGCTGCGTCCGTCTCCAGCATTGTGGGCCGCGTTGGGTCGAAGTGACCAAGCACAGGAGGGCTGGCCAACGTGCGCTTGACCACCGTGAAAGCCGCATCGTTCTGTGTTGTCCACTGCCATTCAACGCCTTTGCAGAGCACCTGGCCCAGGGGCTCGGCAGCGGAGGCGATGGAGTACGAGAAATCACCGAACTGGTTCGCCAAGCCGAGAAAGTACCGCAGGGATGTGAGGTCCGTCGGTGCGGGAAGTTCTGCAAGGGCTCGATTTTTTTGTGGTCGACGTTGACCCCAGAGGCATTGACGTGGAAACCACAAAAATTGGCGGACGTGGTTGCGAAGAATTTTTTTGACGGTTCAGTGTAACTCCGGCGTCGTCACAGCGTTGTAGCAGCTGCCAGACTCGCTGCAGATGCTCGTCGTAGCTGGCGGTATAGACCAGCACGTCGTCTACGATATTGCAGATGTCGGGTAGGCCAGCCAAGGCGAGATCGCCGCGTCGGTTGAATTCGTCGCCGCTGGAGACCAGACCCATCGGCGCGCGACATAACCTGAATCGGCCCCACGGGGTGATGAACGTGGTGAGGTCTCGGTCCTCGCGCAGCAAGGGCAACTGAAAGTACCCTTGTAATGCATCCACCTGGGTGAACCACCGATTGCCGATACCCATACTGCTCACAGCCTCCACAGGCGAGTGAACCGGATGCGTAGGCCGGCGAACGAGGCGGTTGAAGCGTGTGAAGTCCACCGTAATTCGGCAGCCGTTTGGCGTACCGTCTGACTTGCGCTTGCCGACAACGACGATGGGTGAGCACCAGTCCGTTGGTGGGAGACAGGCTCGATAACGTCCTGCTGCTGAAGTTGCTCCAGCTGCTGTTGTGCCTGGGCGCAATGGCAGAACGCCACGGAGCGGAAAGCCGTCACGTCGTACGTCACCGCGTCATCGCGCGGATTGATCCGCATTGCCTTTCATCTCCCAGAGAGGACCGTCCGTGGAGAACACACGAGGGAAGGCCGCTATAAGCTGCTCGCTGAGCTCACGACTGTCCGCCGCTGTTGGCTGAGCTGCGTTGGTCCAACGCGGTCATTGCCGAGGCGTGGCTGCCGGTCTAGCGGTCAGGCAGACATCTGCCGAGGGAATGCGCGGTGCAGTAGACGCAGCTCCACTGTGTCCCGCCAGCAGAGCAGAGCACAGCGCAGTGACGGCACCACGTACAGATTGGAGCGGCAGGAAGCATCACCGAGTCGCAAGACTGCCTTGCACGTGCCCAGACACCGCAGTAACTGGCTGTTGGCGACCCGCAAGCGCGACCGCGGTGGGCGCAAACGATTGGTGGCCACTCCAAGTTGCTGTGCAATCCCAGCATCAATTACCGACATATCGGCGCCGGAATCGTATAGCCACTTGACCTCGCGCGGCGCGCGGTCACCTGCGGAAACGGTGATGTTAACAGCGGTTACGCGCGTGTGTTTAACATGTGTCACCAATAACATCGCCGATATACGAGCACAAAGCAGGTGTATTCACATTCCCAACAAAGTCAATATCAGCATCAGTATAAATCGGCGACGTCTCTGATTGATTGATTATTGCGTTTTTGGGGTGCACCGGCCTCTAGGACCATATGACACCCCCCAGTCTGTTAATAGCTAAATTAAACTAAAACTATGCATATGAACGTAATGGAGCGATGAAATAAATAAGCGTGAGGGTGAGTGATATGAAAATGAAAGTCAGAAGAATAAAAATCAATAAATAGTTCTAAAAGGCAAGAGCCGTGAAAATAAACAAATGCCGCCCTCAATGACTGCCGATTGCTCCTGTCCGAGAACATCGTGAATAGTCCGAACGGATCCAAGAAAACGTTGACGCGCCTCTGAGAATGATGGGCATTCCACCAGGATGTGTTGCACGGAGAGACGTGCATTACATGCGCTGCACGTGGGTTCAGGTTGTCCGAGTAGAAGATGGCGATGCGTGTCGTACGTGTGACCCACACATAGACGACAGAGCGCCACTTCCTCGAACCTCTTCCGGCGACAAGAGCAAATCCAATGTCCGATTTCGGGCTTCACTGCTTTTAATTTGTTAGAACCACATTCGTCCCATGAGAGCTGCCAGCGAGAACGGATAAAACGATGTATAATAGGATAAAAGTCCGAATACGGAATGGGAAAGTTAAAATAAAATGAATAAAAGTCTCGTTCAGCAGCTCTTTTTGCGGCTCTGAGAGCTCGCTCGTTGCCTAAAATACCAATATGGGCCGGAATCCAGCAGAATTTTACACGCTTGCCCTGGTGGTGGATGATATCAAGAGAGATAACAATCCTCTGTATAAGAGGATGTAAGGAGAAAGACGATAATGAAGTTAAAGCACTAAGGGAGTCGGATAGAACTAAAAACAATGAAAATGAAGATGAGCGAATAAAAACCAGGGCCAGCAGGATAGCGTACAGTTCAGCCGTGTAAATGGAAGCGCTCGGTGGCAGCGTGCTCGAGCCTCACGAGCGGCACGTACCTCCACTTACAAACGCACAACCCACACCACTGGCCGACTTGGACCCATCAATGTACACGGCAGTATATCGTCCGTAAGAATGAATTCGCTCCAGTGTGTTTGAGAGAAGCACACTGGGCACTGTACGGTGTTTCGGCAGAGCTGCTAGCGAGACGTCGACCTCGGGTGTGACCAATTCCCAGGGCGACTCCGCCGTTGACTCTTGTCTGAGAACGTCGTTAGCACCCATCCCGCATGACTCCAGCAGTGCCCTCATTTTGCTGCAGAATAGCACAGAACACTGAGGTCCTGGAAGGTGCTGCTCAGGTACATGCTGGGAAAATACCACGTCATACGCGGGGTTTTCATGGGTGCTTGCCAGCTTGCAAGAATAACGCATGCCCAGCTCTTGACGACTGAGCGCCAGCGAAGCCTCATTCGCCTCAACAAGGAGGCTGACGATTGGCGACGTGCGAAACGCGCCGGTGACAATGCGTATCCCTGCGTGGTGTACGACATTCAAACGACTTTTGCTGACTCCGAAGCCAGATCATATACAATGCTGGCGTAATCGAGACGCGACCTGACTAACGAGCGGTACAGAAGAAGGGACTGTCAATCTGCTCCATACCGCATGCGGGGAACAGTCTTCAGCACATTCAGTGCCTTTAGACATGTGGTTCTCAGCTGTGAAATATGGTTGGTGTAGGTCAAGCGCGAGTCCAACGTGACCCCTAAAAACCGAACCGTGCGTTGGAATGAAACAGCACTGCCGTACAATTCCACCTCCATGTCAGGGCAGGCACCTCGACGGCGGCAGAAGTGTACACCGACCGTTTTGGACGTCGAGAAGCGGAAGCCGTTACGCGTTCCCCAAGTCTCTATTTTATTCACCGCCAGCTGCAGTTGACGCTGAACAGCAACAGTGCTGCGGGAAGAACTCCATACGGCGAAGTCGTCCACAAATAGAGACCGTCCAATCGAGGGAGGCAAATGATTGTCAATGTCGTTGATCATTATGGCAAAAAGGGCCACGCTGAGCACACTAGCCTGTGGAACGCCTTCTGCCTGATCGAACGGACGAGACAGGGAGTTCCCCACACGAACACAGAATGTGCGGTGCAAAAGGAAATTGTGTACGAACCTCCCCATGTTGCCTCTGACACCACAGCGATGCAGTTTGCGAAGAATTCCATGTCGCCATGTGGTGTCATATGCCTTTTCGATGTCAAAGAATATCGCCCCGACGTGGTGACCTCGCGTAAAACTTTCACGTAAGCGAGAGTCGATGGTCACCAAGTGGTCTAACGTTGAGCGACCCTGGCGAAATCCGCACTGAGCATCATTGAACAGCCGACCGCGTTCCATAAACCATACCAGCCGTCTGTAAGCCATTTGCTCAAGCAGCTTGCAGAGACTGGAGGTCAGCGATATCGGGCGATAGTCAGGCGGGAGATCGCCCAATTTGCCCTGTTTCGTGATGGGTATCACGATTGCCCGTAGCCAGGAGGCTGGAAACTGCCCACCACTCCACAGATCATTGAAGACCTGCAGCAAGGTGGACAGCACTGCGGGCGACAGACGTTTCAGCATGAGGTTGTGAACCTCATCAGGGCCTTCAGCGACATCGCGAAGCGATCGCAAGGCTGTTCTCAGCTCAGATGCAGAAAAATCGCTGTTGATTGACAGCTGACAGCTGGTGGAGAAATCAACGGGTGATCTCTCGCACTGCTGTTTGATCGCCGCAAAATCAGGGTCGTCTACGTTTGCACGACAGCGCTCCGCTAAATACCGGCCAATTTCGTCAGCAACATGCTCCGGATTTATCACGTCCACGCCACTGATCTTCAGAGAAGGCAGTGGAGTAGGACGGTACTTCCCAGAGATGCGCTTTATACGGTCCCATATGATGGATATAGGACAATGCCGATTAATGCTGGACACATAGGACACCTACGAGGCCCCCTTCGCCTCGCGAAAGGTCTATCGAGCTTGTGCGCGAGCGTGGCGAAAGCAAAGCATGTTTGCCACCGTGCTGTTGCGCCGGAAGCGACCCCAGCAACGACGTCACTCTCGCAACGCCGCAGATCACGCGTCTGTCCATCAAGGAACAGGACGCCGCCGGGGACGCGATGCCGTACGCGGAATGCTCTGTTTGGCACAGGTAACAATGACCTCAGTAAAACCTTCGACGCTGGGTCGAAGTGTGGGGTTGCCCATGGCTTCCAGTGTCAAGCAATCATAGCGGACCCAATCAGCTCGTTTGAAATTCCATCTCGGTGGTCGTGTTCCCAACCTAGGTACCTCATTGAGACAGATCCATATAGGGAAGTGATCACTCCCATACAGACTGTTCTCAACGGTCCAGCTCGTGGATGCCTGCAGACTGGGACTGCACAGACTGAGGTCCAGAGCGGACATGCTTCCCGATGGCATGGTGCAATGCGTATATGTGCCTGTGTTTAAAATACCTATGTCTAAAACAGTTAAAATATCATCCATAATATAACCACGGCTACAATATGCATCACAACCCCAAAAAGGGCTGTGAGCATTAAAATCGCCTAACACGTAAAAAGGGGGTGGAAGTGAGCAGATTAAAAACTCGACGTCAGCCCTTGGGAACGGGCGACCAGGCGGTAGGTACAATGAGCACACACTCACCTCCCTATCACCCAGCCAGCACCGAACCGCAACCACCTGCAAATCTGACTGAATATGCAGGCGGCAACAGGGTACACTGGTGCGAACAGCCAGCATAACCCCGCCATGGGCTATAGTCGAGCTATAGTCACTCCTCGGCGAGGCTGACTTGACCGAACGGCGGCTCTTGTGTTGAACCACCGTCCAGTCTCCGGATTTCCTCCGATTCGGAGACGACCGCTCTGCTGGCTCGGAAGCCTGCTGAGCGGCCGGTTTTTTGCCGCCCTGACTAACCGGCATCGCTGCCGATTTGCCAGCAAGGTCCGGCGACGTCTCTGAGAAATTTGTCCCGACGAAGGTCGGTACCGGGTTGGGATGAGCGGCAGACGCGGGCGTAGTGCCCACGCTTTCCGCACCGACTACACAAACTCTCCGCGGTGCGGCACGGGGCCGACTGATGATGCTGCCCACACCGCACACAAGGGGCGGAGCCATCGTCGCGGTCTGACTGCCGGCTCAGTTGACTGCGCATGCGCGGCTGCTGACGGCGTACAACAGCGACCTTTGCGCGGGGAACCAGGGAACCAGTCACATCGGTCGAGGCGCCCGCATAGCTGCAGCGTTGAGGCGGGCCGACTCAGCCGATTGGCATATTTTGAGTGCCTTGTCCAACGACAGGTCCCTGTGCGCGACCTGCAGGAGCTGGTGCAGAGCGGCAGAGTCGGCCGTACCCGTCACCAGCTGATCGCGAAGACGCTCGTCGCGGCAGTCAGCGCAAAAATCGCACCTGGCAGCGATTTCTTGCAGTGAGCGCAAGAATTCGCCGTCCTGCTGTCGACGGGTGAAGAATCGCCGGCGCTCCACCAGTTCATTCTGCCGCGACTGCTGATGCTCCTCCAATAGGTGTATGCAGGCGGGCAAATCAGCTGTCGCCGGCAGCGTCAGTGAGTGGCGGATGACGCGGCACCACTCGTCGTCCAGCAGGGTAGTGAGCAGCGCTTGCTGCTGGGTAGGGCTGGGCTCTACCGTGTTGCGCTAAACCGTTAAGTCAACGTACGCTAAATAGGCTCCGCCCACCGGATTAGCCCAGGCGCACCGAGAGGGATGGGGCTACGCTCAGTGCGGCAAGAAATTTGTGAGCCGTCATTGCAGATAATTAGTGCAACGTTTCAATTTCTCGGCGCGTTGCTTAGAATTTAGTGAATTTCAAAGCGTAAAGTAGCCTAGATTGTTCTTGTCGTTTTGAGATGATCGTTCAAGCCTTTTTCTAAATATGATTTATAAGGTTCTTGGCGTGTTTTAGACAGTCTGGAAAATATAAATGTATGTTTATTGATTTAATTGAAGTGCTAATATAACCTTAGACATTCATTGCTTCACTTCGAATTATAAATATGCTGGTTTAGCTCGATTTTATGTACTGGGATTCTGATGATCGACAAAGAACAACTTTTCAAAGATGATTAAGGCTCTTCTAGTGTGCAATCTTTAATATTATTGAATTATTTCTATTTATTTCGATTTTTGTCTTGCCGACAAAACAATAAGAATTATTATACCTAAGTAACATTGATTATTGCGATATTACTTTTTGTAAGTTATATTTATCAAAGCTAATCAACGCACTGTTCTAGTGTTATTTTTGACAAATGCCATTTCGTTGTTAGGTTAGGTTAGGCTTGTTAGTTTAGGTTAGGTTGGGTTGGTTAGGTTAGATTAGGTTAGTTACAATTTCCGCCGTTAGAGAGCGCTAGTATCGCAGTCGATGTAGCGCGCCTGTTAGCTCCGCCTCCATTTTGTTTAGCGCACTTTGGAGCGATGCGCAAATAGGGTAGTGCCGGAAGGGCTCAGGCCTTCACTGCATGACAGTGTGGTGTATGACAGCACGCGCTCCTTCCAAGAGGCGAAGTAGGCCGCCGATGCGGCGAAGGTCAGACGGGCTGGTGGCTGGCAATGAGCCATGGTACGTGAGGCTCCTGCAGGCACGCTGGCGAGCGAGCTGAGTCACCAACTCTGTGAGCAGGTCCAGCTTCTGCTGTTGGTCGTCTCGCAGCGGCTGAGCCATGTGCGATATATTCAATAACAATGCCAATAACAATAACAATACACGAACAATACAATAATACAACGTCACGAACCGCGCACCACCGCTCACAAAACGTACATACTAAGAGTGTAATGCTATATTTTTTCGGTAGTGATATGGATACTTCTGCTTTACTCTCTACTGTGCCCTTTCTGGTTTCGTCGGGTAATGTGCGACACATGAAACGATATAACGTCAGGATGGATGGTGCTGAACTAAGAAACATTTCGCAGGTAACTTTCCTAATAGTGCGGTGTCAGACGCGTGCAGCGCCACGTGCGACAGCGTCACGCACCACTTCAGGGAGCCTGATAGAAGCAAATGCACAGCGTCTTCTGCACTTGGACGAAGTGGTGCGTGACGTTGTCGCACGTGGCGCACCAGAGGTTTGCAACTCCGATCTTGTGTTAGGTTTGGTCAACGCCAGTCAAACATAATTGTACATACACACCGGGGCAGGACGACCAGGACACACTCACAAACAAGCCCATGCACACTTGGTACTACAACACACACAATGACATGGACCAGCACGACATACAGACATACCTACGAAAAGCGTGTATACAAACTTGGCAGTGGTGCGCAGTGTAATTTCGCATGGCGCACCACAGGTCAATTCTGACTCCGCCTCGCATTTTAGGTGTGTTTTCCTCAGTGGCGGCGCCAAGGGGACGCCTTTGGAGGGCTGAAGGGGAATGCTTGGTAGCCCCCAATAATGTGCCGAGCCCCTCAAAAATACCTACCATGAACAGTTCGAGTGGAGTTCCTCATGTTTTGTAGGGTGACCATACGCTATTTCCCGGATATATAGCATTTGGGAGGCTGCCGCCCTGTCCGGGTTCATATTTGTAAAATTCATATAATGTCCGGGTAGTCCGTGTAGGTAAATTCAATATTCCCTCCGCGAGTAACAAATGGTTTGATGCGTGCCTAAAAATCAATGAAAACCCTTGCCATTGCCCTATAAAAATGATCACTTTTGAAAATAAAAATGTCATTTTTCAGTAAAAGGTAAATATTTCACGTGCTCAGTGTCCTCTTATTAGATATTCCAAATATGGTCACCCTATTTTTCGCCAGTCCCCGCATCTTTTTCCTTAGCCCCCATCGGAAAATCCTGGCGCCGCCACTGCTATACACTGTTCCGCACTTTGCAAGACAGTACTTATTGCGCAAGCCAGTGATTATACAACAAAGATACCCAATAAATACCCAAACCCAAAAAAGATCTCAGCGATTAGCATACAAAACAATATATTCCACCCGTCCTCCATATAAACAACGAGACAAATCGGGCCAAATCCCATTCAACGATCACACATCACGCATTTAACAAGGAAACCATTCACCACACTCGCATCCTAAAATATATGTACCATCAAAACACACTTCAAATAATCTTGAAGAGTTTCTTCAGCTCAATCATCAATTGCCAATCGGCCTTGATGAGATCTTCCCGGAAATAATTTTTGCATGCATCAATTGATTCGCGCGTGATCAAACTGGTGAGGATGTCCTTCTCGTCGAAATGTCGGCCAAACATCTTGGGACTTTCACCGGCAATTGCCTCTATTTTTATACAGACATCAGCACCCTGACGAGCGGAATCAACCTGTTTGTGGTTGTTCTCAATGCTCGAAACGTGCCCGATGTGTATAAAATCGCGAGAAGGCACTGCCAACGGAGTGCCCACGTGTACAATACCGCCCTCAACTGTTACGCCCACCACTATAGGATCTCGAGAGTTGAACACAAACTGAGGCAGGACGCGAAGTCGACAGGGAAACACGGCAATGTGACGATGTTGATCGCGTCTCTGTTGACGTAGACGCTCCTTGAAGGCGGTGAACTTGTCGAACAAGTGGTAGATGATATCTGCCTGGAAGATGGTCACTGAAAGCTGATCGGCCAACTCCTGTGCGTCGCGCTCCACTTTCACATCAAACGCCAAAATGCAGGCGAATTCTGCAGAATGTTGCAACTGTGCTGAAGCCTTCATCACATCTCGCTTGACCACCGGTCCGATCCGGACGCCCGAATAGGCGATCTTGGACGTGCGTAGAAACTCTAGCAACGCCTCCAAAGAACCCAACGTGGATGCTTGAACGTGTACGCCCCGCTCGCTCAGTCGAATCGAACGCAACGCTGAACGTAGCTCGTTGTTGACCAGGGCACGACATACGTCCACCTCGTCGGGACTTTCTGCTACTAGCAGATTGAGTCCGGCAATGGCCTTCTCCAGATCCCGTGCGGCGATCTTCACTCCTTGCGCCGCACGCACCTCGGCAAACTCCTTGTAGGCATTCTTGACGCGCAGCTCCTTGAGCGGCTGCGGCATCAGCAGCGAGCGAATCTGTGTGACTATCGGCCCGTCAGTTCCGGCGACCACAACTGTGCTTCCTTCACGCAGTGTGCCATTAATGAGGATGACATCGATGGTCGTGCCGAGACCGGCTATCTGTTTGACCTCCAAGACAGTCGCTTGCAGCTCGTCCGAATACATCAACCTCTTGGTCAGTAGGTTCTGCGTTAGCATCACGACCAGCGACATCAGATTAGCCATTCCCTCGCCGGTGATAGCACTAGTGGGCACAACAGACAAGTACTCGCGGACGTTGGGATTGTCGTAGAAAAGACGAGCATTCAATCCCTGTTCGGCCAACTGGGTCATCACATGCTGCCAGCGCTGTTCGAACTCCATGCATGTGTGTCGCTCCTGTGCGGCAATCACATCCTGTACGTCGCGACCACGTCCTGTCTCCCAGTCGTACAGACGATCGATCTTGTTGAGCGCCACCACAAACGGAGTGCGCTTGGCCTTCAACAGGTTGATGGACTCGATGGTTTGCGGTTCGAGACCGTGCATGATATCCACCACTAGGATGGCCAGATCGCACAGTGAAGATCCACGCGAACGCAAGTTGCTGAAAGACTCGTGTCCTGGAGTATCGATGATCAACAAACCGGGAATTCTCAGCCGTTCAGCCTTGTGTTGCTTCACATGGCGCTGCTGTTCTTCAATGACGCGCAGAGGCACATTGGTGGCTCCAATCTGTTGTGTGATGCCGCCGGCCTCGCCCTCCTGCACGTTGGTGCGCCGCAACTTGTCGAGAATCTTGGTCTTGCCCGTGTCCACGTGTCCCAGCACGCAAATGACCGGAGCGCGCAGACATTCGGGGGTCATGCGTCGTCGCGCCTCTTCCTGCCGACGTTTAATACGTTGAAGCACACGATCCCGCTTGCGCTGAGCTTCAGTACGGTCATCATCCTCTTCGTCATCATTATCACTCGATGACGAACCTTCAGACGACGTTGCCTCCGCCTCGTCTTCGGACGCAGACGATGAAGATGATGCTTCCCGGTCGTTGCCGCTTACCAAAATTTTGCCGTTAGCCTTGAGTTTCTTGTCCTCCGTCTTGGCGGTGGCAGTCGTGCCAGCCGTAATCTTGCTGCCGCCGTTGACTTCATCGTCCGCTTCGTCTGAGTCCTGGTCCCACGATTCCTTGACACTGTCATGCCAGGAATCAGTCACACTATTCTCTATTGCCTCGCTGATATCATCATTTCGCACCGTCGCTTTGTCGCTCTTCTCGAGCGTCAAGACCGGCTTCGTCACGACACTCTCTTCCGCCACTAGCGTCTCGGCCGACGATTGCTGCTGCTTCTTGCGCTGCTTACGAGCATCTCGTGCCGATAACTGTCGCGGTTTCTGAGCACCAGCAGTCTGACCCACCTGGACTCCCTGAAGCTTGAGCGATTCCAACATCGCCTGAGCGCGGGCGGCGTTCTGTCGCTGCTTAGGTGTCAACAGTTTGCCCTCTGCCTTCAACTGATCACGCCGTTCCTTAGCCTGTTTGCGCTTCTGTTCTTTCAGCTCGAGCTCGCGGGC
This sequence comes from Sacculina carcini, assembly GCA_916048095.2. Taxonomy (NCBI): domain Eukaryota; kingdom Metazoa; phylum Arthropoda; class Thecostraca; family Sacculinidae; genus Sacculina; species Sacculina carcini. The sequence goes on from OU696595.1 coordinate 2,426,697, forward strand.
GGCCTGCTCCTGGCGAGCGAGTGCCTCAGCCTCCTCGCGCCGAATACGCTCCTCTTCTTCACGCTGCATTCGCTCCTGAGCCGCTTGTTGTTGCCGAAGTGCCTCCTGCATAGCGGCCACAATCTTCTTGCTCGGTCCCTTCTTTTTATCGTCCTTTTCCTGCGTGACAACCGGATCTGCCTTTTTCTTCTTCTTGGACTTTTTCGATTCCTTTTCAGCCTGAGTGTCTTCGGTGGTAGGCTCTTCCCCCGTTTTCATTTCTTCCATTGATTTTTCAGCTGGTTCACTCAACTTCTCCATTTTGAGTCGTTCCTTCTTCTCTTTGCGAATCTGCGCTTTCGTTTTGACACTCGCGTCGGCAACATCATGCACGTTACCCTCCTCTACAACCTTCTTGTCAACCTCTTCGACGTTGGCTTCTACGACGAGATCAATCTGTCTGGGCGCAGAATCGGACTGAGCTTCGGCGACTTCTTCGGCCGGTTGAACACTCAATTCCGACAACATCTTCTCCAAATCGTCCTCCTCGTCCAGTAAAATCGCGTGCTTTTTCTTCTTCTTCTTGTCTTTGCCTTTCTTTTTGTCCTTTTTCTTGGCGCCGCTCTTGATCGCCTGTTCGTCGTCCGAATGTCGGTCAGCTGCATTACCCAGCTCTTCGTCATCGTCGCTGTCCGCCAAGAGAGACGCAAAGCCGCCCGTTTGTCGTCGCGGCACAGGTGACCCGCCGTCCTCCTGATCATCACTTACATCCGAATCGTCCATCATCAAAGCTGCAAACCCAGTGGGTTTTCGACCAGCCTTGCCAGCTATCGGGAAATCGTCGTCTTCATCAGCGCTGTCGCCGTATCCAACCCCGTTGGTGATGTCCGATTGCTTTGGCACAGACTTGCCCTTCTGTTTTTTCTTGGCGGGCTTCTTTGCCAGTGAAGTGGCGTTGACAATCGCTTGCTCTTCAGCCTCATCAGAGTCAATAGGCGCCAATACTCGAGGCGGCTCTTCGTCGTCAGACACAAACTCCTTCTTCTTGTCTTTCTTCTTGGGTTTGCCCATGATTGGAGTAGTCTGATGACTCCACGATGGCCGTGAGAAAATCGACCACGGAGCGGAATGATGATGATGATGATGAAAGGTAGGTCACAAATCACCTGTGCATCAGGCACAAAACAAGTGAGCGAGGTAGCATATATTAATAAAGATCCTATAATACAGGGTGACCCAACAAAGTGTCTCTCACAAAATCCTCGATAAAATCCACAATTTGTATTGCAATCAAACTAAACTTTGTATAAATAAACTTTATTCTATGCCTGACATATCAGTGTGACTGTGACTGTATTGACAGTATTGACTGTGACTGAGGGTTGGTTTTTATCTTCAAACCAGAAAAGACCAATCAATCCATGCTTCGAAATCGCCACCCATATTGTGTATTTCACGGAATGCATCGGCCTTTGGAGACAACCCTCGGGTGGGGTTGTCCCCCAGAAGATGTTGTTCTTTGAGTTCACATGTACAAACAATAAAATGAGCCTAATCAAAGAGCCAAACATCGCTCAAAAATCTGGGTTCACATCGATCTTGTCACTGAACCATCGACACATCACAACCCGCTAAATATTGTCCCTTTGAGTAAGCTGATGTTGGATATGTATCCTATAGGGGTACAATTGCAGCTCCTGGACCATGATCCTTCGAATTGATTATCTAGGAATGTCAAGTTCTTGGCTGTGACGGCGTAATGACATGCGGGGACTGTGACCAACAGAATCTATGACAGCATCAATATTGGCCAGCAATCGAGCAGTCTTGGGTCGACCTGAATTAGAAGCCCTATTGCCCTTAGCATTCAAGTTTAAGACTGTTCCATGGGCCCTGAATTTATGCACCCATCTGTACATGACCCTGTTTGCTGGATAATGACGACATCCAAATAGTCTTTTGAAGCGCGCCTGCACAGCAACCATTGGCTTCGTCTCAAAGTAGGTATCTACACAAAACGTCTTTTGTTGAAGTGTCCCAAGCATTTTCGAAAATTATCTGTGCTATTTCACCTTGCAATTATATATCTTCATAAACCCGAAAAACAAAGACAATTGGTTAAATAATAAATATTGTATGGATGTTTTTAGGACACATTTTTTGGTTCACCCTGTAAAATATAGGATACAGGATGAAGCTACCAACAGCTAGCGATTTGAAGCCAATATGACCTGCTAGCCAGCGAATATAACTTATTCTGTTCTGCTCGTACGCATATAAATTTTTGAGGTATATACGGTATATTTTCTGGATGAAAAGAGAACCAGGTAACGTTTGAATACACACACATATATATATATATATATATATATATATATATATATATATATATATATATATATATATTCCAAAGTATATATATACTTTGGAAGGAGGTCATTATGTATGCACGATTCGTTGAAAACCACAGCAATCTGGGCACTGTTGTGCTGGTAGGATACGTTTTCTAAGCTTCGCACGATTTTTATGTGTTCAGGAGACAACACACTGAAGTTTAATTCTGGAGGTACCTTTCGGCTATCAATAACCATCGTCAGGAGAAACAGACAACATAATACAAAGCAAAATCCACAATATCAAACAATAAATGATAAACGGTGTTTATATACAAGGTAGGACAATATATCACTCATATGACAATGTGGCACTTACATAATAACACCCATGCGACAGTTGTTGTTGTAACAGTTGTTACAAACTTAGCACCTATGCGCCAAGGTCGATTGGTGTCGCATGGATGGGAGGACGACCTCTGGCTGCTGTTTGTTAATTTCACATTTTTGTTCATGAATAAAAACAGCTTCAATTATTTTGAGCATACGGATGATATTTTCTCTGTAAATCATTTCGGCTTTTTCATTCATGGCTTTTAGGTCCGATTTGATTAGCTATTTCTGGCGGTAGTGCCTAGCAATAGCTACGCTTGCTCTCATCGACATACCTGGCGTATATTGGTGGCTTGCGAGTCGGTTCTATGGCGGGTCGGAACTGTGGTGAGTTGTTTCAACGTGGCCCATGTAGAAATTGGCGCAAAGCACGCCGAGAGGAGAACCCATCGCTACACCGTCTACACACGTGCGTGCGTAGACGGTGCGTCCGTTTTCGTGTCTGCACGAAAGAAGCACCGTTCTACGCACCAGATGGGAAGATGTACATACAGCACGACGGTGCAGCGATGGGTTCTCCTCTCGGCGTGCTCTGCGCCAATTTCTACATGGGCCACGTTGAAACAACTACGTTCGCCACAGAACCAACTCGCAAGCCACCAATATACGCCAGGTATGTGTGCGCACAGAGTCGTGTGCGCGCAGCCGTACTGTGAACACGTGTTTTTTCGTTGCTGGCCGTGACTGCGGCTCCATGTGTTTAGTGATGGGTTTGACAGCTCACCGTGGTAAGCGTTCGCGGCCGCATGGGCGGAAGCGATCCCTTCAATGGACACACGACGGACTTGCGGTGTGCCAGCCGGAGCCATGAGGCCCTCAGGGCACCCGCTCTAAACGTTGTAACATTAAATACGAGGACTTTGAGGGAAAATTGTCGTCTTAATGAATTATGTAAATTAGCTATAGATTTGAACATTGACATCATCGCCGTCCAGGAGCACAGACGAACTGTGAAGGCACCAGCCACGTCTGTCAACGTTCACGGCTGGACTTTCTGAATTGCAACTGCAAACTCTCAAGGCCAAGGTGGTGTTGGCTTATTGTTGTCTCGTTGTTGTATTGCTGTCGTGCCAGGCGACCTCTCCTCAGCATCGAGTATCCGCACGCGCGAGTCACAACAGCGACATTCCAGCTGAAGGCCAAAAGATTGCGCATTGCAAATTGTTATATGCCCACCGCATGTGCAGCCGCACTGGACGATGCAGAAGAGTGCATTAATGTGCTGACAACGTTTGTGGCCGGCGGTGCAAATCGCGATGTCACCTGTGTTGTCGGTGACTTCAACGCCGACCTACAGACTGGAGTCAACAACAAGCATGCCTTTCCGCAGTCCATATCAACGCACACCGACGCAGTGAGTGATTTCGTGGCTAGCAACGACTTGCTCGCTGCAAATGGAGTCATGCGGTAACGGCAAAGCCATATTCCGACATTCTTCGGACCCAATTGCCGCAGGGCTCGACTGGACTATGTGTTCGTTCAGCGCCAGTGGTGTCGCATACTGCGTAGTCTCCCGAATTCGTCCTCGCTGCATTCCATCGGATCACGCCATGCTCCTGTGCTCACTGAGTCTGCGCCTGTGGATGGGCGTCAAACATAGACAACAGCGTCAAATCCAGTGGTCGACACTGAGAAAACCGGCAGCGCGCAGGAGGTTTATCGGCGCTGTAATCAATCAGCAAAGACAGGGCGACGGAAGCTACACCAGCCTCGCTAAGTCGGTCCTCGTATATGCGGCCGATGTGACCCTCCCCTCACGCGCGCGAGGGCCCAGGAACGCTCTGTGGGACGACTCTGCCATAGCGACAGAGCGCGTGAAAATACTGCACAGCACCAAACAAGGGTCAGTCTCCCACACAAACTCTCTTCATGAAGTTTACGAGCGACGGCGTAAAGAGCTTATCGACATCGTGGTGAGCGAAATAGAGCGACAAAGAGAAAATGGGAGGGTGCAGCGGCATGGCAGTGTATTAACTCAATTACGGGGCGGAAGAGCAATCACCCATCACTTTTCAATGCGGAGAACCCCAGCAAGCGCCTCAACAAAGTCCGAGCACACTTCAGTGACATCCTCAATACTGAAATGTCAAATGTGTGCTCTACTTTGCTGGACTTCGGTTCAATATCACTACACTGCCAGTTCTCAGCACAGCAATGGCGGTCAACCTCGCAGAGCTGAAACGGGAGTGCGGCACAGTGGCTACAGGCAAGCCGTCCGAAAAAGATGGCATACCGTCAGAAGTGTGGAAACTGCCGCAGTTGACGTCTCTGCTCCTACCACACATCAACGCGGTAGTGCAGCGAGCTGATCCTCCATCGGAATGGTTGTCGTCGCACATAGTGTGCATACTTAAAAACCCAGGCAATACAGCACTCAGCGACCAGCGTGGTATCTCTGGTGTGTGCTGCAGCCAAGCTGTGCAACAGAGTCTTGTTGCATCGCATAAGGAGAATACTAGAAGAAAGGTTGCTGAATGTCCAGGCGGGTTTCAGACCTCACAGGTGCACGTCTGAACAAATTGCCACACTTCGTGTCTGTATAGACACCTGCCGCACGAGAAAAAAGTCAGTGTGTGGTGTTTGTCGACCTTTTCAAAGCGTTCGATCGAGTAAACCGTGGGTCACTGCAGTCCATCTTGCTCGCCTACGGAGTCGACAACACACTGGTCAGCGCCATAATGAGCCTCTACACCAATACCGTAGCACAGGTCAGGGTCGGCAGCGAGTACACCGAGCAGTTTGAGACGTAAAGCGGTGTACTACAAGGTGACACTCTCGCACCGTACTTGTTAGTTGTAGTCATGGACTACATCATGAGGTGTAGCATCCGGCAGGAGCAGGCATTCACTGTGAGAAGGCGGCTATGTCAGCGGCGACCTGCGGTTAATCTTGCAGCTCTGGCCTATGCCGACGATCTGGCGCTGCTGTCGGACAACATTGCCGACGCTCAAAAACAGCTGGCCAGACTGGAGGCGGCCGCCGCGTCTGTGGGTCTGCAGTTCAATGCCTCCAAGTGCAAGGTACTGTTAGTGGGTGTGCAGAAATCTGACAACAGTCTATCTTCGAACGGAGATCACATTGACGTCTACGAGGACTTTGCCTATCTGGGCAGTCAGCTGAAGGACAGTCGGTCGGCGTTCAGACGAAGAAGAGCACTGGCGTGGATTGCTGCACGGAAACTCCACGGATTTTGGGCATCATCAGCAGCAATATCGGAGAAAGTGCAACTGTTCAGGGCATGTGTTGAGCCTGTTCTGTTGTACGCAAGCGACACATGGGTGTTGTCTGGCAGTTTGTCTAGCGAAGTCGACGCCGGTCATCGCGCACTGCTCCGGAAATATTGGTCACGGCTGCAATCTCGGCTACCCGCAGCTGGTATCCAACGACGTGCTCAACGATAAATCTGCGAGTCGACCTGTCAGCCAGATGATACACCGTCTACGCATCGCTCTGCTCCGTCACCCATCCGAATACGCCACTGGCCCTTACACGTGATAATACACGTATCATCATCAGGTATGTCGATGATGTATGTATATGTGCCGAAGAAGACGCCGTATATCAGTTGGCAAATCAGCTTCAGCGAAACTCATGTTTGAAGTTCACATATCAGCAGGAAGCGAACTGCAAACTGAGTTTCCTAGACGTAGCAGTAGAGCGACACGAGACTTCATTTTCCACAGCCGTCTATACGAGAAAACAGACCTAGGATTATGCTTGAACGCCGCTAGTGAGTGCCCGCAAGCGTATAAGATGCGCGTGATAAGGTCTTTCGTGAACAGAGCGATTACGCATTGCTCAACATGGTCTGCAACGAGCACAGAGCTGAAAAGAGTCCGGCAGCTACTAGTAAACAACGTCTACGAGCAAACGACCATTGATCGTGTAATACGCGACAAACTGACGAAATATATTGAAGGAGAAAGAAAACACAAAGAGACATCGACCATCAAAGTGTACTACAAGAACGTCATGTCTTCTGCCTATCGAGATGATGAGAACGCCATCAGAAAAATCGTCGATGGAAACGTACAGCCATGTAACGAAAACAGAAAAACCAAAATATATTACAATCAGGCGCGCGTGGGCATAACCGCCCCAAGCGCCTACAAGAGGTCACAACCAGACCAGACCACCAGCCCAACTCCACGCGGACACCATCACATACGGGAACACACACACACACAGACAACCACGCAAAGGCCTCACATCCACCGAAACAACCAATCAGCGGCGAGCCGGTTACTCGCTCGCCGCCGCGGGGCATCAACACTTCACAAACACACACACACCGACACAAATACACACACTTGCTCACACACTCTCGCACGCAATACGCAATTCAACTATACACGGTCACACATAGACAAACTAACATGTTCACGCACTCAGACACAATATCTCACACACACTTTCTCTCTCACTGCACACGATCACACCACAAACCAACAGAAGAAGGCACCAAGTTGCAGCTTGTCATTTATTACAAGACAGGCAAGACACGCAGCTTAGTCATGAAAATAGCTGCCTTCCCAAGACCAGAATGTTGCAAGAAACCAATGTAGTGTAGCAGCATACATGTACAACTGGTGACTGCAGTCACGGAAACTCGCATTACATTGGCTACACGACAACAACGCTGTCCAAACAAATTTCAGCATACCTTCAAGACGGAGCCATTGCTAGGCACTACCGCCAGCAACATCAAATCAAATTGGACCGAACAACCATGGATGAAAACACCGGAATAATTTACAGAGAAAATGACATACGTAGGCTCAAGGTAATTGAAGTTGTTTATATTAATAAACAAAAATGTGAAATTAACAAACAGCAGCAGCCAGATGCCGCACTCCTATCCATGCGACACCAGTCGACCTTGGCACATAGGTGCTAAGTTTGTAACAACCGTTTGCCGCATAGGTGTCATTATGTAGGTGCCACATTGGCACATGAGTGATATATTGTCCACCTTGTATATGAACACCGTTTATCATGTACTGTTTGATAATGTGTATTTTGCTTTGTATTGTGTTGTCTGTTTCTCCTGACGATGGCTAGTGATAGTCGAAAGGTACCTCGAGAACTAAACTTCAGTGAACAACTGAGTGTGTTGTCTCCTGAACACAGACAAATTGTGCGAAACATAGAAAAGTTATCGTACCAACACAACAGTGCACAGCTTGCCGTGGATTTGAACGAATATATATATATATATATATACTAGCATTAAAACCCGCCCGTTGTGCGGAGGAATTCATAAAATGGAATTAATATTCATAATAATTCATATTCATAAAAATATTCCAAATTAAAAAAGAAAATGAAAACTCATCAGTGTCTTACTCAATAGAAAAGTCCAAGTGTGAATATTTTTATTTTTATTTTGACATAATATTTTCCCTCAACCCGCCTCATATATAAACCAACCCATTGTGCGGAATAATTCAGAACACAAACACGTAACAAACAATGAAAATCCTAGCATGTAAACCCGCCCGTCGTGCGAAACAGTTCATACTATTAAATTTGTATTCAATTCATGAGAGAAAAGGAATATGAATTAAAAAAGAGTTGAGTAAACCCATACAAAAGTCTAAATTTCTATATTTTCATATTTATTTTCACAAAATAGTTTGCCTAAACCGCCTCATATTTATACATGCCCGTCGTGCTGAATAATTCAGAACTCAGACACGAAACAATGAAAAATGACTACACTTTTTCATCATAATGTTTCCAAAATATTTTAATAACTTAATATCACCGTCTAGCATTGAAACTCGCCAGTTGTGCGGAGCAATTCATAAGATGAAATTCATATTTAATTCATAAACATATTGCAAATTAAAAAAGAAAACAGATACTCTCATTAAAATCTTACTCAATTGAAAAGTCTAAATTCAATTATATTTTTTGACAACATATTTTCCTTCAGCCCGTCTCATATTTAAACCCGCCCGTCGTGCTGAACAATTTAAAAAATAAAATGCATATTCAATCCATAAAATAAAATGCATATTCGATCCATAAAATAAACTGAATACAAATTAAAAAGCAAAACATTTAACATTTTCCCTCGAACAGCCTCATATTTAAACCCGCCCGTCGTGCGGAACAATTAAGCCCCAACACCAATGGTTCTTTATATATAAACCAACTAATGACAACTAACTAACTAATATCCAAATGGTTCTTTATTATATAATAATGGTTTTTTATTTAATGGTTCTATATGGTACAATAATTCAGTAGTTTACTTTGTTCCCAGTAGCATTTTACCCGCCCGTCGTGCGGAACAATTAAGCCCCTGAACTATACCATTGAACCCGCGCAATTATGTCACCTCATATTCAAGCATACACACACAGACAGACAGATAATTTCTTCTTTATGTATATATATACCATTGAACCTGCGCAATTATGTCACCTCATATTCAAGCATACATACACAGACAGACAGATAATTTCTTCTTTATGTATATATATGGCATTAATACCCGCCCGTTGTGCGGAGCAATTCATACAATAAAGCAAATCATGAACCATTTGAAAAAATGAACTAAAAACACTTTTTTTAAACCCACCCGTCGTGCGGAACAATTCATACAATAAAATTCATATCAAATCCATAAAATATAATGAATACAAATTGAAAAGCAAAAAATTTAAGCTATAAATATCTTGACCAATAGAAAAGTCCAAATGCCCGCGTGACATTTTTATTTCATAAAAATGAGCCATTGCTTCGTTTGCGTTTGAAGCCCCTGGTCATTGAACCAGCGAGCCATGAACCAGCGCAATTATGTCACCTCATATTCAAGCATACATACACAGACAGACAGATAATTTCTTCTTTATGTATATATACATATGTATGTATAGGATTAAAACCGCATTAAGACCCGCCCGTTGTGCGGAACAATTCATAAAAATATTGCAAATTAAAAATAAATAAGGCAAACTCATGAAAACATTAATCAATTAAAAGGTCTAAATTTCATTATTTTTAATTTTATTTTGACAACATATTTTCACTAAACCCGCCTCATATTTAAACCCGCCCGACGTGAGGAATAATTCAGAACTCGAACACCATCCGTTCTGGTTCTTGAAGTCAAATCCATTAGTTTTGTAAATGAATTCGTTCTATACGGTGAAATTGAACGTTTTATTGCTGCCCGCGGGACATTTTTATTTCATAAAAATGAGCCATCGCTTCGTTTGCGTTTGAAGCCCCTGATAATTGAACCAGCGAACCATGAGCCAGCGCAATTATGTCACCTCATATTCAAGCATACATACACAGACAGACAGATAATTTCTTCTTTATGTATATATATAGCATTAAAACCGGCCCGTTGTGCGGAGCAATTCATATTCAATTCATAAAAAATATGGAAAAATAAAAATGAAATAGGGTACACTCATAAAAATATTAATCAATTGAAAATTATAAGTTTAATTATTTTTATTTCGACACAATATTTCCCCTCAGTCCGCCTGAGTCATTTTTAACCCCGCCCGTCGTGCTGAATAATTCAGAACTCGAACACGATCCGTTCTGCATCTTGAAGTCAAATCCATTGGTTTTGTGTATGGATTAATTCTACAGGGTAAATTGAACGTTCTATTGTCTATAGTTGCTGCCCGCGGAACATTTTTATTTAAAAAAGAAACCTTTTTTTAAATGAACCATTTGAAAAAATGATCTAAAAACACTTTTTTAAACCCACCCGTCGTGCGGAACAATTCATACAATAAAATTCATATCAAATTCATAAAATATAATGAATACAAATTGAAAAGCAAAAAATGTAACCTATAAATATCTTAACCAATAGAAAAGTCTAAATGTGAATATTTTTGTTCTTATTTTGATAAATATTATCCCTCAACCCGCCTGATATATAAATCTGCCCGTCGTGTGGTATAATTCAGAACACAAACACGAAACAAACAATGAAAGATGATGAAATCTTTTCATCAGACTGTTTCCAAACTATATTTATTACTTAACATCATTCCCCAATATCATTTGCTTAAGTACTATTTCACTTTTACCGCTATAATATTTATTGTTAAAATTTATATATTTTCCGCTATCATTAAAACCCAATATAACCTGAGTCAAACCTACCCAACCCAACCCAACCATTCAATCTTGACCGCTCTCAGCCTAGTCTGAGGTGATTTAACTTATTAGTTTGTGATCACAAAATATACTGATGCGATCATAATTTGTAATCAGAAGACTGAGATTATCTACCCCAGGGGTCCCAAACACGCGGCCCACCAATACTTTTCTCTCAACCCGCCAATATAGTATCGGGACCAAACTGTAAGGTAGCTAAATTCACATTTGTTGCATAATGCGATATAATTTTACACCATTATCATATTATCTCATAATTCCCGGTTAATGCTTCCACTAATGCATCATATTCATACAGTTGTTATTTTTTGGATTACATCGATAATGCAGCCCTTGATATTACAGCCGATATTATATTATGCAATGTATATTCTGCTACGTATTATTCCTAATACATATATCATCAGATCGCAAAATATATTTAAAGGTTCACATCATTCTCCAAAATCATTTGCTTAAGAGCTATTCTACTTTTATCGCTAGAATATTTACTGCTAGCAAAATATCATATACCTCGCTATCATTTAAACCCACTCTTTATAGATACATTTAATTCGCCCGTCGTGCGGAACAGTTCATAAAATATAATTAATATTCAATTCATAAAAAAATTAGTGCAAATTGAAAAAGAAAAACAAACCCACAGGAAAGTTATAGCTAATCTAAAAGTCTAAATGTGAAATTTATGTTTCAATTTAGAAAACATGTTTTTCCACAACACTATCAAAACAATGCAACCTTCTGTCATCTCTATAATTCCAGGTTAATGCTTCCGCTAAAACAGCATAAGTTGGCATTACATGATATTGCAACCCATATCCTTATGCAACTTATGCTTATGCAACTTGAAATTAAACCAATTAAATTACACAGTTAAATTCAGTAGTTTACTTTGTTCCCAATAGCATTTTACCCGCCCGTCGTGCGGAACGTTATTGAGGACAATAAAGCCTTTATATTCAGTAGAGTGTAGCATTAATTAAACTGTACGCAATAAAACCACACCATCCATGCTTGGAGATAATATGATGCATTCTTAATTGTGATTGGGCTTCATTGAAATTTAATCGGTGTATATTCCTGTGTAATCGCAAGTGCGCATAATAGCTGTCAAATTGGCAATATGTCCTTTTGACTTTACACCGCCGTCACTTCCTTCAGATACACTTTGGAAAATTAAGAATTATACCGCATTTAAAAAAATACAATTTCCAGCACGATGATATAATTTATTTTAATGTGTGACAAATAGTTCCTGAGAAATAGGTAGAAAAATGAATTAATTTAGGCGCCCGGTGATCAAGTGTAATTTTGGATGTATTTGACAATTTTGCCAATTTTACACATTTTTTGTATCATTTGTGGGTATAAATTATAACTTTTCTTGTAGAACACAAAATTATCTACACAATAGTATAATTTTTATAGCTGTACCATTGCTGGTTTATGAGGAATAGATAGGGGAATATTTACCAAAACATTCACGGTTTCCAGTGCTAATTTTGCATTTTTGACTTTGTCATTTTGACTTCACACCGCCGTAACTTTTTTTTAATACACTTTGGAAAATTAAAAATTATACCGTGTTGTAGCAAACAAAATTCCCAGCATGATGGTAATATTTATTTAGTTGTGTGATAATTAGTTTTTGATACATAGAGAAAAAAGTATAGAAAATCGGACGCGTGGAGTATAAATATAATTTTGAATATAGATTGAAATTTTGTCATGTTTACATCTTTTATGTTCTATTTTTGGATATGAATTTTAACCTATCTTGTAGAACAGAAAATTCTCTACACAGTGGTATAATCTATTTGGCTGTACCATTTCTGGTTTATGAGGAGTAGATGGCAGAGCATTGACCACAATTTTCGCATTTTTCAGGGTTCATTTTGTCTTTTCACCGCTATAACTTTTTTTGATTTCATTTTTGAAATTTAAAATTTAATCTAAAGTGTAGACAAGAAAATTTCCAACGTGATGGTATAAATTGTTAGCGGGTAGGCTGAGTGGTGGCCGAATAATAGCTGATAGAAAATGGACCAAGGAGGGTCGAACACACACACAGACACACAGACAGACACACAGAGGATCTCTTTTATATATATAGATATATATATGTATACTAGTGACAAATTACGCAGTTATTGTCATAGTGCGGTTATTGTCGCTAGTAGATCAGCACTGCGTGCGTCTCGTAACCTCGTAGTCAATCATAGTGTGTGTATGTGTGCCTGGCGCGTCCCCCTGTGTCGGGGACGGCCCCTCAGTGTGTGAGTTGCGTGTTTGTGTGCGCGTGTGCCTTTGACCGTCATGCCGCGATGACCAAGCCTGCCGGACTTCAACCGTCCCGCGCTGCTTTCCCTACTGATGGATCATCCTGCGTGATGTGCAAAATGCCTGTGACTGAATGTGCGTTGTGTTGCTCAAAATGCACAAAGTACGTGCACGTGAGATGCACCCGGCTTACCAAGTACATGGCCATGCACTACTTCACAACTCGGTCAGCCTTCACTGCTTCACTCAGTCGTGAGCGCTGCACTCTCGCTCGCGACTGCAACACTACAGAAATGCAAGAGTGGCTGGACAGCCTTGTTGGCATAAAAACCACCGACAAAAAGACCATGACCAACATGACCCAATCTTCATCGACCGAGAGTCAATCCCTCATGCAGCTGACCAAGACTGTCAGCGAAATAAAGGCTCAGCTGCAATGGATGACCAGCCCGAAGCTGCCGACTCCGCCACTGCTATCAACTCCACCACTGAGGCCGACTCCGCCACTGCCTGTTCAACATCCGCGTTCATACGCGCAGGCAGAGTCATGTGAGATCATTGTGCACTCACATGATCAAGCTCCAGTGGACAAGAAGCGTGTGTCATAGGCGCTGAAATCTGTGCCGGTTGTAAAGATGACAAAAACCAAGCGTGATACCGTCAAGAAATAAGGGTAGAATGAACAATTAAGAAGACGCGGTAGTCAATAAGTGCCTTAATAGGGAGAAGTCCTAATTTCTGTAGAAAGGAAGAGACATTTTGGGCGCTTCCGGTACATGGGGCCACCTTAGGGTGATAATAGTGCTTGCACTCTTCCCATGCTACTGGATTTGCCTGTAATTAATAATGATAATAATAATAACATGAGAGCCAGCAGGGAGATTGTAGATTAAACGACAGGATTTTTTTTATAACAGATTGAAGTTTCCGAAGCTGGCGGCGTTTAAGAGAAAGAAAATGCGAGCAACAATATTAAATCCTACTGAGAATGAAACAATTGGCTAGTTTAAAGGCAGCAGAGGCAGTTAAGTATCTACGGATAGAATAGATTCGCCTAATATGAAAGTTACATACCCTAATAATATCAGAGATGTATAGATCAAAAGAAAGAGAATCATCTAGTAATACACCTAAGCTACGAACAGAGTCAGAGAGAGGAACATATAGAGAAGTTAAGCTTCTAGGAGATTGAAAAGGATATATTTTGTCTTATCGGGATTGAGCTTGAGATGGTGGGAAAAAGACCAAGTTTCAATATCATCCAAGAGAGAAGAAACAGAAGATTGGGAAATATTATCAGACGAGAGAAGAATTTGGATGTCATCCGCAAAGATTTGGAAAGTGACATCGTGACGATGAAGGATTGCACCAATGGAAGTTAAGTGAATATTGAAAAGGAGAGGGCCTAGAACGGATCCCTGTGGGACACCGTATGAGAGTGGGAATCACTAATACAAACACATACCCTCACACACATCACTACGAGAATCACTAATACAAACAAACTGAGACCTAGTAAGGAAATATGAGCGGAAGAATGATAGTGCAGTGCCACTAATACCTAGGTTCGACAGAGCATTGAGTAGAATTAGATGATCAACAGTGTCAAAAGCTGCAGAGAAGTCCAGTTGAATGAGAAGAACATCCTTATAAACAAGGGTAGACTTGAGAATAGAGTCATTTCCTCCATGAACAGTACCCAAGACAAACAGTGTGCGGGATCGACTCTAGTGGTATTGTAAAGGCACATCCCGTCGCTAGCGAACCTTCAAATGCAATGGTCTCACATCCAGCAAGCGATGTTGATGCCAAAGTGCTGAAAGAAATCACCGATGACATACTGCAGCGTTTTCCTCAAGTTTTTGACGGAATCATCAGACCACTTCCAGGTGAAAAATTAAAAATTGCTCTTCGTGAAGACGCCAAGCCTTTCTGCGTTACATCACCCAGAAGGATACCGTTCGCTCTAAGAGACAAACTCAAAGATGAACTCGACACTCTCGTACGGAGCGGCGTTATCACTCCAACGACTGAAACGTCGGACTGGTGTGCCCCAATAGTCGTGGCACCAAAAAAACATTGCGACAAAATTCGTCTTTGCATCGATCTGACGCGCCTAAATCGGTATGTCGTCAGGGAGCCTTACATGAGCGACAGTCCGGCAGATGTTGTGTCATCTATTTCACGATCTGACGCACAGTATTTTGCAACCTTCGATGCGCTCAAGGGTTATCACCAGTGTGAGCTGGACGAAACAAGCCAAAGTCTCACAACGTTCTTGACACCTTTTGGGCGGTACAAATTTTTAAGAGCCCCATATGGCATCAGCAGTATCTCTGATCATTACAACAGACGCATGACCGAGTGTCTTTCTGGTATACCTCGCTTTGCACGTGTGGTCGACGATGTGATGCTCTATGACATGACACTCTATGAGCACATCAAGCACGTCACCGAGTTTGTAGAAATATGTCCTTATTCTGGCATATCGCTGAACCGCGAGAAGTTTTGTGTCGC
Source organism: Sacculina carcini (assembly GCA_916048095.2). Lineage (NCBI taxonomy): Eukaryota > Metazoa > Arthropoda > Thecostraca > Sacculinidae > Sacculina > Sacculina carcini. The sequence continues at coordinate 2,442,356 of OU696595.1, forward strand.
GCAAAATGCGGTAAAGTTTGCTGGATATGTAGTAAAAAGAAATGGTTATTCTTTAGACACTGATCTCACCGACGCATTGGCTGAGTTCCCTACCCCGCGGAACATCACAGAACTGAGAGCATTTTTCGGCCTCGTCAATCAAATAGCGTCATTCTCCAAGGTTGTCGCCAGTGCACTTCAACCGTTACGCAGCCTTCTGAAGAAGAACAACGAGTTCTTGTGGGACGTCAGTCATGATCGTGCGTTTCAAAATGCCAGACAAATATTGTCATCAAATGCAGTGTTGGCTTTCTATCACCCGAGTCGACCAACTTCGCTAACAACCGACGCTAGTCGCACTCATGGCTTAGGCTTCATACTGTCACAAGAGCAAGAAGATGGCGAGTGGAGAGTCGTGCAAGCCGGTTCGCGATTCATCAGCGACACGGAGTCGCACTACGCAACCATTGAGCTCGAAGCACTTGCCGTGAGTTGGGCATTGCACAAATGTCGCAAGTTCCTGGTGGGAAGACAACACTTTGACATGATCGTCGATCACAAACCGTTGGTCCCCATATTCAATTCAAAGCGGCTGGACGAGATCGACAACAGAAAGGCTTCCGTCACAGCAGAAAGAGACCTACCGTCGTCACGCACTGCCCGAAAGACCTTTCCAAGTCGTATCAGCGGACTTGGCGGAATATGGTGGGAAACACTTTTTGGTAGTGGTTGATCACTTCTCTGGTTGGCCAACTATCGGAGAGCTGGGCACCGATAGCAGTACTCGACGATTAATTTCTATACTGCAGGACATGTTTTGTTTCGCCGGAGTACCAGATGTGTGGTATTCAGACGGTGGGCCACAATTCACATCAAACGTCTTCCGTGATTTTCTGCGACGCTGGGATGTGGAGCCAAGATATTCGTCGCCCAACTATCCTCAATCGAATGGGAGGGCGGAAGCTGGTGTGAAAAGCATCAAGAAAATCATCGCAAAGTGTTGGTGCCGACGCGGCAAAACTTTGGATCGAGAGCAGTGGACGCGCGCTATATTGCAATATCGCAATATACCATGTGCAAATGGACTTTCTCCTGCTCAAGTATTATTTGGACGACCAATACAAGACAGCCTCCCGGCTCATCGACGAGCCCTCAGCCAGAAGTGGCAAACCATCGCTGACGTGACCGATAGCACGCCATCTCCGACGATTCGGCGTTACAATCAGACATCGCGTGATCTACATGGACTGTCAATTGGCAACCAAGTTGCTGTTCAAGACCCCGTTACAAAGCAATGGTCTCGGTACGGGGTTATTGTTGCGGTAAATCCTAATCGGAAATACCTCATTCGAATGACGAGCGGCAGAGTATTATGTCGCAACAGACGCTTCATCAGACGACGGTTCGCTCACGCAAAACGGCCTCAGCAAAACAGACACCTGGGCACTAAGCCAGCTTCGTCTGCCGATAGAAAGACTGCATCACCCGAGAGAGGTAGTTCTCCGAAACGAGACCAGTCGGACGTTACTGATCAGGTAATTCCTGATGAGCCGGCACTCAGAAGATCAGCGAGAACACGCCGCCGACCAGCCAGACTAATTAAGGAGATATGAGTTCTGATGGGGGAGGCGTTGGGAGTTAGCTCCCCTACGCGTTACGGAGTGCGCTCCTGCGAATATGACCCAGCTACACTAACTGTGTGTATGTGCTGACTGACTGTGTGTATGTGCTGACCGAATGTGTGTATGCGCGTGTGCTAGTGGTGTGACATTGACATGTGGTAGTTGTGTTCGAGTAGTATTGGTGTACGCTGCCTGTGACGTGTACTGTGCAATATCAGTGTGTACTTTTACTGGGTGTGTTTCTTGTGGGGCAAGGCAAATTAGAACACACATCATTCACACATGCGCTGACACGACACATCATACACAACATTAAACAATCATCAGCCTGTGGTCCAGATAGAATAAGTAACATCCATCTGAAACATCTTGGACCCCAAGGCATACAGACACTCTCCAACATATCCAAATACAGCTAATCACACAACACAATACCTCACATCTGGAAAACGGGCATCATCATCACACTACACAAACAAGGCACAGATCCGACGCTTCCTTCTTCACATCGTCCAATCACACTGCTCTGCACACCATCAAAAATCACAGAACGCCTCATACTCAAACTCATCACATCACAAATTCCACTCTCACAACCACAACACGGCTTCAGAGCACTGCACTCTACAACCACACTGCTCACAAAACTCACACAGACCATGATGGGTAACATAAACACAACAAAACCACCACACCGAACACTACTCATAACACTCGACATCAGCAAAGCCTTCGACAGAGTTTCACGACACAATCTCACAAACAAAATACTAGACACCACACTTCACAATAACACAAAAAGATGGTTGGCCAACTACCTCGCTGACAGATGCGCCCATGACACTGATGTCATACCAACGGGGCAAATGGAAGACTGCACATGGAAACTAAACTATCACATGACAAACATCGGCAAAATGAGAACATTATACACTGAAATAGAGTGGGCGGAACAGATGAAGGACACAACGGCTAGTCAGAAGTGGGACATATTTAGAGAAAAATATGGCAATATTGTGGAGCTTTGTGTGCCGACTCGTCAAACAAGACAACAGAGGTCCCGACCGAAATGGATGACTACTGCATTGGAAAGGTTTTTAAGGCGGAAACAGGACAGGTAGATTTTGTACAGGGCAAACAAAACAGCTAGTGACCGAAAAAACTATACTACAGCAAGGAACGCTGCAACACTGGCAACAAGGGCGGCAAAATATAACTATGAAAAGAAAGTGGCGACTGATGCAGCGAGCAACACTAAGCACTTTTGGGCGTATGTTCGATCAAAAACCTCCACGAAGGAGCGCATTGTGAAAACATTGACAACGGATGGATACCTCATTGACGACGATACTGGGATTGCAGAAGTAATGAACAAGGCCTTCAACTCCGTGTATGTGAGGGAAGACTTAAGCCAAGGCATACCAGCTCCAAGCCAAGTTTTTCAGGGAAGAAGCTTAAAGGAAGTCAAAGTCAGCAAGGAGGAGGTGAAGAAAAAGCTCTCGGAACTGGAAGATAGTAAAGCCCCTGGACCAGACGGAATAGCTCCCTTCATGTTGAAAGTGTGTGCCGAGGAACTTTGTGATCCATTCACTGACATATATACAACATCACTGAGGTCTGGAGACGTATCATTCAACTGGAGGAAAGCCAACATTTCACCCATCCACAAGAAAGGGAGCAGGACAGACCCACTTAACTATAGGCCAGTATCGTTGACCAGTATGCCATGCAAGGCACTGGAGAGGATCGTCAGGGAACACGTTGAACGGCACCTCAGCAACAACGCACTCATCACGGATGCACAACATGGGTTTAGAAAAAACAGGAGCTGTCTGACCAACATGCTGTGCTACATGGACGACCTGGTTGACGCTGTGGACGGTGGGCCCTGTGTGGACGCCAACTATCTTGACTGTGAGAAAGCTTTTGACAGAGTCCCACACGAAAGATTAATGACCAAGCTGATGGACTTAGGTATCAAAGGCAACATCCTGGCCTGGATAAGAAACTTCCTCACAGACAGGGTCCACCGGGTGCGCGTCAGGAAAGTGTTCGGGTTGGCTTCAGGTAACGAGTGGCGTTCCACAAGGCTCAGCCCTTGGACCATTACTTTTTCTGGCTTACATCAATGATGTGGTCGACGGCCTCGAGTCAACAGCCAGTTTGTTTGCTGACGACGCAAAGATATATAGAGTCCTGAGGACCGAGGATGACACGGAAGCCCTCCACCGAGATATGCAACGTTTGGGAAACTGGAGCGAAAAATGACTGCTTACATTCAACGCAACCAAATGTAAAACAATGCATTTCGGCCGGAATAACCAACAAGAGGTGCACTTTCTCAACAACAGGAGGCTTGGAGAGACAGCACAGGAGAAGGATCTTGGGATAATTGAGGCTCACAACCTCCAATCCTCGGCCCACGTCTCATCGGTGGCAGCCAAGGCAAACAGCAGGCTGGGCATCATCAAGAGAAACTTCAGTGTGCTCACCAAGGACATTCTGCTGCCCATGTACCTCTGCCTGGTCCGCCCCATCTTGGACTACGGAGCCCAGGCTTGGTCCCTCACCTGGTGCGTGATATTCAGGCCCTGGAGAGAGTACAGAGGGCCACTAAGCTGGTCCCGGGACTGGCCCAGCTGCCCTATGAGGGGCGGTGCCTGGGACTACAGACACTGGAGGCAAGGAGAGTGAGAGGCGACATGATAGAAACTTTCAAGCTGTTGCACCACTACGAGGACGTCCCCTACTCTAGGTTTTTCCAACTGAACACCAACCAGCTGCGTGGCCACTCTCTCAAGCTCAACAAACCGGACCACTGGCGGACCACCATGAAGGGGAAAAGGTTTGCCCTCAGGGTCATTGACCCATGGAACGCCCTCCCAGAAACTGTAGTTACGGCACCATGAATAGCCAAATTCAAGGCTCGCTACGACAGGCACTTAGGTCTCGGACAGGTGGCTGACTTGTCCTAGAGGTGGGGATCACCACAAGAAGATCACTTCTCATTTCACCACTATCTTTTCATAGGTAAGCATTTCAAGGGAAGAGTACAAAGTGCCCTGTATGTGATTGTGAAAAAGAAACTCTGGAGCATCAGAGTAAAATTTACATTAAATAACAGAATAAATGGAGAAAGTACCCGAGAAAAACTGAAAAGTACACTAGGATTTTAGGAGCTAACGCCACAAGAAACAAAAATTAGAAAAGACTTCATGAAAGCACTGTAGAGTGAAAGGAAAAAAACATCAGCAACAATCAGGCTAAAAAAGCAAATTAGTGGACTGAAAACAAGCAGAGCAGTGAACAGAAAGAAGAGAAAACGAAAAATCACGACAGCGTATACAAGATAGGCAGAAAAGCAAAACAGTGAACAGAAAGCAGAGAAAATAAGAAATCAAGACAGGCAGTGATAAGCACAAAGCAGTGACAGCGTATACAAGACAAGCAGAAAACAAGAAAACAAGCAAAGCAGTGAACAGAAAGAAGAGAAAACGGGAAATCAATACAACGAAACAACAGTGGGAGCCGAAGACAAGGCGCATCCCACGACTACTACTCGACTGGACTGGTTGTTGCTGTTGTTACTGAAACGTGGTCTAATAAACGGTCAATCGGTTTTGCGTGATTGACTTGTTCCTGTTCGTTTTTTTCTATTTTCAAATATACTTCTACACTATCATACGACGAGAGACTAAGCAATCCACATAAGTTCAGAAATGCACATACGAAAAATAAATGAGACCACTGCTAGCACTACAAGTGGGAACAGGAAAACCAATGAGAATGTAAATAATACTCACAATCAAACAACAAAATTAAGCGTTGACTTTAGCAAAATCAAGTGTTGAGCACTCCATATGTACCAGAGAAAAAACGAATCGACGATGGTTGCGCACACACGACCAAAATTGAAAAAGCATGGCATTTCGTTTGTTTATAAGTTCGTTTTCATTCGTCAGTTGTGCCTGTGCTGGTTATTTGGGTTTATGATGGTTTTTCTTCCTGATTTATCCCACATTTGAGGTAATTGCTTACAGTTTCTGCTTTAAACAAGTCGGTTAGTGTTTCGTGTGTTTTCCCTGCATCAAGCCTGGTGAGACGTCAATTTTATTTTGACCGCAATTTATATTCTAGTGCTATAACTGTGTCTGCAGGTAGTGTTTTGGCATTGAAACTTTGAACTCAAATTGTGAGAGACGAAATGTATTAGTGTGTGCGTTGGTGGATTTTTTATATACAACTACCAACCTATCTATTAATGTGTCTGTAAAAGATGTGAAAATGCAAATGTATTTGTGAAAGATGCGAAAGTGTCATCGTACACTGATATTTATCCTACACTTAATTGTATTCACACTAATCTTACACGTAGACGCCTACATATCTCACACGGCTACGGTGGCGTAAATATTAGCAACAATGTGTATGCATCTACTCAATCTATATATTACCTATCTTTGTCCGATCCCTAGACGCCGCTCTATTTGTTATATATCCCTTGTTCTATACATTTATATATCCCTTGTGCATTTTCCCATCCTGATCTGGCTGACATTCTGTCTGTTATCTCCTTCTGGTCCTCTTCTCGTCGTCTCTTCTTGAATCCTTCTAAATCCGAATTCGTTGCTCTCCATCCTCCACGTGTTTCCCCTCCCCTCCTACCTTTTTGCTCTCTCTCTTTCTCTGTGTCCGCCAAGAATCTTGGTGTAATTTTCGATTCCTCCCTTTCTTTCTTAACTAACATCCTATCACGTACATGTCGCCTTATACTTCGCTCTCTATATCATATCCGTCCTTGTCTCGATCAGTCTTCAGCTATCAAACTTGTTCACTCTCATATTTTTCCTGCTCGATTACTGCGGCTCACTTCACCTCAATTGTCCTAAATCCTCCCTCATACTTCTTGTAGAAGGAAAACAAAAGCAATATGTATTCAAAGACAAGCACGCGTGGGACAGCGATGTTCCACGCGTGCCTACAAGACCACACCACCCAACAACCACAGCCGAACACGACTCCTCACACACACATCTCAACACGACACCATATGACCGCCGCGCGATACCCAGAACCCACCCTGCAGACGCAGCATTGTGCAAACGCTGCACTTTGCACTCACACGCACTCCCACACAAACTTACATACACAATGCGCAAAGCACCACGCCAGCAAATACAAGAAGCATAAGCCCACATACACAGACACCCACACACACACCCACACACACACACACACACACACACACACACACACACACACACACACACACACACACACACACACACACACACACACACACACACACACACACACACACACACACACACACACACACACGCGCGCGCGCATACACACGGACGCACATGTACTTACACTTGTTTGCACGCAAGTATAGTCCAATAAAAAACTGGTCACACATTTCAAAATGAATGGTTAAGATCAAGTACGAACATTAAAACCGACGATTAATATATATGTGATTACAGCCATATAAACAGGCGCTGCGAAACACAGTCAGACTCTTGAATAATGTCAACGTTGTTAAAAGTTTGAAGGCAGAAGTTCTCAAGTGACAGCTGCTACACGAGAAGAAGTCGAAGCTTATGAACACACACAGGTGTGTCCCGTGCAGCTCGCTGCCACCACAGACCCCACCCTCTCCACGCTATGGCTCCACAAGGACGGAAGACGTATTAAAGAGGGCCACCTCCCCAGAATGCCTGGCAAAACACATGACTGATATCTGGTACCATTTACTGCTGGATGGACGCGGGATGATGGATTATATAATTCGCCTAAAGAAATTCTCCTCCGCAGGGTTTCGAACCACGTTCCTCCCGCTTATGAGGCGGGTGTGCTACCACTACACGCAGTCCAACAGGCTCTTGTGTTGGCTTTACTATTGTACGGCAGCGGTAGTCTGACTTGCCATAAACTGTCGGTGGTTTTAATCTTCGTTGCCGGAACGTAGAGGGGATCGCGGATTTATGCGCCTTCTCTCGTCACGAGCGACTCGTGACATCAAATATGATGAGTCAGTTTTGATGTGCATTATCGAGTAGAGGAATGCCTTATCCAGCCAGTGTTTTCTCATTTCAAAAGACGGAACTCTTCAGTCTCTTGATTTTTCAAGAGATTGAAATCAGGAGACGTCTCAAATTGCAAGGATGTCAAAGAGGTCTAACCGTAGCATAAGGAGTAAGGGAGTAGATTCAAAGGATATCCATTATTATTATTATTATTAATTGCAGGCAAATCCAGTAACATGGGATGAGTACAAGGACTATTACCACCCTGCGGTGGTCCCATGTAACGGAAGCGCCCAAAAGATATAGATAGTTTGAGGAAAAGGAGCTTAGTCAGTATTTGAACCCAAGCACAATCAACAACGCGCTATATAAAATACACAAACCGCATACACGCTACATAACACGCTACATAAACACACACACACACACACACACACACACACACACACACACACACACACACACACACACACACACACACACACACACACACACACACACACACACACACACACACACACACACACACACACACACACACACACACACACACACACACACACACACACACACACACACACACTATGTGCACCACACAAAATACATAAAACACTACATAAAAGACGTGCGCGCAATATAAAATACATCAAGTATCTAAAGAGAGCCGAACGAAATGAGAAATAGGACATTAGATATCAACGAGGAACATATACACGTATAGAGTTAGGTTGGGTTATTTCGCTATCTGGGTTATCTGCGATGCGATCTCAATAATTTTTCAGCAAATATGTAAACGATTGAAGACATTTGCACACAAACTGAAACGCTCGCACTACCGAATTGCTCCACAGATCGCCACAACATTTCATACTTGGTCTTAGTATTATCAATATATATATATATATATATTCGCTGCTGTCTTTTACAGCTCGTACACTTCAAGTTGACTGTATTACATCAATTTTAACCACGTGCCAACATTTGTAGATCGTCGTTTTCCGTTATTCTTTCTACAGATGCGCAAGGTCGAACACGCTAGGATACATCAACGATAAACAAAATTATAACGAAATCACTTTATAACGAAAACAGAACAACAACTAATTTGAAATATTCAAATCAGTGTTTAATTAAAACAAAGAGTGAGTCGGATCGAGTAAATATTTGGTACATCATCTATCTGTCTAGACACCTAGGTAGGATTCCTATTTATCGATGTATTTGTCTACCTATCTGTAGCCGCACTGATGAATATATTGCATTCAGTGATTCCGCCTGCTTAAATACAGTTAAGTGACTGGAAACAAGCTAAATTCAATCACACATTTGTCCTTCTGTCCTACGTTTAATAATTCCCCACTTGACATCCTTTCCATTCCCCACCAGTTGGGAATTCCCCACACAAGTTACCGACCAATGGTCTAGAACATCAGGACTCAACACACGCGCACACGCATCATCACATCACATCTTATAATGAAAAACGCTACGATAAGTCCAATGGAAGTCAACTCAGATTACCAATGAATTAAAATATTATTGAACCGGGTAAATGTATTGTATAATCCCTAGTTGAGTGATATTCCTTTCTAATTTTCAAATCTTGCCCCGTGGTGAGGTTCAATTAGAGGGCTCCGCTCTATTTTTCCACTAGCTGGTCGGAATTTTGCGAAGATACGGCATAGTTTATGGATGGAAAGAGTACCAGGTGACATATGCATATTTATTTAATAAAATGCACAGATACAGGGTGATTACCGGGTAATTAATCACAAGTTCACTGGTAGAAATCAAGTGACACGTTGCTATTGAAGCTGACTTAGCGGTGTTCAATTACACTGACATACAACGAAATTGAGACAAGCACAAAAATATCCGTTTTTACCTAATTTCGCGGTGCTGAATTCAAATTTGAAATTCGTTCTTAGTCATCACCTCTAGTTTTTTTGGTATGTATATTGTGCATTTTGAGCATATACGATACATAAAGGCGTATATGTATTTAGGTTTAATTATAATATTGTGATAATTATTTCTTATTTTGTGTTAATATGCACTAAATGTAAGTGATAGCTAGAGTTGAGAATTTTATGTGATCATTTTTGGTGTTTTATGTTTTTATTATGTGACTATAAGTCCCAAAATATGTTATTCAATTTTCATATAGTATGTGAACTTTGCACTCTTTCATAGATTATTTGTATTTCATGCATGTATCCAGCAATATAACATTGGGGAGCCACCCTCAGGGGAGCAAAATTTTCGTAGTACGTGGCAAAGGTTTCACCTTGATTGGGCCCTTCGATAAGGTGCAGTGACGTCGCCAGGTTTATTCCGGTGTGGAGAGGAGGGGATAAGGGAAAAATGAGCGGTTTGACGAAACATGATAAACCACACTCGAAATGTTCATGGAAGAGGTGCCACTGTGGGGGTGCCATTTTGGACTTTTGCTTCGAGGCGAAATTATTCCAAGATTCGATTCTGCATGTTTAGTTGATATGACATTTTTCGAGTGAGCAGCCGATTTGTTGTGTCGATCGAGCTGCGACTTGTCACCAGCGGACACGTTTTTCTCACATGCAACGCAAAACATTCTCTTCATATCAGACATGTTTTTTTCTGGGAAAATTCTCCTACACGTTGAATTCCTTAAACCCTTTGAGCGTGACGATACAGTACATACAGACGCCATTTGAGGAATTTGTGTTGAATAATTTCCGAAAATGTAAATATGAAGTGCATGTATTACCCTGCCTTCCCAAAAAGCTAATGACACGTGTACCTACCTTGGAGCGATTGGATCACACAAATTAAACCACAACCACAACACAAACGGTAGTTAACCAGGAGTATAACACCGTGCTACGCTCTTCGTGTCCAGACGTGAAAAGCTAATATGAACGTTGCTATATTTACATTGTTAATGTTGCTGGCGTTAATATTAAACCTATATACAATGTTCGAGTGTATCATAACATCTTAAATCCGTCATCTGTGTAATTATGATTATTAACAGGATATAGTAATTCAAAGCACAACCAATACAATTATATATTTGGACATTTTAAAGTGAACATGACATTCTGTGTTTTCTCACTTAAAAGCGTCATTTTATGTGAAAAAATATGTTTTATGTTATGATCACACAAAATTCCCAACTCTAGTGATAGCATTACAATAAATATACTATATGTCAAGACGGATTTTAGCAGTCTCAGCAATCGGAACAACGATATTGCTTCCTTTTTCGACATGGAAAACAATGCCTGGCTTGTTCACGTCCCTTGGTTTGCCATATAATCCTTCAGATTGACGTATTTTCATAGATTCTTCCAGGCGAAGTATCAATGCTGTGCTTCTACACAACGGTAATACACATTTCAGCATTTCCATTGCATACTCTGTCCATCTAAAGGATTCCTATGACAATATGGAGCTTTTTTTAGAAGCCATTAAGTACAGCGAGTACCAATGGAGTATTTGTGGTGGCCTGAAGGACATTATGGGTGTGCAAGCGGGCTTCACAAAGTACTGCTGTTTTCTCTGTCTGTGGGATAGTCGAGTTGTAATCCAGCATTACAAGCACAAAGACAGGGAGAAGCATTTTCTTCCTGGCGAACAAATATTCAAGGAAAATTCTTAGGTGGACATGAATAAGGTGCTTGAATGAATAAGGTCCACCTCTTCACATCAAGCTTGGTTTGTGAATTTCGTGATGGCGTTGAACAAAAATGGTGCTACCTTCCAACATCTGTCTTCCAAAAATGGTGATGTCTACTGTGTTCCCAGGCCTTAGTGTTTCTAAACTCAAAGAGGGCATCTTTGTTGGACGTCAGATCTGAGAAGTGCTGAAGGATACTGATTTTGAGGAGCTTCTCAACTTGAAGGAACTGAGAGCTTGGGAAACATTCAAGTCAGTTTGTAGTCGTTTCCTTGGTAACACACAAGATTTCACCAGATTTCCGAGCCTGTATTGAAAAGTTGCTAAAGTCTTACGAGGATATTGGGTGGCGAATATCACTCAAGCTTCATTTTCTCCATTCCCACCTCAACTTCTTCCCGCCAAATCTGGAAGCAGTGAGTGATGAGCATGGAGAATGATTCCACCAAGACATTACGAAGATGGATAGCAACTATGAAGGCAAATGGAACCCGGCATGATGGGCGACTTCTGCTGGATGCTCTTGCGTGACATCCCGAAGGCAAATTACACCAGATCTTCTAAGAAAACACAGTTTTGACTGTATGTTATACTATGAATTGTGTATATCATCCAAGTATATTGCTCAACCATTGCTATTCATCTATCCTGTTTTATCAGGTATAAGCTGCCGTAGTTCTTGAAATGTGCACATATATTCTTAGTTCATTCTCAAATGAGACTATTTAAGATCCAGCAGATTATAGGTGATGGAACGAAATTATTTATAAATTTGAATTCAGTCCGCCTCGTAGCCGAGTGGTTAAGACGCACACTCTGTGCACGAAAGGTCCAGGGTTCGATTCCCTGGCGAGGTGAAACGGTTGCGCTCGTTTCTTAAAGAGATAGCCCAATTGCCGCAGTGCGGGTTTCGTGTGCGCGCAGTCGTGCAGTTTTCTGTGCTGGCCGTAACTGCAAAACCCGTGTGGCGGGACCTGCGCTGTGCCAGCCGGGGCCGTGAGGCTTTGCCTCCGCAAAATTCACGCCTTTCCACTAATGCTGAGTTCAAATGCGTAAATTATTATTAATTATAATTATTAAAAACTAATATCCCATGTTTGCCTCAGACCAATTTTTTAACCAGTGTTAGAGGTGACCTTCAATTAGAGGTTTTTCGGTATATTTTGGTTGTGTGTGTGTGTGTGCGTGCGTGTGTGTGTTCTTTGTCTCGGTAGTAAATGTAACTGTGTATATTTGTGTATTTTGCCAGGTGCTGTCATCATACAATAAAAGCACTGACATCAGCAGCAGTAGCGATGTCAACCTGCAATGCCTTCGATTCTTGTACTTCTAACCAGGCTGAAATCGCCGAATTTGCCGGTTTTTCGCCGACTTCGGCAGTGTTGCCAGATTGTCATGTGCCTGTGTGTGACGTGTGTCAGCGGCGTTTCGCGGTGCGGCGCTATCGTCCACTGCGCGCCGTTTCCGCCTCACAACAACGTCTACAGCTGCTAGCCGTCCAACAACGACTACTTCGCCTCTTTGCCAGCAAGAATGATATAGATGGCGCTCAGGTGACAGAAAATGATGTATATGGTGTTCGGGTACAAGAAAATGGTATAGATGGTATTCAGGTGTCAGAAAAAGTTGTGCATGACCTTCGGCTACCAGAAAATGGTATAGATAGCGCTCGGGTGCCAGAAAAAGTTATGGACGACGATCGGGTGCCAGAAAATGGTATAGACAGCGCTCGGGTGCTAAAAAATGATATAGATGGTGTGCGGGTGCCAGAAAACGGTATAGATGGTATTCAGGTGTCAGAAAAAGTTGTGCATGACGTTCGGCTGCCAGAAAATGGTATAGATAGCGCTCGGGTGCCAGAAAAAGCTATGGACGACGATCGGCTGCCAGAAAATGGTATAGATAGCGTTCGGGTGCTAAAAAATGATATAGACGTTGTGCATCTGCCAGAAAAAGTTATGGACGACGTTCGGGTGCCAGAAAATGGTGTAGACAGCGCTAAGGTGCTGGAACGTAATATATATGGTGCTCGGATGCCAGAAAATGGCATGGATGTCGTTCAGACGGTTGTCGGTGGTCCGAGAAGTTATACGGTTGATCAAAACAGTGATCAGGTAGTATTGAGAGGTATCGATTGGCGTTCAATTTCAGAGAGTGGTATAGGTGGCGCTTTGGTGACTGTGGATCGTGTTAACAGCACCGGACTTCCGGCCGGAGGCGCCACATCTTGTAAATTACCAACGCTTCATCCAGATACCACCGGAGCATTGAATAGTGATGTTAATAGTGATTTGTCTGTAAAGACGGGTGAAAATACGTCGCCTGGAAAGAAAGACACTCTCGGGTGTTCAAATGAAATGTGTGGTATTGAAAAAGTCGTCACTCAGCCCTTTGGGGACCTATGCAGTCCTGCCAAGGACGTATCGACTGTAAATTCACCTACCAGTGATAAAGACTCCTTGAAACCTTTCTCAAAAGCGGTAAAAAACTGGACAAACTCAGCTTGTGATCAATTGTCTACAGCTGATATTGATGTTACCGCTCGTCAGATTAATGGCAATAATCATCATGGTAGTAAAACAGGATATGAAATGCATGTTGAAGATGCTGCCACTCGTGCTTTAGAAGTGCATCAAGAAAGATACTGCATTGCACCACAGATTTCTTGCCTGTCAGCAACTACCCTCACAGGGACTCCTTCGGGACACATGCTTCCCGTTCGGGCCGATGACTTCGGTTTGTTGGGCGGTGTTCTTCGTCAGGCGCATTTACCAGGCAGACGGAGGTCCTGGGACGCTCCAGTATCGACGGAGGTAAATCGGTGTCGGCGGCGGCTTTCGAAGAAGGGACAAAAACGTGATGAGGTTGACGAGCGTATTGCGGGAAGACGTGATTGTGATGTTATTGGTGGACGGAATGACGTAAATCTTCTGGAAACTGGATTGAGCGGGAAAGATCCGTCTGCGAGGCAGATTTCGAGTGGAGATACAACAGGCGTTAATGAGTCTACCGAGCAAGTTCGTGTTGATAATGGTCACACGTCCGGCGATGACCATATCGGGATGAAACTATCCTCCATCGCTCCGTCAACAGCCAACGCACGGGAAATCGCTTCTGGGACTATGGCGCACGTTGACACAGCTACGTCTGTGTGTAGTATTGCGATGGTTGGCAGCAGTGGGGCTGACATCGGTATTCTGGCCACGTCGGATAATTGTTCAATCGATACGTTCAAACACCATGTCGGAGATGTGGTCAACACGATATCCGCGAAGAATACGAGTGGATGGGACATCGGCGTAATCAAGGAAGACGCAAAATATATAGCCGTGAATGGAATGTCCGCAAATGCCGAATCGGGCATGATAGTGTTAGACGGTTGTAAAAGTGGTGGAAATCGTCCGTTGAAACTCAATGGACATTTGAAAGGAGCGGATAAGTCCGATTATTCCAAACGAGCAGCGGAGAGATCGTGTGTCAAACTAAACAAAGGCAAGGTGTCCCGCACTGCATGTGAAGCATTGAAGGCAGGTATTTTGAAACCAAAACACACTGCTTCTGAATGTAGCTCAAGGAAGATTGATAACACCACTAGGAAATCAAGTAAACTGATCCATCGCTCAAGGACTCACGTTCAGCGCCTACAAAGCTCTGCGTGTGATGTGCTATCTGGAGGCGCTGCTCCTAAGGAAAAAACGTTGAATCTCAATAAAGGACGGAAGCGAACAGGCAAACCTGAATCTGCTTATAGGAGGGAAGTTAGCACTGCAGTGAATGGAAATGTAAACGGATGTATTGTGAGGAAGAGGAAAGGTGGTGTTCCTGTTGTGAATAATGAAGTTGAGAAACATGTTGGGAAGAAAACTACCGAGAAACGAACAGATTTATTTGATGTCATAAGATCACAAACGGAAATGTCTTCCTTCACAAAGAGAAGCAGTGGATATTCCGACAATAAGAGTAAGAAAATTCGGGAATCTCAATCAGCTGAAAAGCCGACACAACAAATTGATTCTGCAATTGCTATTCCAAGCGAACACGGTTCTGCGAGGAAGCAGGCAGAAGTCGAGGTAAAAAATATGATGGTTGTAGCAAGGGAGTCGTTCACTCCGGGGAATGACACTACATCGTCGGCTTGTGTGAGAAACCGGAGCAAGGAACGTTCTGCTGTTGAAGGACGAAGTGTAAGCCCTGCTGATGGGAAACAAGTGCATGGAACCGTCACGCCCATGAAACAAGTGGACAAATCCGTCGTACGATCATTTGACAGCAAGGGAAAGCATGGTGCACCAACAACAAACACCAAAGATAAGGAAAGTATGTCTAGTTCTACAGGAAAATCAGAAGCGATGAATTTCCCTCAAGGAATGGACGGCTCAGTTGGGAAGGGGGTTGTTGAAGCTGACTCCACATCGTGTAAAGCCAGCAATCTGGAGAGTCAATCTGAACGTCATAATAGTGGGAAATCGCCTAGTGTCATAGTCATACCCCGAAGGTGTTTACGTACTAGGAAGTCTTCAGTGACAGATGTCACTGACACGGGGAAAACCCCGACCGCTGTTTTCAACGCGAAAGCGGAAATTTCTTTACCGCCGAATATGATCAGTCCTTCCCAATCTGCTGACGTTCTCAAAGACGTCTCCAATGCCGATAACGAGAAGTCAGTGGTGATTGGAGAAAAAGCTACAGATGATAATTCCAAGTCGAGTGGACCAACCTTTTACAGCGAGCTGTGTCGGCTTCCAGTGTCTGTGGTACGGAGTACCATCAGCAATCATCACACCGTCTCCGATCAGTCGAATACCAGTCTTCCTGCTGTGAACAGTACTCGGTGTTGTTGTGTCAATTTGCGACGATTCAGTTTTGAAGAGTTGCATCGGCTAGCGGCTCAGTTTAATATCAGCGTGTGCCAGTCTTCCTTTCCTCCCGAATCCTCGTCCTGCTCCTCCTCGCCTGTGCCCACGGAAACAGCGGAATGTCATACGTCTACAAACGTCAGTGTCACTGGACCACTCATTGATCCGCAGCTGAATATCGAAGCCAGATCTGAGCCAACCATGGATAAACACCTGCCGACTCGCAGAAAGCGCAGGCGAAGGGTCGCTGATTGTTTTTCGGTGGTGAGAAAGCGGCGGCGGCGACCTGTTTCCCGCTCATCAATCGGCCAATCAAGGACGACTTTGACTACTGCCAGTCAACCTGTGGCGGCATCGGCGGAATCTGCCAACCAATCAGAGGCGACAACGAATACAATCCTCAGCCAATCAGAGACAATAACGAAGACAACCAGCCAATCAGAGGCGGCGGCGAATACAATCCTCAGCCAATCGGAGGTAGCGAAGGCAACTGTCAGCCAATCAGAGGTGGCAGCGAAGACAAGTCAGATCAAACGAGCCAGAACGTGTCAATCGCACGAGCCAATAAGGAAAACCAAGAGCCAATCAGAGTCAACCGGAAACAAGTCTAGCCAATCAAAGACTAAGGAAATTACCAGCCAATCAGAGCCAGTGGCGACTATCAACAGCCGATTAGAGTCAACGATGAAGACTGAGAGCCAATCAGAGACAACCGAGAAAATTTCTAGGCAATCCCAGGTGGCGACAGGTGAAATTTCCAGCCAATCAGCGGTCGTTTTATCAAGTTACGTCAGCGGTGACACTGAAGACGAACAAGAAACGAGTAGTGAAGATGAAGACTATGAAGATTGTTTCTCCAAAGAGGACGGTGAGTGTTTTTATGATCGATCGGTTAGCGACATGTGAGCTCGTATGCGTACATTTTGCCCATAATCCATATCATGTGTGTGTGTGGGTAGGTGTGTGTGTTTGTGTGTTCGTAGTTCATAGTTTGTGTGTGTGTGTGTGTGTGTGTTTGTGTCTGTCACTATGTGCTTGTGTGTCGCTTTCCATATGTCAGTGTCTGTGTGTGTGTGTTTGTCAGGCAAGCCAGTAATAACTGTACTGCCTCCCGTGTTACACGCTAGCAACAAGACGCGCTCTGTTGAGTTGTCCACTCGCTGGGGCAGTGTGTGTGTCTCGGTCACGCCCAAACTAAACTGCAAATTGACCAACACGCACCGCCCACTGTCTAAGACTGTCCGGTCAGTGAGTTTATTGCCAATTGACTCACAAATCAGTCACAAACACACTCATCCACATACACATTACATTAGATTAGGTGAATATTTACATAGCGGCTTACACCTAGAGCAGTGGTT
Organism: Sacculina carcini; assembly: GCA_916048095.2. Taxonomy (NCBI): domain Eukaryota; kingdom Metazoa; phylum Arthropoda; class Thecostraca; family Sacculinidae; genus Sacculina; species Sacculina carcini. Next base: position 2,459,867 of record OU696595.1, read on the forward strand.
CTCAACCTTTTTCAAATCAGCAGTCGGTTCTCGCACTCCTTGCATTCTTAATATCCATATTAAAAGGATAAAAATGTTTTATTCAACTTGTATTCACACAGCTTCAGGTTTCCTTTAAGGAAAAATGTATATATATATATATACAGGGTGCGGCACAGAAACTTGCTGATTTGTATCGGTCGCCTTGTGGCGAGGAATGGTGGGGTATGGGCGAGTCCATTTTCATTGGAGAGGGGAAGCCCTGACGTTTTGTTTCTATCCTCATCAGTCACCATCATGCATTGGTCGAAGCAGGAGCGAGCGTTTGCGTGCGAGGCTTACTTTTCCAACGGTCGCTCCATTATCGCCACTCAACGTGCCTTCCGTACTCGGTTCAATATTCATCGCGCGCGTCCCGTGCCTGGCCGGCAATCAATTGTGTCGTGGGTGAACACATTCAGGCTGAGTGGAAGTGTGGCAAAACCGGGTCAGGAGGTCATCAGACAGCCAGAACTCCAGAAAATGTTGAAAAGGTGAGAGAGTCATTCCTCCGATCTCCTCGGCGCTCGGCGCGGAAACATGCAGCTGCTCTGGGAATGTCTGACCGCACCGTGAGACGAATTCTTCACCAAGATCTTAATTTTCATCCCTACAAAATGGCTGTGGCGCAGCAGCTGGGTGAACGCGATTTTGATGCCCGCCGAAATGCATGTGAAGCGCTCCGTGAAAACTTACCTCACGACGCGCTGGTGTTCTTTAGTGATGAAGCTCACTTTCACATTTCTGGCTGTGTGAACAAGCAAAACATGCGTTATTGGAGCGCTAACAATCCACATGAACTTCATCAGAGACCACTCCATTGTGAACGTGTCACTGTGTGGTGTGCACTTTCAAGAATAGGGATAATTGGTCCTTACTTTTTCGAAGAAAATGGAGGCACTGTTACGGTGAATGCAGCTCGCTACAGGGAGATGATTGCAACCTTTTTTCTCCCAAGCCTCCAGCAAATGGACATTGGTAATGTGTGGTTCCAACAAGATGGAGCCACAGCACACACAGCGCGAGGGTCAATGAAACTTTTGAGGGAGCATTTCCCTGAGCGTCTCATATCCTTGATAGGTGATCTTCTGTGGCCTGCGCGCTCGCCTGATTTGGCTCCATGTTATTTTTTTTTGTGGGACTACCTGAAATCCATCGTTTATGCTGATCGCCCACAGACCCTGCTTCATCTAAAGGACAACATTCGCCAAGCCATCACCGACATACCCGTCGATATGCTCGAAAGAGTGGAAGGAAACTTCAAGAATCGGGTAGCTCAGTGCATTGACAATGGAGGCAATCACTTGGCCGATGTCATCTTTAAAACAGTTTAATAAATAAATTCAGAGAATGTAAGATGAGATGTGAAATGAATTATAACAAAATCACAACTATTTTGGTTTTTATTAACCTTTCAAATCAGCAAGTTTCTGTGCCGCACCCTGTATATATACAAACACTATATTTGGTTCAAAATTACATTTGTTTGGCAGGAATCCTCGCACCCCTTAGGAACGTAAAGCGTAAAATCGTCTATGTTAAGCGTAAAACCGGACGGAAAACTATGAACTTTTGAATGCAAAACCGCAATTGGAACGTACAGCGTGTATTGCTCGGCTAACTATCTCCTTCTGACATCCACTTCTGGTTAAAGGTTAAGGTCAAAATGCCTAAGTGGCAGCTGCTACACGGGAAGAAGTCGAAGCTTATGAACACACAGGCGTGCCCCGTGCAGCTCGCTGCCACCGCAGAACCGACCTTCTCCACGCTATGGCGCCACAAGGACGTAAGACGTATTAGAGAGGGCCACCTCCCCAGAATGCATGGCACAACTCATGACTGATATCTGGTACCATCATTTTCTGCTGGGTGGACAGAGGCTGTGGGATTGTAGAATTCGCCCAATGAAATTCTGCCCCGCCGGGTTTCGAACCACGGACCTTCCCCTTGTGAGGCGGGTGTGCTAACAACTGCACCACGGTCCACTATGTGATGCTACAAATTCACTGTCTGTTAATAAACGCAAGGACACGCAAACAAACACGCGCTATAGTACGCTGCAACACAAAGCAATGACGTAAGACAATGTAACTTCAACGAAGACAATACGCACGTTGCAATAACGGTCAATGGCGTAGCAATACAAGTTCAGGGGAGCATTACACATGCATTCACGCGTATACAATTCACAGACAGGAACCAGGCCTGTATTCCGGGTAAATAACCCCGGACCTAGATAGTTTCTAGGGCGCTGCAAATGTCCAACTAACAAACACACGCACATAGACACACAGACACATTGTTAACCATGGTTGCATGCATGCAAGACAATACTCTAGCACTGTTTGTTAGCCCGGACGACAGGCCGCACTGCACTCGACTGAACTAGTGAAACACCTGTAGCACCAGTAGCTTTTACAGAGTCGGAATATTTTTACCCCAAGTAGGACACCGGTCACGTGGTCTTCTGGAAAGTACCGTGCGATGTTTGGGAAAATAGTCGATGGTGTCCGTCGCGAGTAATAGCGTGACTATGATCGACGCGGGTGTTGTGAACGCACAATGATGCTTCCACCGGTTCGCGTGGGGAATGGGCGGCTCACACAGGCGGCCTAGACGGACAGACACAAACCTACAGGCGGCGTGGACATGCGACCCAGACAGTTGTAGGCACACGGACACACACAGGCGACCCAGACAGAGAGGTGGCACAATCAGGCGGTATAGACTTACGCGAAAACTTACCTCATAAATACACGGCGCAAAGAGGCGACGACAATGACGCATACATTCAGTCGTGTAAATGATGAAAAATACATAAAAAATATTCGCAAGTCGTGTGCTTTTTTACAATAATATACAATACAACAGTTAACATATGCACAATGCGCTGCATTAAAATTATACATTAAAAATCAATAAACATCGAAATTAATACAAAAAGTAACATATGCGAAACATTAAAAAACGGGTGTCTACGCCACAACATACACCATTCATTTGATTCACACGCACAGTTACCTATTCTCAAGTTTATGTTCAGTCACAGATAGCTGAGTCATTGTTTAGATATCGCGTCGCCCAGTGTCTGATGATGAGTCATTGTTGTTATCGTCAAATTATTGGGTCAAATGAGTCATCATTATGTTTCTGCTCAATAACCCCTCAGGACAGGAAAATGTGAAGGTACTTAACTAGTTACTAGTCACGCATATAATTGTTTGTTTACTTAGTTATTGTTAAGTTACTTGGATAATATCTCAGAAACTTAGTCAATTGGTTTAATGACTCAGATGCATGCCTAGTTACTTATTTATGCATAGTGTTGTTTTTTAGTTACTCGGATGGTTAATCGATTAATTGCTTACTCAGATTATTGATCTTTTGTTACTCAGATGGTGGATTGGTTAGTTCCTCAGATGATTGATTGGTTAGTTACTCATATGATTGATTGGTTAGTTACTCAGATGATTAATTGGGTAGTTACTGAGATGATTGACTGGCTAGTTACTCATATGATTGATTGGTTATTTACTCAGATGATTGATTGGTTAGTTACTCAGATGGGGGTTTGGTTAGTTAATCAGATGATTTATTGGTTAGTTACTTATATGATTGATTGGTTAGTTACTCAGATGATTGATTGGTTAGTTACTCAGATGGGGGATTGGTTAGTTACTCAAATGATTGATTAGTTAGTTACTTATATGATTGATTGGTTAGTTACTCAGATGATTAATGGGTAGTTACTGAGATGATTGACTGGCTAGTTACTCATATGATTGATTGTTTAGTTACTCATATGATTGATTGGTTAGTCACTCGGACGATTGATCGGGTCGTCACTGAGATGATTGATTGGTTAATTATTTACTGAGAGTATTGATTATTAGTTACTCAGATGATTGATTGGTTAGTTCGGGGGTCGGCATCCCGCGGCTCTACAGCCTGCCTAGTGGCTCCTTGGAGCTTTTTGAGAAAAAATTAGAAAATGTAAAAATATAGGGTAGGGAAAAAGATGAAAAATGTTTGATAATGGAAAATATGGGGTAGTTTTTTGTGTTCATATATAATGTAGATATGACTAATATATATATATATATATATATATTAGTTATATCTATATTATATATGAACACAAAAACATAAATATATATATTCAGCATGTGTTGCCTTCATATTCGCTGCAGACATGTTTGTGATTTGTTTTTTGGTTCAATATGGCTCTTTCAACATTTCGGGCTGCCGACCCCTGGGCTACTCACACAGATAGTTGATTGCTTGTGAATCTATAGGAAAAAGCTTGGCTTCAGCGAGTTTCATCATTGGCTGGAGCCGGTGCGGTTGCGTGACGTCATCAAGTACGTGTGCGTCTGGCCCCGCCCACTTCTGCAGGCGACCAATCAGCAGACGGTGATTCATTTGTCAGCCAATAATCGTTCGACAAGCCACGACGGTGCAGCCAATCGCCGCTCGGTTGCCATGGAAACTCAAGCAGGTGAGTTTATTCTAGTGCAGTGGTTCGCACCCTTTTCAAATCAGCAGTCAGTTCTCGCACCCCCTCTGTATTCTTGATCGCTATGTTGAAAAAGATAAATATACAAACGGTGTAATAACAAGACTTGTATTCAATATCCAATCATATAGCCTAATCAGTAGTGAATGCAGGGTGATTTTTTCGGGGGCAGGAATATGTATGAGTGACTAAGTAGCGTGTGAAGGTGGTGTAGCGTACAGTATTTGCCTATTTGCGTACGATTATATTGGGCCAAATGTGGCCTGTGTTCACTGACACGCGACCCGTCCCCTTTTGAAGCAGGGCAACCCACGCCTCTGCTAGCCTGTTTTGGCCTGGGTTCAATCAGGACCGGTGTGCTCCGGGATCGTACTGCACCCGGAGCGAGCACTCTCACCTCCAGTGGGTGAGAGGCCTAGGCCAAGCTCCCGGAGTCTCCCTGGATCTGCCAGTGAGCAATAATGTCTCTTGAAGAAAATTCGGCAAAATGATTTATTTCCAGGAAGAAATATAAGGCATAGATAAATGATATTAATTATTCACAGGAATTATCGCACCCCTTGGAACCAGACTTGAACCCCGTAGAGGTGCGAGCACCCCCGGTTAATAACCTCGTGCGATGTTTATTGTAAGCATTGTGTATTGTAAGTGTTAGGTTTAAATCACCTAGAAAATATTTACACAATACGTATTTGTTATTGCAGATTTTATATATCTTATATATTGTTCCTTTTAATTTTGTCATATTTTATAGTGGCTAATTGATGTAATAATTATAGTGTATTGATTGTTTCCGCTAAACGGAAATGATGACACCATTTTAAACCAATTTTCATGTTAGCATGTTATATATCTTCATTTGTTTCAAATAATAAATTATTTATTCCTGAATTGTGAACTAAATTGTGATTTATCTACTGATAAATTTGTTTCAAATTTCATTTATTTTTTGGAATGCTTGACAGAAGATGGCCTCATTTGCAAGCAGAAATCTACTCGTGACGTCACAAACTCCAGTCAGCTGACTAATGTGAGTCGGCTGGTTTGTATGTTCAACACTGTTGAGGGCCAAAGTTCTAATCTGGCCTCCGAAATTTTTTCCATTGCTCTCTATCTGAGGTTATCGACAGTTATCATATACCGTAAAACCCGGCCTTTAAGTCCACCTAGCCATATTAACCGATTTAACCGAACCTGCGACCATAAAATTAATGAAGTTGGCAAATTGAAATAATTTATTTGTGTATATTTAGGTTCATTATACATTATTAAATGTGAATAAAAATTGCTATGCTATTTTTTAGGGTTTTCATGGTGATCTAAAATATATCACTGCTGGAGAGCGCCGTGGGATACAACGCGTATAGCGGGTCTCTTACTAATGTCTTATTTTTCAATATAATATCTGCACAATGTGGTCTAACTATGAATAAGGGTGTGACCTTCCTGGACGACCTAGGCTTCGATGTCGATGAGGTTGAGGCTTACATTCTTCTAAGTTGAGGTTGACATTGGAGGTTCTCGAAGACTTTCAATCGAGGAGATGATTATAAAGTATCACAGCCATCACGACCTGAAGAGCTTATTCGAGGTAAACACATTCGATTCAATATGGTCCTTGTGCGCCTCCGACGGCTACATCTACGCTTCATTTCTGTATCAGGACAAGGAGTAGGGTCGCTCAGCACGGATCCCAATGGGTTATCGAGTAGTTCTCAGCCCCATATCCTGTGTCGACATCGCTAACTGGAAGGAGCTCTATTTCGAAAAATTGTTCACCTCTCCATCACTTCTCGTCTCGCTGACCAAAATGAGATTCAGTGCGTTAGGAACCATCCGTGCCAATTGAACCAAGAAGGCTCAGTTCAAGTCGGACAAGGATATTAAGGCTTTGGACTCTTGAGCAGAAATGCAACCATAAGAACCAGATTAAGTTTGTCAAGTGGAACGACAGCAGTTTCGTTCACATGGCGGCGAACTACTCCAAGGTACGCCCCATAGTGAAGGCGCTGCGGTACAGCCGCACCGAGAAGAAAGTGAAGGTCGGCAAATATGCTGTCCTAGGTACGTTTGATACTGCTTCAGTCCCGGGTCTCTTTTTGTTTATGTTAGGTTTAGTTGGGAAGAGAGCGGGACTGAAGCAGGACCAAATATACCTGGGGTGCATATATCCTTATCCAAATGTCAAATAGCTCCGTGGAGGTTGACATGTTCCGCGTCATCTCCAAGTACAACAGTAACATGGATTCGTGGACCACCATGATTTGATGGTGGCGCACGTTGTGATTGGGATCGGAGAGAAAATGCTACTTCTATCCTCTGACGGGCGCGATCCAGATGAGCCTGGTGAACGCCTGATAGCGCTGCCTGGTGGTGCACACAATAAGTTGGTGGAAAAGCCGGAACAGATTTCGGTCCTTGACTTCACGCGCGAGGTGGCGCTCTCATATATGAAGATCATCAATGGCAAGGACTCAATAATTTAACGAGCCCGGATCGCTTCTCGTGTTGGAATGATAGCGCGTCCTCCGCTAGACTCCCGCTTCAACGTCGTCGGACATATTCGCCTCGTGCGTGAACAGCAACGGTGATGTCAGGGACCCGGTTGCAAGTCAATCCCGTTGTCCTAATACGGAAAGTGTGCAAACACCACGCTGTGCAGGCAGTGCTTCAATCCCTATCATACGACATAATTACCGACTGACAGCTCGAAAAAGTCAATTTCATGTTCCGATACGGACCATCTGGACTTGGATTGCAACTATTGTATATACTCAAAGATTGTAGCGGTACCAGGATTTTTCCGATAGGGGACTGAGGGGGGCTAATAAAAAGGTGCGCAGGTTGGGGAAACATGAAGAACTATTCTTGAAATGTTCATGGTCAGGATTTTCGGTGTACTCGAAGGGAGTTTGGCACAGATTGGGGAATTTCAGCCCCTCCAAGTCCTCCTTTGGCACCGCCGCTGCTCGAAAGTATTGAAAAAACCGACAGTAACGCATATTTCCATTATTAGACTGGTTCTTCTTTTATATTTTTTATATATTTCGTACGATGAACCTATTTCCTCTAAAATGGAGTTGGTACTATTATGAGCGTTCTCCGGCAGTGATCTATTTATAGATCAGTGAATGTAAATCGCTCCTATACATAATTACTAATGATCAGAGTATTGAAATTTGTTGTGAAGGAGCATTGATTTTGTTGTGTTGTTTTGTATGAGACAATAAATAAATTATTAAAACAATTTGTTTTTTCTACTCAAGGTCGTGTCTATACTATGGGTCAACAGAGAGAACCACCGAAAATATGGTAAAAATGGTCTACTTCAATGCTCTATCAGAAGTTGAAAAACTAAAGTAATGATTAAAAATAAAATACTAAAAGTAAAAGGTCCAAATGCAGGGAGTTTTGGGTGGCCACAAAACACTCCTTGATTTCAAATATTTATTACATGATTTATTGAGTTCATAATCAGTCGATTTTGGTGGCTACATTTACAGAAAACAACAAAGTTTCATATGAGAGATGTCATAGGCAATTAATAGGCACTCATAGGCACTTAATGTGTGCCCCTCTTGTTGCCCGGCGTATGTCAAGGCGATAGTCAAGAGTGGCATGGAGATTCAATCTCAAGAATGACATGAGGATTCTTGGTCCCCCATATTCTCACATTCCCCTGTTCACCTTCCCATTGAGGTGGAAGGTCGCTTCATCACTGAAGATGATCTTCGACAGCAGATCAAGATCATTTTCCATTGACTCTTGGAGACCGTGGCAAAAATTAACACCTGTTTCTCTGTCTTGTGAGTATAACTTTTGGACCAGCTACAGCTTATAAGGGGTAAACCTCAAGCGTTTGCGTAAGACCTTTTTTACTATGCTTCGTGGAATTTGTAACTCTTGGCTAGCTCTATGAGTCCACTTCTTGGGGCTGCGAACAAAAGCTTGTCTGATACTGTCAACAACTACTTCAGAAACAACTGGGCGTCCGGAATGTCCCTTTCTCTGATCACAAATGCACCCCTTTTCAAGAAATCATTGTACCACTTCAAAATGGACTTGTTAGTAGGTGGATTGTTATGATAGATGCGTCTGAACGAACGCTGCACAGTTGCTAGCTGCACAGGTGTTAGCAGCACAGCTGCACAGGCGTACGCCATCTTGGATAAGACTTCCGCCTAGCGGGGGATGTAAAAATTTCAACCTGGAAATAAAGGAAAACAAAGTTTTATTAGTTTATGTAACTATAGACACCAAAATTGTAAGGTTATGAACGTCATACGACATACTATGAATATTTGAAATCAAGGAGTGTTTTTGTGCCCACCCTGTAATATAACAAATGAATTATATTCGTTATATCAAAACAATTCAGAGAAAAAAGTAGTTGAAGTTGGTGATATATTTTTAGATCACTGCCCGCTAATGGTTTAATCTAACCTAACTTAACCTACCTAACCTACCTAACCTACCCAACCTACCCAACCTACCCAACCCTTCCTCTATGCCTAACCTAACTTGCCCTAACTACTATACTTAACTTATAAATTGCACTAACTATAACTATTATATCATTGAATTTTTTTGTGAAGCAGTATGAGGCTATAAATAAATTATTAAAGTCATTTTCTAATCGGGGTCGTGTGTCTACCCTGAGGATATACAAAGAGAACGACCGAAAAAGGTTAAAAATTGTCTACTTCAATGCTCTATTAGGATAAGTTAAAACTTTAAAGTTATGATTTAAAATAAAATACCATAAGTACAAAGTCCAAATATTATAACAAATGAAGTATATTCATTATATCAGAAAACAATTATGACAAAAAAGTAGCTGAAATCGGTGATATCTATCTATATAAAAGAGATCCTCTGTCTGTGTGTCTGTCTGTCTGTTTGTCTGTCCCACCCTCCTTGGTCCATTTTCAGCAAGCTGCTACTCGGTAACCACTTGGTGTACCCGCCAACAATTTATACCATTACGTTGGAAATTTTCTTGTCTACACGATAGGATAAATTTTAAATTTTAAAAATAAAACCAAAAAAAGTTATCGCGGTGAAAAGACAAAATGAACCCTGAAAAATGCGAAAATCTTGGTCAATATTCCTGCATCTACTCCTCATAAACCAGAAATGGTACAGCTAAACAGATTATACCACTGTGTAGAGAATATTCTGTTCTACTCGGTAGGCTATAATTCATATTCAAAAATTAAATATAAAATATGTAAAAATGACAAAATTTCAGTCTACATTCAAAATTATATTTAAGCTCGACGCGTCCCATTTTCTGTACTTTTTTCTCTATTTCTCAGCAACTAACTATGACACATCTAAATAAATATTACCATCATGCTGGGAATTTTGTTTTCTACAGCGCGGTATAATTTTTAATTTTCCAAAGTGTTTGAAAAAAAATGTTACGGCGGTGTGAAGTCAAAATGACAAAGTCAAAAAGGCAAAATTAGCACTAAAAACGCGAATATTTTGGTCAATATTCCCCTATCTATTCCTCATAAACCAGCAGAGTTACAGCTATAAAAATTATACTATTGTGTAGAGAATTTTGTGTTCTACAAGAAATATTCTAATTTATACCCACAAATGATACCAAAAACGTAAAATTGGCAAAATTATCAAATACATCCAAAATTACACTTGAACACCGGGCGACTAAAATTAATTCATTTTTCTACTATTTCTCAGTAACTATTTGTTACACATAAAAATAAATTATACCATTGTGCTGGAAATTTTGTTTTCTACAATACGGTATAATTTGTAATTTTCCAAAGTATATCTGAAGTAAGTTACGGCGGTGTAAAGTCAAAAGGACATATTGCCAATTTGACAGCTATTATGCGCACTTGCGATTACACAGGAATATACTACTGTGTAGATAATTTTGTGTTCTACAAGATAAGCTATAATTTATACCCACAAATGATACAAAAAACGTGTAAAATTGGCAAAATTCTCAAATACATCCAAAATTACACTTGAACAACGGGCGACTAAATTTTTCCCATTTTTTTACTATTTCTCAGTGACTATTTGTTACACATAAAAATAAATTATACCATCGTGCTAGAAATTTTGTTTTCTACAATACGGTATAATTTGTAATTTTCCAAAGTGTATCTGAAGGAAGTTACGACGGTGTAAAGTCAAAATGTCATGTTGCCAATTTGACAGCTATTATGCGCACTTGCGATTACACATGAATATACACTGATTTAATTTCACTGAAGTCCAATCACAATTTACGCACTTGCGATTACACAGAAATATACTACTGTGTAGAGAATTTTGTGTTCTACAATATAAGCTATAATTTATACCCACAAATGGTACAAAAAACGTGTAAAATTGGCAAAATTCTCAAATACATCCAAAATTACACTTGAACACCGGGCGACTAAAATTAATTGATTTTTCTACTATTTCTCAGTAACTATTTGTTATACATAAAAATAAATTATACCATCGTGCTAGAAATTTTGTTTTCTACAATACGGTATAATTTGTAATTTTCCAAAGTGTATCTGAAGGAAGTTACGGCGGTGTAAAGTCAAAAGGACATATTGCCAATTTGACAGCTATTATGCGCACTATTATCTATCTATCTATTATCTATCTATTATCTATCTATTATCATCGTGCAAGAAATTTAGTTTTCTACAATACGGTATAATTTGTAATTTTCCAAAGTGTATCTGAAGGAAGTTACGACGGTGTAAAGTCAAAATGTCATGTTGCCAATTTGACAGCTATTATGCGCACTTGCGATTATACATGAATATACACTGATTTAATTTCACTGAAGTCCAATCACAATTTACGCACTTGCGATTACACAGAAATATACTACTGTGTAGAGAATTTTGTGTTCTACAAGGTAAGCTATAATTTATACCAACAAATGATACAAAAAACGTGTAAAATTGGCAAAATTCTCAAATACATCCCAAATTACACTTGAACACCAGGTGACTAAAATTAATTCATTTTTCTTCTATTTCTCAGTAACTATTTGTTGCACATAAAAATAAATTATACCATCGTGCTAGAAATCTTGTTTTCTACAATACGGTATAAATGTTAATTTTCCAAAGTGTATCTGAAGGAAGTTACGGCGGTGTAAACTCAAAAGCACATATTACCAATTTGACAGCTATTATGCGCACTTGCGATTATACATGAATATACACTGATTTAATTTCACTAAAGTCCAATCACAATTTACGCACTTGCGATTACACAGAAATATACTACTGTGTAGAGAATTTTGTGTTCTACAAGGTAAGCTATAATTTATACCAACAAATGATACAAAAAACGTGTAAAATTGGCAAAATTCTCAAATACATCCCAAATTACACTTGAACACCAGGTGACTAAAATTAATTCATTTTTCTTCTATTTCTCAGTAACTATTTGTTGCACATAAAAATAAATTATACCATCGTGCTAGAAATCTTGTTTTCTACAATACGGTATAAATGTTAATTTTCCAAAGTGTATCTGAAGGAAGTTACGGCGGTGTAAACTCAAAAGCACATATTACCAATTTGACAGCTATTATGCGCACTTGCGATTACACAGGAATATACACCGATTAAATTTCACTGAAGCCCAATCACAATTCAGAATGCATCATATTATCTCCAAGCATGGATGGTGTGGTTTTATTGCTTACAGTTTAATTAATGCTACACTATACTGAATATAAAGGCTTTATTGTCCTCAATAACGTTCCGCACGACGGGCGGGTAAAATGCTACTGTGAACAAAGTAAACTACTGAATTTAACTGTGTAATTTAATTGGTTTAATTTCAAGTTGCATAAGGATATGGGTTGCAATATCATGTAATGCTAACTTATGCTGTTTTAGCGGAAGCATTAACCTGGAATTATAGAGATGACAGAAAGTTGCATTGTTTTGACAGTGTTACACTTCTGAGTTACTGCACACGAAGGATGGGTGTGAATTTGAGCAGTGTTGAGGGAAAAAAATTCGTCAAAAATTAAAACAAGAACTTACACATTTATATTTTTATATTGGATAAGCTTTTTGATTTTTGTTTCATTATATTTTATTAATAGTTCCGCACGACGGGCGGGTTTAAATACGAGGTTGTTCGAGGAAAGATATTTTGCCACATCTAACATAAACACATTCATATTTAGACTTTTCTATTGGTTAAGACTTTTTATGGGCTTGCTTTTTTAATTTTTTAATTTGTATTAGTAATTTTATTAACTCAATATTTATTTTACTTTTTGTTCTAATTGTTCCGCTATACGGGATGGTTTCAATGCTAGATGATATTAATTTATAAATATACTTTGGAAACATTATGATAGAAAATTTAGACAATTTTCATTTTTCGTGTGTGAATTTTTAATTATTCCGCACGACGGGCAGGTTTAAATATGAAGCGGGTTGAGGGATAATATTGTCAAAATTAAAATAAAAACATCCATATTTGGACTTTACTATTAGTTAGCATATTTACAGCTTTAATTTGTTTGCTTTTTAATTTGTATTCATTTTCGTTTATGGATTGAATATGAATAGATTTTATGAATTGTTCCGCACGACGGGCGACTTTAAATTTATATATATATATATATATATATATAATGAATTATCTGTGTGTGTGTATGCTTGGATACGAGGTGACATAACTGAGCGGGTTCAATGATATAGATCAGGGGTTTTAAACGTAAACGAAACGATGGATCATTTTTATGAAATAAAAATGTCCCGCGGGTAGCAACTATAGACAATAGAACGTTCAATTTCACCGTGTATAATGAATTCATATACAAAACTAACTTTGTTGACTTCAAGATCCAGAACAAATCGTGTTCGAGTTCTGAATTATCCCGCACGACGGGTGGGTTTAAATATGAAGCGGTATGAGGGAAAATTTTTGTCAAAATTAAACTGAAAATCATTAAATTTACACTTTTCAATTGATATCCTTTGTTTTATTAATTGTTTTTGCACGACGAACGGGTTTAACTGCTAGATGAGAACTTGAATTAAATTATATATAATTAAATCGCATTATACAATAGATGTGAATTAATCTGTCTTACAGTTTGGTTACTATATTATATTGGCGGGATTCGAGAACATTATTGGTGGGCCGCGTGTTTGATACTAAAAGGGGATGAGATGATATACGATAAGATGGGATGGTTGGGTTTGGTAGGATTGGGTCAGGTTATATTGGGTTTAATATGAATGCGGAATATAATGTATGTTTATGAATTTTTTGGCAGTAAATATTGTACTGGCAAAAGTATAAGAGTACTTGTGCAAATGATGTTGGGGAATGATGTTAAGTTATGCATATATTTGGGAAACATCATGATGAAAATATTTCATTTTTCATCATTCTTCATTATTCCGTGTTTAAGTTCTGAATATTTCCGTACGACGGGCAGACTTAAATATGACGCTATTTGAGGGAAATATTTTGTCCAAATATATAAAAAATATTCACCTTCATACTTTTCTATTAGATAAGACTTTTAATGGGTTTACTTTTTTCTTTTTAATTTTTATCTCTATTTGTAACTTGTAATATTTTTTATGAATATCAATTTTTATAAATATGAATTTCATTTTATGAATTCCTCCGCACAACGGGCGGGTTTTAATGCTATATGAGAACTTAAATTAAATAATATATAATTAAATGGCAATATTCAATAAATGTGTATTAATCTGTCTTACAGTTTGGTTTCTATATTATATTGGCGGGCTGCGAGAACATTATTGGTGGGCCGCGTGTTTGATACTAAAAGGGGATGAGATGATATATGATAAGATGGGATGGTTGGGTTGGGTTTGGTAGGATTGCGTCAGGATATATTGGGTTTAATATGAATGCGGAATATAATGTATGTATATAAATGTATATGAATGTATGTATATGAATTTTTCGGCAGTTAATATTATACTGGTAAAAGTATAATAGTACTTGTGCAAATGATGTTGGGGAATTATGTTAAGTTATAAATATATATTGGAAATGTTATGATGAAAATGTGTCATTTTTCATCAGTTTTCATTATGTCGTGTTTGAGTTCTGAATATTTCCGTACGACGGGCAGGCTTAAATATGATGCTATTTGAGGGAAATATTTTGTCCAAATAAAAATAAAAATATTCACCTATATACTTTTCTATTAGATAAGACTTTTAATGGGGTGACTTTTTTCTTTATAATTTGTATCTCTATTTTTAATTGAATATTAATTTTATTCTATTAATTGCTCTGCACGACGGGCGGGTTTCAATGCTAGATAGTGATGTTAAGTTATCAATATATTTTGGAACCATTATGATGAAAAAGTGTAGTCATTTTTCATTGTTTCGCGTCTGAGTTCTGAATTATTCAGCACGGCGGGCAGGTTTAAATATGAGGCGGTTTAGGCAAACTAATATGAACATATATATTAAAATATATAAATTTAGACTTTGTTATGGGTTCACTCCACTCTTCTTTAATTCATATTCCTTTTCTCTTATGAATTGAATACAAATTGAATAGTATGAATTGCTCCGCACAACGGGCGGGTTTTAATGCTAGTATATTTATATTTATGCCGGTTAATGGGTTAAGCACACATGTCACTTTTCAAACCTGAAATACTAGGTCAGTGGTTCTTAACCTTTTTTCTCTGATTCCCCACTTCTTAATGAGCCATCTCTTCATTTTCCACGACTGCGCTTATAGATTAAATAAATTCAGTTGTTACATCAAAGTAAATGCCAAGAGGTCATAAACAAAAATAAACGAATTTGAATTGACAAAATCATACATTTGTCCCTCTGTCTAACATTTACATAACATTATTTAGCTTCCCACTTGGCGACTCTTCCATTCCCCACAGGTTAAGAACCACTGTACAGGAGTCGCGATATTCGACCGTTCACAATTCGACATTTCACGAATTCGGCAGCGCCTAATTTATACCCCAAGCCTCATGGCTGGACAGAAAAACTCGCGAATTCGACATTCAAGTCTCGCGCGCCATCCTCCCAACATTACCTTGCGCGCCGCCGCAACACATCACACCTCAGTCTCCCACCAGCTGTCGGCGTAGTAAAGCGCTCAGGTGCTCCAACTGCATCATGCCGAGCAAATCTACCTCCGCCCCCACGCCTAAGAAACATATTTTTCTGCCTCTCAAAGATAAGCTAGATCTTGTAAGGACACGTGAGCCCGGTATAACTCACTCAGCCATAGCAGCGGAAATGGGTGTCGCAAGGTCTACAGTGTCAACAATTCGGAAGAACGGACGAGCTAGGCAGGCAGCTACTTCAACATCATCTACAGAAACTCTTGTTCTTTTTACCGCAGAGACTCCCGTCTCAACACGTTGGAAGAGATGTTGATCAAGCGGATGGAGGACAGGACACAACGCAAGATGCCCATTAGACTGGGACTTGTGCGAGAACGCGCCTTGTCACTGGGAAGACTTACAGCAACAACATCATCCAACAGCAGGACACAATAAACATTCACGGCGAACAAGGGCTGGTTCCACCGATTCAAGGAGTGATCAGGCCTCCACAATGTCACAATGAGCGGGGATTCAGCCAGTGCAGATGAAGAAGCTGCAAGTTCCTTTCCTGCCTTCTTCAAAACACGAGTGGAGGAGGGCGGCTTCACACCCAAGCAGCTCTTCAACATTGACGAAACCGGCCTCTTTTGGAAGAAAATGCCTAATACTGATTTAGTTTTAGTTTTTAGTGGTAGTTTTGGGTCTGGGCTGGAGGTCGGTCCGTACTCTCCCTAATTATAATGTATTTATATGGGAAATACAGTTTCACAAATTGACCAAACGCAGGTTCGACCAATGATAGACCGCCGTGTCCCCGTCGAATTGCGGGGACCCCTGTACTAGGTATTTAGCAGTACTCTACAATAAGCCCACACAAAATTCGAACTTTTCTCCGGTAGGATTTTTCAAATGCTGTTTTACATATGCAATATTTTGAGCAAAAAATCGTTATTTCCTATAATTTACGTGTTTCATTGCACATATTTCTACTTTATCAACATTGATATTATTCATACCAAAATGATAATGATATTCATACCAACATTGATATAATTAATACCAAAATAAGCTTGTGGCTAAATCAAATTTTGGCAGACTGAATTTTTTACCTTGTGAAATAGCTCTGATTAAGCCCGTCATGGAGATTAGATTTTAGGAGATTTTTGGACTAAAAATATGGGCTTAATGGCCGGGATCTACGGTATACAAATAGTGTACGTGTTTTTGTGTGTCAGGATTCTAAGATGAATTGTGATTCAGTTCCAATAGCTGACACACCAAACCAGCACAATTCAGGTACGTATACACACACAATTGAAATGAGTAGAGTTGGGATTGTTTGTATGTGATAATTTTAGGCGTTTTATGTTTTCATTATGTGACGAAAAATGCAAAATATGTTGTCGAAATCACCAAAATATGTTATTCAACTATATAATACGTGAGTTTTGGACTTTCGTAGATTATTTGCTTCAAGAGGCAAATTTTCCGTAGTACATGGCGAAAGTTTTACCTTGATTGGGCCCTCCGGATAGGATAAGGGTGCAGTAGCGGCGCCAGGATTTCCCGGTAAGGGGCTAAGGAAAAATATGCGGGATTTGGCGAAACACTAGGAAGTACCATCGAAATGTTAATGGTGAGGATTTTGAGAGTGTGCTCAGAAGGGCTTGACAAATTTCGAGAGGGGGAGCTTCAACCCCTCTTGGTGCGGTCACCGCAGTGGTGCCACTTTGGAATTTTGCTTCGAGGCGCAATGATCCTATTATTCGATTCTGCATGTACATTTAATATTTTTCGAGTGAGTAGCCGGTTTGTTTTGTTGCTCGAACTGCGACTGATGACCAACGCACACGTTTTTCTCAACATACTGTGAGGTCACTTCTCACACTCTTCAAAAAAAACCTGGCATAATGCAAACAATGTATTTTCCGGACTAAAATGAAAAATCGAATCGAGCAACATTTGCAAAACAAGCAACAAGTAGCGCTTCCTAAATGACACTGCCCCGCACTCGCATATACGAGGCGAGCATCATGAATATTGCAACAACGAGACGAGCATCATGAATCAATATTGCAACAGCGCGCCGCGCAATTTTGCAAGTGTTGAGCCCTCATAGGCCAGCACAGCGCGCGGCAGCACAACAAGAGACGAACACACACACACACGCATAAAATACACACAAACAAACGATTACAAAGCCGTGCACAAGTCACCATAGGCTAGCACAGGGCGATCAGATGTGTGCACAAACCGCCATAGGCGTGCACAAGCCGCAACACATACAACGCAAAATATGCTCTTCTTGTCAGACACGTTTTTTGGGAAATTCAACTTCACATTAAATTCCCTTAATTCCTTTGATCGTGATAATACAGACGTCATTTGTGTTGAATAATTTGCCTAAATGTAGATTCGAAGTACATGTATGATCCTACCTTTCCAGAAAAGCTAATGGTACGTGTACCTAGCTTTGAGTGATTCGGTGTACATAGCGAGTTATAACTAGGGCTGCCAAAAAAGTAACCTAAAATCAGAAAAAGTAACTTTTTTCGAGAAAAAGTAACCTAAAAATAACCTATGAGTTTTAATGTTATCACTTTTGTGTCGCTTTATCACATGTTTATCACCCCTTTGCTGATTAGTGCGCTATATGAAATACACGGTTTGTTTTTGAACATAAAAAGTAACTTAAAAATAACCTAACCTTCGTAAAAATAACCTTCAAAAAAGGTCTGTTTCTGTTTGCAGGTCTGAAGGAAGAAAATACACCAGTCCTTCTTTTTTATCCTCTTTCCGAGTTGGTACTATTTTTCCACCCTCTCTTCGATCGGGTACCATTTGTACAACAAACCACCAAAAGTGACATAATATTATTGGGCTAACATCACAAAAGGGAGCATAACCATCAAAATGCAATTTAAAGTGGAAAGCGAATACAAAAGTGAAATACACTAATTGAAAATGTAAATATTTTTTATGGTCGCAATAATGTTCTTTATACTGTTTCAACGGAACTTTTTATCAAATAGCACGTAGTACAGCTTGTATATTAGTGTGAGCGTAAACACTGCATGTGTAAATGCCCCCGTCCTCCCATATGTAGCACCCTGTGATCACAGTCTTATAAATGTCAAACGTGGGAAAATGGCGCTATCTCGCGCCCTGAAAATCACGTGCTAATTCCTGTTCAAGTAAATGCGTACTGTCAAGTGCTACAGTGCAGTATCTGATATAGAGAGCTCACACATCGTACTATACCACGCTCCAAACATCTCACGACACCCTCCGGGTCGTGGACATTTCCTAAAATGGAATGACGCTATCCTGCGTTCCCAAAAACGTATAAATATCGAGTAGCACATATATTAAGGTGAATATCAATTGCTAAATCCCTGCAGCAGAAATTTTGACATTTCTTCAGACCTAATATCCCATCTCTTTTCATATTTCATCCTGATTTATACCGTTTTTGTGCCTCTTATTTGCAAAAAGTCACCAAACGTCGTGGTTAACTTACCTAATAACTAGGGTGACCTTTTGGTGCGCTTAAAATAAAGAAAAGGTGCGCTAAAAAGTTGCACTTAAAATTTTGTTGGAACTTCACTAAAACCTATAAAAGACTAGTGAAAATTATATAATTATGAAAAACATACTTGTGAGAAAAGGTTGTACTTTTTACATTCCATAAATATTACCACAATACGTTTTGATCATTCGCGGTTGTGCTAAGATTGCATGCTTCATGATCTTCAACTGTCACCTCACTGGCGACAAGGGTGACATTTGGATGCGCTAAAACTTCAAATAGTTGCGCTAATAAGTTGAGCTCAATGTTTTGCTAAAATATTACCAATTTTAAATAATAGGGTAATACAATTTTAACACTGAAATCACTCCTTAACATTACAATTTGAGACTTTCACGTTTTTGTTTTGTTTTGTTTGGATGTCTGGTAGTGACATTTAAATATGCAATATAATTTGACAGACTCGCTCGATGTTAATTTCCTTGCATGTTACAAGGTCTAAATGGATTTTGCAGATAAAACATAATCTGATTATGAGGTAATTATAGTCAAGTGCTTTTGATCTAACTAGTTGCTCTAAGGTTGCTCGAAAAGTATACAAATTAAGGTTGAATTTTATTGCACAAATGCACCTGTCTATATCATAGTGTTATGTGTATATTATATTGTATATGTCTATATTGTCTATGGGAACGTACATACGCAGGATGGACAACTTTACAACCGAATTTTTTTCCTGATAATGTGAAACAATTGTTCTAAAAGTTCGAGAGTTGTCCTAAATCAAAATAATTGTATTTAAAAATGAAAAAGTTGCAAAAATTGCGCTAAAACAAAAAGTTGCATTTATAACTTCTTTAATATGTACCTCATATTAGGCCTGGGCAGGAACCGGTTCTGACGGTTCTGCTACGTGGGTATTGGAACCAGGTCCGAGACTCGGAACCGGTTCTGGAACCGGGTCCACACGGATCCGAGTCCACACGGTTCCGATTCTCGGACCCGGGTCCACACGGATCCGAGTCCACACGGTTCCGATTCTCGGATCCGAGTCCACACGGTTCCGATTCTCGGACCCGGGTCCACACGGATCTTAGTATCAGGACTGACAGGAAAATGTATGCGCCTTGCGCACACACTACATGAACACTACGGTGCGTTTTAGAATTAACGCTATTTCATTGATATGAGGCTCATATCAATAAAATATTGATTTTCGGGCTTCTCAGAATGAACAGAGTATAGATGAAAAAGTTGCATTTGCAACAAAAGGTCACCCTACTGATAACAAGAAAAATTACAAAAAGGTAACCTGACGATAAAAAAGTAACCTGAAAGCAAAAAAGTAACCTAACGATGAAAAAGTAACTTTTGGTAACCTAATAACTTTTCAAATAATTATCGTACACAACTTTTGCATGCAGTTTTAGGTAGCTTAAGCAAGTGACCTTTAGGTAGAAAAGTAACTTTATTAACTTTTGGCAACCCTAGTTATAACAGATCCCGTTGCCACGCTATCACACCACTTAATTCCCCCATAACCCATATGGTAGGGGGTAGGGGTATAAACCGCGTGACGCTTTTTATGCCCGGACTTGGGCAGTTATCATCATCGCTGCTATGTTTTCATTATTAACATTGCTGGTGTTAATATTATACATATATGCAGTGTTTGAGTGTATTCATCACGTTTCACAGCACGTAACTAGGGCTGTGAAAAGTTAATAAAGTTACTTTTGCAACTAAAGGTCACTTTTTCATAAGCTACCTAAAACTGCATGGAAAAGTTGTGTAGGATAATTATTTAAAAAGTTATCAGGTTACCAAAGGTTACTTTTTCATCGTAAGGTTACTTTTCTTGCTTTTAGGTTACTTTTTATCTTCGGGCTACCTTTTATTTTTCTTATTATTAGATCACTTTACCACGGAGTTTGGTAACTTAAAGGCACAGATAAGAGGCACAAAAACGGTATAAATGAGGATAAAATAGAAATAGATGGAGTATGAAGTCTGAAGATCAAGAAATGTCCAAATTTCTGCTGTTAGGATTTAGCAATTAATCTTCACCTTAATGTCTGTGCTACTCGATATTTTTACGTTTTTGGGTGCACAGTAGTGTCGTTCCGTTTTAGCAAATGTCCACGAACTGGAGGGTGTCGTGAGATGTTTGGAGCGTGGGACGTGTGAGCTCTCTATACCAGTCAATGTACTGTAGTACTTGACAGTATGCATTTACTTGGACAGGAAGTAGCATGTAATTTTCAGGGCGTGAGAGTGCCACTTTCCCACGTTTAAGCTCAAGCGACGAAACAGTGCCCCTTATCATAAGACTGTGAGTACAGGGTGCTTACATGAGGATGGGGGCATTCACACATGCAGTGTTTACGCTCACACAAATGCACGAGCTGTAGCACGTGCTTGTGGCGTTTAGGTAGCCACGGAACGGCAGAAATTCACAATGTGAGTGCTTTGGACCGACTGTATTTGACACAAGATGACGAAATCAGCAGGTCACACATGCAGCATACAAACATACAATTGGTCAAACACACACACACACACACACACACACACACACACACATGATCTAACAACACACGCAGTGACACAGACAAACACGACACACATGCATACAAATCAATAGGCGTGCAGCTAGACTCGACGAGGTGGTGCGCGGCGTAATTGCACGTGGTGCACCACATGCTTATTTGATAGGGTTGCCTCAAAAAAGTCTCATTGAAACAATATATGGAACATTATTGCGACCATTACTAAAAATAATTACGTTATCAAGTAGCGTATTTCACCTTTGTATTAGCTATCCACTATTTAATTACATTTTGATGGTTATGCCCTTTTTGCGATGTTAGCCAAATTATGTTAAGTCACTTTTGGTGGATTGGTGTAAAAATGGTAATAAGTCGGAGAGAGAGTATAAAAATGGCACCAAATCGGACATAGGATAGAAAAGAGGTACTGGTGTGTTTTCTGCCGTAAAACTGCAAAAAGAAATTAACCTTTTTTGAGAGATCTTATGTTATTTTTCTGATTTTTAGCTTACTTTTTTGACAACTCTTATCATAACCTATTGAATGCGTTATCTGTGTAATAACAATTATTAAAAGAATATATTAACACCAGGCGCAACCTATAAAATTATATATTTGCAAAATATTTCTCAGTGAAAATGAGGTTTTATGTTTTTTTCGCTTAAAACCGACATTTTATGTGAAAAAAATGTAGTTGATCACAAAGTTCCTAACTCCAGCAATCAGTGTACATTTATAATTTGTGAAACTTGTGAACTTGCGAAATAACATTTTTTAAGCCAATTAGCACTGGGTAAATGCGTTTGCCTTTTTTGTTAAAATACGCTTTTGCAAAGCACTATAATACAGAGAAAAAAAGAAAATATAAAATATTGATAAAATAAATATATATTATATTCTCGAAGGTATTGTATACAAAATATTTGATTTAATTATACTAAGATTAAATAATGCAACAATACATAATGTAATGTAATGCATTGATTGGTGAAACTGTGGGTCACATATAAACACCATCTTCATTCCATTATTATTGTAATTAATTAGAGGTAAGTCCAGTAGCATGAGAAGAGTGCAAGCAGTATTACTACCCTGTGGGGTGGCCCTATGTATTGGAAGCGCCCAAAGTTAACAAATGTGCTAAATGTAACAAGGTTATAAGTAAGTTATAAGTAAAGTTAAGTGTATTTGACTGTTTTTGTTGTTAATGTTTCAGTTATTGTTTTTCAATAATATTAATTATATTTGTGTGTGTGTGTGTGTGTGCAGCATTGCTTGGTACCAACAAGACACTTTCACTTAGTGAGTCTGACAGCGAATAATACATGTGTGAATATTACATCGTGGTGTAAACGCTCACACTCCCTGATGGTGTAAAATGGTGAAGGTGCCGTATGGTCTGGCTTATTACACCTTAACATTCACACAAACACACATTGTTTTGTTCATAAGTGCAGATGATGTGTGTGTGTGTGTTACTCTGCCGAATTTTCCAAATTTGTCTGCAATTTTTGAGCTTGTGTGTTTCATTTTATTTGCGTTCGATGTTCTGGTGAATACATTGTTCATGTATGTGTATGTATTAGTACCAAACACAAACAAGCACTATTATCAGATGATTTTATCAGAGAGTACACATCGAAATTTAAGCAAGCATGAAAACAGTGCGCAATGAGAACATAATATGGATGAATAAGAAGACTATAACAGCGCAACAAAACAAGTATATTAAAAATATGACTTAGCATTAGAAATACTCTGCGCCACAGTTCCTGACAAACACAACCCCTGATTTGAATTTCTCACAAAATGCGCATTACAAATGATAAAATCATTGAAATCACACACCCGCGCAAAATATCACGTCAACAACAATATGAAAAACAAATAGGCAAACTTCGTTAAAATACCATAAGCCCCACGAATCGCCATTTGAAAAACAACAGTATTTTTAGAACAACCAATAACAAAACAAAGATAAATGCTGCAATCAACGCCTGGCGTTGTGTTCAAGCGCAAGCGAGGTAAAACATACCCCAATCCGGATTCGAACCGCCGACCTCTGACATATGAGTGGACTGTGTCATGTGAGTGAGTATCTTATCTATGCCACTGATCTAAGTAGCAGTGCGCAAAAAAGTGTAGCACACTTAAAACACTAAGTATATGTATATACAAGACATTCAGATTCATATAAAATTGCACATTGCGACGAGGATAGTATATATATATATATATATATATATATATGTGTGTGTGTGTGTGTGTGTGTGTGTCTCTGTGTGCGGCGCATAAAATACACAGAAATAAGTCGAGAAGTAAACAAAAGGTACAAATATGAACCTAACCTCTATTTGAGCGGCATGCCGTTCTACTTTGCACACCTTTATCCCGTGGTAGTACCGTTAGATGGTGCCGTTCTATAATTCGACTAGCTCAGGGGTACTTAACCGGGGGTGCGAGCCTAGTTCCTAAGGGATACGAGAAATTCTGTGAACATTAAAGAAGGTATATGTTTTTGCCTATGCTTTATATTCTCCCTGGAAAACACTTTTTTCTCACAGCGAATTTAGGCTGTATGAGTGAATAGTAAACTTGGAAAGTTGTGATTTCGTCGTTTGTATTTTAGTTTTTTTCATATAGTTATCAAAAAAAGGGGCGCGAGAACTAACACCTTATTTCAAAAGGGTGAATACGCTGAACAAGGTTAACAACCACTCGATTATCTGCTCAGAATTTCAAGAATATACGGTAAATTGTATAGATGAAAAACAACCAGGTAACGTGTAAACATTTAATTAACAAAAGACAAACCTACAGAGTGATAACCGGTAACTAATCGCAAATTCACTAACAAAAATCAGCCAGTCATAGCTATTGCCAAAAGAGAAGAATTCATCAACTTTTTGATGTGCCGTTGAATTTTTAAATTGTTCCCTAAGGTGCCGTTCAAATAGAGGTTTTACGGTATACTACACTACAGTTGTGGACATGCTAACTCGAACAATGCGTGACTGATAACTTGAAGTGTTGTTGATCAGTGAATATTCACGAAACTCGCTATCACCAAACACAACCACATCGACCACATCCACATGCGCGCGTGTGAGCTACACATCACACATCCACTTGACACATCACCTCCAAACAACAGACGATTGCTCACCGAACAATTCCACGCAAATACGCGCACATTATCAACGGCGACCTCTGGTGGCGAATTTCGGAACTTCTCCGAGGTGGACAAAATCGCGTCCAACCAGAATTTCAAACGTTGTCCATTAGTTTTGATATTGTTGAGGGGAATGCTCAGCGTAGTCCATTCGGTTGCTTTTTGACTTTGCCACAAGATGGAGCCGGTTGATGGATCTACAAGGTTTAATTTCGCCCCAGCGCTGGTGCGGATGTCCATAACCAAACACTGACCTCCCGCTGATATACAAGGAGATCTCAAACGACCTGTAACCTCCTTGCCCTCCAAGGTATTCGTCAAAATCAAATCCCTCATCGCCGTTCTAGAAAATCCAGCTACGGCTATTTGCATTCTGTCTGGATGCGATTTGAGCGTCCATTCAGGCATACTCTGAGATGAAGACAAGGATTGCAGACTGATCAATGGCGATGGATCGTAGCCACACCAGGATTGTCGCCAGTTGCACTGGTGTGTGTAGGCGTCGCGCAGTGTGACTACACCTGGTGTAGCTATGCAGTGAGGAATGGCTCGCCAACGAGATCCGTCACAGAGACCGAATCTCAACCGACCACCGCTAGCCTTTCAGTGTGTTCAAACATACAAAAATACACAGAAACATACATACATAATTACATACAATAAACGTACACATATAAATATACATACAGAAACATACACACATGTACACATATAAAGACACATATAAACATACACACACATAGATAAACACTGCCATGTGTGTGTACGTATGTATGTGTGTTTAGATCAGTGGTTCTCAACTTTTTTTTGGACAGCCAGTCACGGTTTTGCACAAATCAATATTTTGAATCAAATACTAATTACGCTTTTAATCCTAATTCAATTTGATCATGGTCTGCATAGAATCATAGGGAGGTGGTCGTTTTGTGAAATGTGTGGCACTTTCGACCTACGGACAAAAGAGGAGGCGGTCCGAATGATAAGACGGCGTGGATTTTATTTATTACAGCACTTGATTAAATATATTTTAGTGAAACCATTTTTTTCTGCAAACACAGAGCGACCCAATGAAACGACTTAGCGATCCTGGGGTTTAGTGTAGCTTAACTTTAGTGAGTAGTTAGTAATAGTTTAGTAAGTAATTAGTAATAGCTTAGTGAGTTAGTTTATTTTAGTAGTTAGTAAGATTAGTGAACTAAAGTAATAGTTTAGTAAGTAGTTAGTAATACCTTAGTGCGTTAGTTTAGTTTAGTAGTTAGTAAGTAGTAAGATTAGTGACCTAAAGTGATAGTTTAGTAAGTAGTTAGTAATACCTTAGTGCGTTAGTTTAGTTTAGTAGTTAGTAAGTAGTGAGATTAGTGAGCTAAAGTAATAGTTTAGTCAGTAGTAAATTTAATGAGCTAAAATAAGCTACATGTATAGTATGTTTTAGTTTTACCACACCACGATAATGTGATAGAAATTCTAGCATTACTTCTCAACACTGCTGTATCTGACAATATTAATCATGCCAGTGGTATCCAATCAGTGCCTGTGGTACGCGTAGCACTAGTGATGATGATGATACGTGTCTTATCAGGCCATGAGAAAAGGCATAAGCACGTTGTTGCAACAATAAAATAACGAAAGACATTACGGGTAATAAATACAAGACATACACTAATAAAAACACATTATTAATTATTAATGACTAGACGATACAAATACAATACTAGTGATACGCGAAGTCTTTCAGGGTGACGAACAATTTTGTAATGGTCATCGACATTTTCGGAGTCATTAAATGTTTCTGACTTCCTATCCGACAATGGAGTGCGAGCAAGGGTTTTCAATTTTCACGACTTTATAGTTTTTTTATAATTGATTTGTGTGTTCTACTTGAACAACTATGCAATTAAAGCGATATATGATCGAACTGAGTTTTTCTGGAAGCAGGCGGTACGCGGCGACTGTACGGGACCTCCAGGTGGTACTCCATCACAAAATGGTTGGGAACAACTCGGTTATACATATCTGCTATTCATTCTACTCTACGATATATTATATAATTTTATATATATTATATTATCTACCCCTGTATTATATTTTCATCTCATTGTTTGATTCCTGTATATTTAATGTCAGCAACGCCTCAGAGATCCTTGGTGTAAGGCGCGTTATACATTACATCCATGTGACGTATGCTTGCAATTGTAAGTTATGACGTCAGAGTCATAACGTAATTGTGGTTGCCGGGGATGTACATGTATGCGTTATAGAGGTCTTGTCAGTGTTGTGCTCTTAGTCACTTCGTCACAGTCGGTGCTGAGCTCTTCGTCACCCGCTAGTACGTGGCGCGTATGGCGACGGGACTGGTCGTACTATGCAGCTGCCAGAGAGCTTTCTGACAAGCCACGAGCTGTTCAGATTGGCAGATTTTTCAATTGCGCAGGAAGGACAGCGCAGGATGTGGCCTTCCACTTTGAGTGGAACGAAAATGATTTTTTTTGGAAGACCTACCGAAGCAATTCGATTATTACTGTGTTCCTCACAAACATAGCATAATGGAACGCTTCACATTCTACAAGCTGATTCAGCAGCCGGGCGAGGGCATCACTGCGTTCGTGCCTGTTCTGCGTCATCTCGCTTCGAGTTGTGAATTCAGCGATGATGATGCAATTATCAGAAAGGATTTGTATTGGAATAAGAGACCAGGCCACTCAGCAGACATTGCTAAAAATGTCGCTGACGTTGACGTCAGCTCACTCCACGGCGTTACCAGAGGAAGCATCTCGCCATGATCTGGTGGCCATGTCTAACACGGAATCCGTCGTCTCTGCGGTGTGTACACCTCGCCATGTTCAGGGGCCTGCGGATAGAGCAGATCCAACTATTTCTGCTGTGAATTGGTCAGGGGTCGGGCAGCAGAACTACCAACGTGTTTGCCGTTTCTGCACGCGTCGTCATGACATGAAGCGTGCGGAGTGTCCTGCCTGGAACCGCTGTTGCCGCGTCTGTGGTCGGCGCCACCATTTTGCCGGCAGTGTCGAATGTCGTCAGTCACAGACTGGTGAGAGCGGCGGGCTGTTCAGTGCACACAGCGGGGGCAGTGCGCCGTGCCGCGAGAGCTTTATACACCTCTGCACGGTGTGGGGGACGCATGTCGCTCAAGTAGATGACGTGCAAACGTTGCAGAACAATGAGGTATGTGACTCGTCAAGCATTAATACTGCGAATCGCCGTGGCGATAGCAAGGCATTTAAAACACTTATCACGTCAAATGGAAACACTGAAATTTATCATTGATGGTTACTGGTTATCACAAATGGTTACTGGTGACAATACCCTCGCTGAACTCATCTCTACTGTTGGTAGGGTTCACATCAATTTCAGAAAGCGCATGTCTGACGTATCACATTGTCTATCATGTCATGTTGTCGATTTGAATGTTTTTCCGGTTCTCAGTTTGCAACCGTCGGTGCAGCTCGGCTTGATTTCAGTGATGGACTATGACCCACTCGAGTATGTTCCGCGACAAGATTTGTCAACACAGAAGAAAGTCAAAACAGAAATGAGTTTTGTTACGCGTCAGCACTTACTGCCACATAATCCAGACGGTGTACGTAGTAGTACCATGACTCCATTCGCCGACGTTTTTGATGACAATAAAGTTGGACTCATTTGCCAGAACTTTGATATAAAAATCGATCAGAGCGTGCCGCCAGTAGTAGAGCCTCCTCGATGCGTACGCATGCACGTGAGAGATGAGCTACAAGCTAAACCTCGAAAAACAGGGTATCATTGCTATAGTTGTTGAGCCGACGGACTGGGTATCCAATATAGGAATTGTTCCTAAACCCTCTGGTGATATCAGATTGTGCCTGGATCCAAGGTCACTGAATAAAGCCATCTGTCGTGCACATTACTCAACACCAACAGTGGATGATGTGTCATGTCGTATGTCAAAGGCGAAATTGTTCTCATTGGTCGATGTGCATGCTGCGTTTATGCATGTTGGACTGTCCGAACAGGCGTCACATTTGTGCTGTTTTCATACACCATTTGGCAGGTATCGGTGGTGTCGGTTACCTTATGGCACTTCGTGCGCTCCTGAGATATGGCAACGTATTATGCATGAAATGATCAGTGACTTGTCGGGAGCTGAGGTTATTGCGGACGATTTTCTAATTTGTGGAAAAGGCGACACGTATCAGGCAGCACTAATAGATCATGACAAGAACTTGTTAGTCTTTCTGAAACGTGCACGTGCATGCAATCTGAGGATCACAAGCATACATCGGTCGATGATTCCTGTCCATCTTCCTCTCCTCGCCCATCACCGCCGTCGGCTACCGCACCCGTGATCTGAGGATCACAAGCAGGATTGATAGAAGCTGGCGACGAGTTCCCGGTGTGGACGATGTCCGAGGAGGTATGCGAACTACGAGCGATCGGCGGTGTCAATTTGGACGTAATTTGCAGTCGGTGGACTAGTTATTCGGACATGACGCCAGCCAGTGAGACAGGATCGCTACTGGACACCACTCCCCACACCGAGGGCGATACCATCGTCCATGAGCCGACAATGTGTGTCTACTCTGCCCCTTTTCAATCCCGAGTTGCCAGCCACAGTACAATGCGACGCATCCAGCAATGGTTTAGGTGAGGTTCTATTGAAGGAAGGTCGCCCTGTAATATACTGCAGTCGATCACTCACACCAGCTGAGCAGTTGTATTCGCAAATTGAAAAATAACTTCTTGGAGTAAACTTCACTATAAATCGATTAGATCAGTGCATGGGCGTCCGGTTGTGCTGCAGACAGATCACAGGTCTTTGGTTGCGATTCAACAAAAGCGCTTTGTGATACTCCATTAAGACTTCAACAAATGTTACTGTCTCTCCAACGTTATGATTTTACTCTGATATATCCTCCGGGTGCAGAAGTGCGAGTGGCAGATGCTCTGAGTCGCATTAATCAGCAAACCACCCAAAGTGTTTCGTGTCTGGAGATGGAAAGTATCAGTCAGGATTAGCAGTCTCGCCAACTCGTCTGATGGAATACCAGCAGACAACAACCAACGATGAGTGTCTCCAACAAGTCATCAGGTATATTCAGTCTGGGTGGCCAACTCGTCGATCACGTCTGTCTCCGAACACGTCGCAGTATTGGGCATTCAGGTCTGAGCTGACTAATTAAGATAGTCTAATATTTAAGCCTGGAAAATTCATTGTTCCGAAGTCTTTGTGACCAGATGTGCTACGCCGCCTCCACAAAAGTCACATTGGCATAGCCTTGATTTTGCGGTATACTCGAGAAAAAATTTTCTGGCCGGGAATGACGACCGAGGTAAAGGAACTTGTGTCTAATTGTCCAGTGTGCATGACACACAGGCCCGAACAGCCGGCTGAGACCATGGTGCCGCATGCAATAGCCGAACGTCCGTGGCAGAAGATTGCCAGTGACTTATTTGAGCTAAATGGAAAGCACTACTCATTGATCGCTGACTATTTCAGCAACTACGTTGAAGTTGACCCCCTTTCTCAACTCACCCCGTCTTCTATAGTGTCATGTCTAACGGCACAGCTCGGCCGACATGGGTTTCGAGAGATACTGGTCACCGACAATGGGCCACAGTTTGGATCACAGGAGTTTACACTGTTCATGCGTCACACCGATATATAACACGTTACATCAAGCCCTCGATACCCTCAGTCCAACGGTAAGGCTGAGAATGCAGTCAAAACTGTGAAACAACTCTTGCGTAATGCGGCTGCTTCAAATGAAAATCCTCTTTGGTCGTTGTTGATGTGGCGAAACACACCCAGTGAGGGAACACAATACTCACCGAATCACATCCTATTTGGCAGGATATGCCGGGCTTTGATACCAACACATCGAGATATTCTGACTCCAATGACATCAGTAGGAGTACGGGAGAAGTTAGAAGAACAAAAGAGACGCCAAAAGCAGGCGAACGATGCAAGAGTGGGACATCATCCGTTGGTGCCCATACCAGCGGGTTATGCAATAAGAATGAAGTTGCCTGGCTCAAAGATATGGGGCCCCGGAGT